>OY744482.1:217078954-217526454 GCA_963556165.1 Tipula helvola
ATGGATTGAAACACGTAAATTACAATGTGCATAGCATTTTACATTTGCCCGGTTACGTAAAGTTGTATGGCCCCTTAGATTCATTCTCAGGATATAGGTATGAAAATTTTTTACAAGAAATAAAAAAAAATATTAAAAAACCACAACACATTTTAAAGCAATTATACAATAGAATTAAAGAACGGGAAAATTTAAATAATTTTATTTTAGAAAATAAATTAGATAACATCGAAAAATTTCAAGATTGTAACCGATACAAATCGTATAAATATAATTCATTTACATTTAAAAATAATTTTAAAGACAGTTTTTGTTCTATTCGTGATCAGGCAGAGGAAATACCATTTTTTATTGAAAAGTTCGATACAATAAATAGTTCTCAAATAGTGCAAGGAAGAAGATTTCACAATTTTTCATCATATTTTGAAAAGCCTGTGGATTCTAAAATTGATCTTGGTATAATAGTAGTTAATGGTTTAGCAGAATATAATGAGACCTTTCCAGTATCAAAAATTAATTCAAAATATTGTCGTTTACCATTGGATATTTCAAAAAATCAGTATCTGTTAATACCCATGCTCCACGAAAATTATTCTACTCATTTTGATTAGCTGTATTTTTATTACTTTATTTAACACTTATTTCAAAATATTTAATAGCAATAAATAAATATTTACATATAATAAATCACAGTTTATCTTTTAAATTTTTTAATTATGACATGTTACAACATACAAAATATTCGACCGAATTTTTATGTAGACATTTCGATTTTTGCAACAAAATTATTATTTCGGCAATGTCAAAATTATTAAAATGTGGTTCAAATTTAAGAAAGCCATCAAAATATTAAAAAAATTGTTAAAATTTCAAAATTTTCATTAAAGAAAATGCAATTTTATCTTTTGCCACGCGACACGTTGAAAAATGGCTGACCAAAGATAAAACTTTACCATTGTCGAGATAACAATTTTGTTAAAAAATTGAAAATGTCAATTTAAAAATTCGATCGGGGATTTTGTTTATGGCAATGCTTTATATTATATTAAATTAGATACAACAAAAAAACATCAATATCTAAAAAATGTCGTCATCTGGTGAAAATGGTAAGAATTTATCAATATTAGCACTATTATACAAATATAAATTTTAACAATAACTTTATGTGTTGCAGATTCATCAATAATAAACATTAACCTGAACAGAAATAAAAAAAGAACAGATTGGATTAGTACGCAAGAAATAAAAAAAATTAAACTGACAAAAGTACATAAAAACCCGCAGCCTGCTATGACATTTGGTTAGTACACAAATTTCGTAAATATTTGGATCACTCGATTGATGACCATTGGCAATTTAGGGTTATCTATCGTCAACCATCAAACAAATCTTTAAATGCCGGTATACATTGAGAACGGGTGACGAGAACCATTTTTCCTTTTTTAACAAATTATGTAAGAAAATTGTTAAAATCCGTATGTTTTTAATTAACGATAGCTAGGGTATCGTGTATTTATTAAAAATAAAAATTAAAATTTGAACAGTGTTTTACAAGATTTCAGTTTATCGTTTATAGTTTTAAATTTAAGGTGATATATTGGAATTTTGTATTAAAACTGTTAAACATTTTTGGTTTATAGTAAGTGCACGATATTTTTGCTATCATTAATTAAAACCACACATTTTTCACTATTTTAACAATTTCCTTACATAATTTGGTGAAAAACGAAAATTAATTCTCGTCGCTCGTTCTCAATGTGTAACGGCTTTAAGGTTTGATATAGCAAACAGTTCAATACAAAGTAACGTGTTGAAACTCAGAGCTTATTAAAATTAAGCGTTAAACTCACAGGGTATATCCACACTGGGTCTCATTTGATATTGATACTAGTTTCTGGTATCAAAACACCAGTCGCATCCACACACAGTCTCAAATGAATTCGGATTCTTCAATAAATTTATTTGTATGGGTCTGTCAAAACACAAAATGAAACTAAAAATACAAGTCAAAAATGTCTGAGAATTTTTTTTTATATTTTTGTTTGTGTTAGTGTGGTGAGACTATAGAAACCAAAAAAAATTTGGGTTAAAAATGAATCCGCAATAAAATCGGTTTTATAGGTAAGGGGGAAAATCGAAGAATGATACCGGACTCATGAGACCCAGTGTGGATTAGGACACAGGGAAACGAAAAGAAAAATACATTTTGTTTGTTCGAAATAATTCCAAAATTATTGCTTTATCTTAGCTAAATTTTTCTGGAATTCGGTTGAATGTGCCGTTCCATACTATTTTGAATTTAAAAAAATTCCAGAAAAAAAAATTATTGAACTAAAATGTATAATATTTTTTTCATATGAAAAATTGAATTTCCATTTTCTCCACCAATCAAATATTGTTTGATTTTTTAAATTGAAGATATTATTTTACAGTAAATTGGGTCAAGCTCAAGAACCAGAAGATTTTAGATAAAATAAATTCATAATTTTGGAATTACAGCGAAACAATAAATGTAGTTTTTCTTTTCGTTTGCTTGTGATTTAGTTTGAAATTTGGATATTAAGCTTTGTTTTGTTCGATAGAGCACCCGATTTATTTGTCATTTAACTTTTTATTATTCCGTCCTAGCAATCTGTTTCATTTCTTTCAGATACCGAAATTGAATTATTTGAGAAATCACCATCACCACCAATTTTAATTCAAGACAGCCTCAATACAGAACAGCTAATTGAGCAAATGGGGCGAAATACTCCAATACTGAACCAAAACACTGAACGGGTAAAATTTCCTGGACGTGTTGAACGCCTCTACTGTAAGTTTTTCATCTTGATGAGTTAAGGGTGCATCTGCACATTGAGAGCGATAGGCGAAAATAGTGTTCCTTTTTCTCAAGTAATGCCGATTTCACACCTTAGATAGTATAATCGCAAAATAGTATACTACTATTTTGCTATCCGGTGTGAAACCGATCTTTTAATAATATAATAGCAAAAATAAAATGCAATAGCCGTATTGCTTTGGTAAATCTAATAATGATTTAAAAGAAATTACAACAACAATTGCATTATATAAATCCAAAATGATTAGCTTAATCATTTTGGATTTATATAATGCAATTATTGTTGTTATTTCCTTTAATTCATTGTTGGATTTACCAAAGCGATTATTCGATGTGATAGCTATCAAATTTTAATACCTATTATTATTTTTTTATTTTATTGTAGAAGGAAAGTTTATTAGTGTATTTTTAATAAATTAGTTTAGGAACATATTCGAATTATGCCTGATCTCAGAACAAAACAACAAATCTTCAGTTAAATAATATTTCGTCTCTTCCTTCTTTTATGAAATTGCAATTTGTTTCAAAATTCAAAATCAATGATACCTGGGGGCCTATTATGAAATTTATCCGATATCGTAAAATACGAAATCGTAAAATCCGAGCGTCGGATATTCCTATTATGAAACATGTATTTGGATTGTCAAATGTGGATGAATGAAATTAGTTCTAATAACTAAATATAGAGGAGCGAAGTCAATTTTTTTTCCATAATTATATTTTAAAATATTTTTATTTTATTTTTTTTAATTATAATTTGCACAGAAATAAACTAAACAAACTTTATTTCGTTCGTAGTCAACGATATCCGCCACTTAAATACCAATCGGATTTGACATTTGTATTTTCGTAAAATCCGCTAACGTTCGGATTTTTTAGTTTCATAATAGGAATATCCGCGGCGGATCGGATTTTTTTTATTTTCATAATATGAATATCCGCAGTGGATCGGATTTTACGATATCGGATAAATTTCATAATAGGCCCCCTGATTATATTTCTTTTTTACATAAGCATTGTAACTGGAGAATTAAATATTCATTTGAGCGATATTGATAAGTCAAATAAATAATTTGATAAAAACCGTTAAAATCTCAAGTAATAAAGAAATATAATCAGGTGGCATTGATTTTGAATTTTGAAACAAATTCCAATTTCATAAAAGAAGAAAGAGACGATATATTATTTAACTGAAGACTTGCTGTTTTGTTCTGAAACCAGTATAAATAAAAAAATAATAATAATAGATCATATTTCTTAATGTGCACCATTGATAATAACGTATCCTTTGAAAGTAACATATTTTTAATTTTTATATGGATTTTAGGTGAAACAATTACATCCCAACTGCAAGATTCGCGATGCAATAACAAAGGTAAAATAAAATGAGTACTAATCATTTATCAATCTTATTTACATTATCTATATATATATATATATATATATATATATATATATATATATATTTCATTATTTAGAGAACATATCCAATGAGATGCCAAATGAAGAACAAAGAGCAACCACCAACCCGCAACCAACATTAATAAGTAAGATTAAATAAAATATAGAAGCATTCAGTGCAGTGGGGCCTCACTAAAAAAAGCAGTCTCCCATATTTTAAGTCCTAAAAAAACAATATTTCTGTGAGACCTCAAAGCACTGAACGGATCCAATTGTTTCCATGTAGGTCTTACGACCCAAGTACCGACCGTTGTTTCCTTTGTTGATGGAAATGTGAAACAGATTTTAATCTTCTAAGAGAGTGGCTAAGTGAATATTGTAATATTGCAGTTTGGTTCCTCAAGGCACTTTAAACGTAATCATTTTATGCCGTTTTATTGTTATGCGGTATTTTTCGGTGTAAAGTTTAATTTGAAATGCATTATTTTGTTTGAATTAACTTGTCGAAAACGGACAAAATACTTTCGCCTAACATTTGGTAGGAATAATAAATTTTCATTGCCACTTTAATCGATGTAGGAAGCGATTGTCGGACTTAAGATAAACTACTGATTACAGAATGGCAAATGTGGAATTTTGTATAAGCCATACACATTAACGAAAACTTACATACCCAATAATAGGCGCGTTTTGGGAAATTTGGACCTTAGTAAATTCTTAGTAACTTTTTAAGATGAAATTTATCAATATATTTCCGAACGTGTAGTTTTAAGATTTTATGCACAAAAAATATATTTTAAAAAATAAATAACTTTTAGGTATACCTACTATTGAAGTAAAATAATTTGTGCTGTTATTTTGAAATTTTCGTTTAAATGAATCGTCGAATATTTTCGTTTTTAATTACATTCTCATCCGTAATTTAATTAAAGTTTTTGTTTGGGCAAGGTAATTTTTTTATCAACATGTCAAAAACAAATATTACTATGAATTTACCATGATCCATTTTCAAAAATGCTTGATATATCGAATATGAATTACTTGTAAATGTGCTTGTAATAATGATGTGATTCTTTTACATTTTCAGTAAATCCTGAGCTACGTTATATAAGCAGGCAGCTTAAATCAATAAAACTGGATGTAACAAACATTCTTAAACTATTGGCACCTCCAAAAAACTTTCAAATTGACCTTCCGATAAAATCTACGGTACAGTTGCAGGAGTTAAATAATAAAATTGACGAGGATGAGGAATTTGCCGCAAACTTGGTAAATAAATATATAAATCCTTATAGAATTTACCTAATAATATTAATTAACAATTACAGACTAAACATTTGTCCATATACGCGCCCGAGGAAGGGAAACACAACTCAACCGGGTTGATTAAAATTATGACCGACCAATTATTAACTGGATACAATTGGGACGGTCTACATTTGAAACTCCCAGTAAAACAAATGACTTTGTTTAACAAAATCCTATTTGGTAATTATAATTTTAATATTTATGCTACCTTCGGGTTTACAACCAAAACAAAACAATTAAATATATTTGAAATTAATAATCTTTATTTGCTTATTAGATGCTTGGAAGGGTACGTTCCCTCTTTATAAAAATTACGAGACGTCGATAAAAAAACAAATTTTTGACTCGCACAATAGAGAAAATAGAAGGAGAAGCCGAGCCAGACCTACAATATTAGTTTAGTATATAGTATTAATGCATCTAATATGTATATAAATATCAGGAATGCCACCTTCTTGCGAAGACAACCACTACATTTTTCAAAATAACTTATAAAACAAAATTTTTGGTTTAATGAAAAATATTCATTTGATACTAAAAATATTGTTGTACAAGCTATTTTAAGAAAATGCAGCGTTGTGCTTGCGAGAATGTGGCAACCCTGATACATATACATACTATAATAGGTATTTATATATATATATATATATATATATATATATATATATATATATATATATATATAGATTTAGATTTAGATATATATTTAGATATATGTATATATATTAAGGTTTAGATTTTACATTGAATTTTTCTTTTAATTTTATATTTTAATAATTTGAATTTTACACCATTCTGCATTGATGAATGGAATTACTTTTATATTAATATTTATATTGAATTATTTTGATATTTCAAAGACATTTAATAAGATACCATGAATTGATATTAAATGAATATTTACCTTTAATTAAAATTTAAAATTTTAAAATGAATTTTTTTATTTGGTGGTACATAAATATTTTTAGTTTATATTTTATACTGAATTTTGTTTATTTACAATGTATTTATTCAATAAGATGGACTGAATTTATTATTTTTTATTTAATGTTATAATATTTAACAAACTACAAAGATTTATTCAAAGTTAAAACTATAATTATTGAACAATTAAATTAAAATCTTACGCTTTTATGGAAGCAATAGTTGTTTAAACAAATTCTTTAATTTAATTTATATTTAATTTTAAATTCTTTAATTAGCTGTATGTATTATTATAAAATAATTTTTTTTGGGTTTTTTGCTTAATTTTTTTTATTCTTTATTAATTTTTTAATAATGTTTTTTAAGTTTTGTGTATGTTTTTCTAGCGTAACTAGAGTTCAAATTGAAATTTATAAAATACTCAGTATAACCGAAAAACAATTTAAGTTATACAATTCTAGTGATTTTTTTTTAAAATTCAGAAGATCTACAAATCCCGATACATATAAGGAGCAAAATCTCAATAAAAGATTAATTTTGGTAAACTGAGTATTTTATCAATTTTCTAGTTACGTTGGAAAAACATTCGTTTAAAAAATCAAAAAAATCTTTGAAATTATAGCACAGAAAAGAATGAAAAGATATGGAAGATCCATATCAATTATTTACATTGAAATATTCAATCTAAGAAATTTATTCCTGCTCTAATCTAGCCAATTAAGACAGGGACAATATAATACAATAATATGTTTCGCTTCTCTTCTTTTTTGCTTTTTATACATAATTTTTGTAAAAACAAAAAGAAGAAAAGCGAAATATGTAATATTGTATTATGTTGTCCCTATCTTAACTGGTTAGATTAGAGCAGGAATAAATTTCTTAGATTGAATATTTCAATTTAAATAGACCTTTTTCCTTCAAAAATTTTGACACTAAATTCATCGAAGCCGTAGGTGAGCCGAAGTGTAATAAACTAAGAATTATCGCTGTAGGTCAAATAAATAAGAATTATCGTTTATGGAAACAACATGAAATCAATATAAAAACGTTTCTAAAGTTAAATGTACCGTAATAAATTATTATTTTTGCCTAAAACACAGAAAACAAGATATCAACAAGACGCTTGCCGTACGCCTTCGGCTGTAAATTTATATCATTTGACGTTTGAGGAAAAAGGTCAATACTTGACATCGAACTTCCATATCTGTTCATTCTTTTCTGTGATTATAGTATAAATTGTATCAAATTAATGACGGAATGCACCATTGAAACGTTGGGATTTTATTAAAAAATTTAAAAAAAATAAAAAAAATTAAGCTGAAACATTAAAAAAAATAATTTCTTTAAACTAAATATTGTATTAGTCATTGTTTAATTTATTAATTATATTACCAAATATACAAATAATTTTGTACAATTGTGATAAGAAAAATTAGAAAAAAGTAATATAAGTATGTATTTATATAATTTAACATTAAATTAAAATCGAGTCCTAAACTAAGATTTTTAGTATGACAAAAATGTGTATATAATACAATGATGATATTGATGATAAATAATAACTTTATTATGGTTTTTGCCTCGCCGAGTAATGCTATAGGTACATATGTGACTAGATTTGTATGAAATTTTTTCACGAGGCGAGAGCTGTTATAACGTATTATTGCTGTGATTCACAAAAAAATATTTAAAAATTAAGAAATACATAATCCAAAAAGTTCAAGATGAGAAATAAATTAAAAAATTAAACTAATATAATAGTTTTTTATTTCTACAATAAAAAAATCCCCACGAGACATTTACCAGACATGTTACCAATAACGAACACCAGACATGTTACCAATAACGACCACCAGACATGTTACCAATAACGACCACCAGACATGTTACCAATAACGACCACCAGACATGTTACCAATAACGACCACCAGACATGTTACCAATAACGAACACCAGACATGTTACCAATAACGAACACCAGACATGTTACCAATAACGAACACCAGACATGTTACCAATAACGACCACCAGACATGTTACCAATAACGACCACCAGACATGTTACCAATAACGAACACCAGACATGTTACCAATAACGAACACCAGACGTGTTACCAATAACGAACACCAGACATGTTACCAATAACGAACACCAGACATGTTACCCAAGACATCTTGTATACATGTTACCAATAACGACCACAAGACATGTTACCCAAGACATCTTGTATACATGTTACCAATAACGACCCCAAGACATGTCTTTGAAGACTCTTCGTCCCAAATACATGGAGTTGTCTTTTGACTGTCTTGGGTTTGTTACCATAACAAGTCTTGAGTTTGTCTTGCATGTGTTACTTAAGACACGTTTGCTGGGTATCTATACAAAATGTAGTAGGAATAGGAATAAAAAAAAATGAAACGAAACTAGACTGTGAAAGTGTAGTGGTGCATCAAAGAAAAAACTTTGCGCTTACGTTTCGCTTTGGTAACGCCTACTTAGGCGAGACTTCGCAAATTTATTTGAAGGGTTACTATGGAAAAGTGTCATGATGTCCTTTATAGGGTATTATAATTTATTTGCAAATAAGGTCCTATATACATATCGTTGGTTTGCGAGAACAGTGACAAATATCATATTTTTGAGGAAATCGACTCGAATTTTTTTTTTTGGTGTAAAATAGTTGAATTCATCAAATTAAACGTCACATCTATTGAAAACTATGGGTAGTTTAGAAGTGACACTATGCTAGATAAAAGGTTGTTACATTTAAAGGATTTTTTTCCTATTATCTCAAAATTGGCCATTTTTGAGATGTGTCACTGTTCTCGCAAGCCGACGATATGTAACCATCACCCCAAAGTTTCAGTCAGATCACTATATGATAGTATGACTACAGATAGTTTTAGCCTATAAAAGATGAAGGTAGTCTTGTCGAATTATCCAAGCGGTCAGAAGAAACACCACCCAGCTTTCATACATAATATTTATAAATAAGACTATTGTATAATTTATATATTCAGCGAATTTATTGACTAAAATCTCAAGATCGTGAACAAATTTAATTACGTGTTGCATACGCATCTTCCACCACATTCTGGTGATACAACGAATTTGTTGCAGAGTCCGTCGAAATTTGGGATAGCAATTCATTCTCAACATTTTGTAAAGCATTTTGATATTCCGTAATTTCGAGCGCTTCCCACTCTGACTTAAAGGCAGCCTTTGGATCCTGTGGCATCGACACTGCAGCGCCAGACATTTGATCCTGCATTGCCTGGGTTTGATCTGCGGCATTATTTTCTCCTAATACGAGTGTGTAAATGCTACGAAGGCCAAACACATTTAAGAAATACCACGACGCTGATGATACCCAAGCCGCATCCAATGAGACCAACTCAATGCCACGCTGCAACATAGGTTTAAAGCGCAAGGTTAAAGGGAATGGCACCTTAGTGGTTACGAATCCAGAAAACATCCAATTAATCCAACCACCAATCACGACCATAGGTAGAACATTTATGAAATTTCCTTTAACCAAATCTGAAAGCATAGCCGATGAATTAGGGGTTACCGGTGGCCTCTTCTGGGTTTTGAAATATCCAGTTTCCTCGTTATTGAAATAATGAAGGCGCATTGCAAACGATTGCGCGGTCAAGTATTTACCATTTTCACGCAATAATCTAGCTCGAATCATGGCTTGACTACAAATAATTTAAAAAATTAAAAATTAGCCTAAAAATTATACTAAGGGAAACTCACCTATCCTGGATCTGTGTTAACTCCACCTTCTTTTGTGACGATATCAACATAGACACATAATGCCGGATAATTCCTACCAAAAACGTGATAACTACTATGGGTAAAAACACCCAAAAACGAATGTTTGGATCGATTAACAATTCGGCCATCGAGATTCGAGTTGATTAAATTTATTAAAATTGAATAAACTGACTCTGACCCGTAATGGTAATTTTGACAAGCACAACCGCTACGACTACGAGTTTGACAATCGAAAAATCTAATGTGTGGTTTCCCATAGACATAAACACAAGAGACTTGAAACAAATGAAAACAACAACAAATTTCCATATAAAATTTGCCATTTCATGTGTAAGTAGTTGGAGAGGGATGATTACATATATATCTTTTATGTTTTATGTTTTCTTTTATAAACAAACCATTTTAGTTTTTATTTGCCGTCTTACTTTGGTAAAAGTTATTCCTATCCGGATAGGAATGAAATTTTGCCCAAAGTAAGAACAATTCTTCTTCAGAATAATTTTTTGTTTTTACTTTCAACAGTTGGTACCAAGCTCTAAAATATAATTTATTATTTAGAATTTTAACAAATATAAAATATACTAAAGATACATGTTAAACCCAAAAGCGATTGACTGAGTTATGACTGAAAGTGATCTGACTGAAACTTTGGGTTGGTGGTTACATGGGATTTTTTTATTTGATCTGAATTGACATTTTAAATGTCACTTTGTTATAAAATTATATTTAAATTATTAGAAAATCATTTAAAATAATTTAAAAATCACTTCAAATATGTATGAAACCTTTTGCCTGTATGAAAAAATCTGTCAGTTCAACTAAATTATAGTTTACATGTTTAACTCAATATACAAACTGACTCAACCAACCAAATTTAAGCTGACCGAACTCAGACTACTTTCAGATAACTTTCAGCCAAGTCGCCGTTTACATGTTGAATTTAACTCAGACGTTTTCGGTCAGATCACTTTCGGTTTAACATGTATCTTTAGTAATAGTGATGACAAATTATTGAATAAAGTATAATAATTCTAAATGATAATTAACGAAATTTAAAATTCTGATTTATCGAAAAATTGAAAATTATCATTTAATACCAACTCATAAAACTAAATATTATGTAATATATGTACTCTAGTGGTAAAACACTACAACTACGAGAAGAAGAGAATTTTGCTATTCCTACTTCTCAGCGGAATGAAACTCTTCATTCCGGAATGAAAATACACGGCATTGTTGTTGTAAAATTGCCAAAGTAAGACTACAATTCTTATTAATGGTTGTGCTTGTGCGTAGTTGCCTGAAAATTCAAAATTATCAAATAAAACAAAACAAGAATAAAATATAATTAATTATTATTTGTGCAAAACTATTAAAAACAATTTATGAGAAATGAAGTGTTTAACCAGAAAATGTCGTAACAATACTCGCCACAAATTACCGGAAATTTAATTTCATCGGTATAACGTTTTATTCTAGTTTACATAAAAGGAAATTAAAATTGTGATGTAAATATTGTAATTTGTGATAAACAAGTGCACTTTTAATTTCAATTTATTACTTGATTATAAAAAAAACATGTTGTTGTTGAGTGCTTAGGAATCTTACGACTTTTGACAACTATTTTTACCAGGTCCGCACGAAAAGTGTAAAATAATGACGCGTTTTTAGAAGTTATTTTTAATAATAATTAATTTTATTAAAAAATGCAACTAAATAATAATTATCCGTGTATTTGTAACTAAAATAAAAATATTGGCTAAAGTTTACTTTACGTATATGTAGTGAAAATAATATCTTAGCGAAACTCATTTTTACATCGTTGTGCGCAGCCAACAGTGAAGTAGTTAAAATAAATTAAAAATTCAAAGGAGGGTTGGCTGAGTAATAGTTTTAAAAACAAAAAAATTATAAATAAAGATATGTGAAATTTGATTCCATTACATAATTTAATTTATATTGGAAAATATTAAAAATTCTCATTATTTTATAGGTAATTTCTAAAATAACATGCGAAATTAAAAAAATATAAAAAATATTAACAACACCACTGGATATGTAACGTTATACCCATTTAAGGTACGAACTAGGCATATTTAGAAAGAAATGTTATTTTTCGTGTTAAAGCAAAACAACAAAAAACTCGATTTTAAATTTCAATTTGTTCGAGGCAAGCTAATGACATTAAAATTATCTTAAATGTTATCAAAAGTTCTAGTGCTAGTGTGTTATCTAAATTAAAATTACATTAATTATTATGAATTAATTTGAGGAAAAACATAATTCAAAATAGACAAATTCTAACCTCAAAATGTAAACAAATTTGCCTAAATACATCGCTGTGTTTACGCCATTTGTTTTGATGCGCGAGAGCTGTCAGAATTTCGCTGAGATAATATTTTCACTATACCTACATACTCGAGAAAATCAGGTAAGGAGTATATATTTTGAAAATTTTTAAATGTAGGATTGTGTATCTATAATTTTTAGGAGGGGGAAAGCCAAATTTCTTCGGAAAATTATCTCATTTTCCAGGAAAATTTTCACTATTTTTAAAAAAAAATTGTGTATTATTTAATTCAAAAGACGTCAAAATGTGCAATTTTTATAAAATTGTTGATATTAGGATTGTATCTCAACAGTTTTTCGACAGTGCAAGTCATTTTTCCGGGAAAATGTTGCAATTTTTCCAGGAAAATTTTGTAATTTTTTTTTTACTTAGTTTAAAATTACAAATAAAATTTGAAACAGGAAGAATTTATAAATTCAGGAAAATCGGGGTTTGGGGGCGGCAGCCCCCATTCTCTAAGGTATACAACGAATTAAAATTACATTAAAAAAATTATTATATTTACAAAAGTGGCTATTTTTAATATTTGTGGTACTATCAGAAGAAGCGATAAAAGCGATTAAAACTCTTTGATCTGCAAGGTTGACGAAGCAATTATTATTAATTAATACACAGTTCCAACGTCAAAAATTATCAAAAAATTTACATTTTACCTAATTTTGAAAATAAAAATAAAAAGTGAAAATTTTCCCAGAAAATAAGGTAATTTTCCGGGGAAAATTGGCTTCCCTCTCCTAAAAACTATAGATACCCAATCCTAGATTCAAACATTTTCAAAATATATTATACTCATAACCTGATTTTCTCGATGGATACGTAAAGCCTGAATTCCATAGTGAATAATTGACTGAGCTGATTTCAAGTTGGAAAAAGATAAAAAAAAAAAACCATCAGAGTGACAAAGACAAAGTGTTGTGTTATTGTTTTTATTATAGCAAAATTTGATGGACACATTTTGACAGCAAACAAAAACATAATCAAAAATTATTAAACAAAATTAGGTGTTAGTCAGTTAGTGTTAATTTGATTAATTTTACGTTTCAAAATAATCTAAAAAATTAATTATTACTAATGACTATATCAGAATAATTTTTGTCGAAGATTATCCGTCATAAAATACAAAATTAAAAAAATATTTCCCATAATGCCTCAATTCCATTGTGAAAAATTGACTGATGGTGGATTCAGCGAGAAAAATTTGCTAGCTCGTGAATGTGATCACGAATTATTGAAATTTCGTCATCTTTTTTACCCCCTCCAATTTTTTGTTTACTTTTTCTTATGGTTGCTGTTTTAAAAAAGTAAACAAAAAATTGGAAGGGGTAAAAAAGTTGACGAAATTTCAAAATTTCGTGATCACGAGCTAGCAAATTTTTCTCGCTGAATCCACCATGAGCTGACTTGAGTTGGAAAAAGACAAAAAAAAATGATCCAGCAGAGTGACAAAGACAAAGTATGTTGTTATTGTTTTTTTTATAGCAAAATTTGATTGACACATTTTGACAGCAAACAAACACATAACCAAAAATTATTAAACAAAATTAGGTATTAGTGTAAATTCTATTATTTTCACGTTTCAAAATAATCTATCATAAAAAATTAATTATCATTATTACCCACATCAGAATTATTTTTTTTGAAGATTGTCCGACATAAAATACAAAATTAAAAAAATCTTTCCCGTAACAATGCCACACTATTGTTTATTAGTATTTTGACAGCAAACGAACACATAACCTACAATTAATTAACAAATTAAGTATTATGTGTTAATTCAATTATTTCAAGTTTCAAAATTATCTAAAAAATTAATTATTATTATTACTCATATCAGAATTATTTTTTTCGAATATTTTCGTCTTAAAACACAAAATTAAAATAAATCTTTCCCATAAAAGTGCCATACTATTAAAATTAATAATGTGTGCGAGAAATATTTCTCCATCGGTACACAATATTTATGTGCTTGTATTAGTTGGACTGCCATAAATAGTTCTCGATTTGAACTTTTTTTAAATTTTGATATCAGTCCCCTAACACAGACACACCTTTTTTGTAAATAAAATTTTGACTGACTCCGTTGGGCATCTCGTTCACGCAACCACCGATTTTATATTTTTATCTCAAGTTATTTTGACTGACAAACTTTGTTTCACAATGGAATTGAGGCTTAACAATGCCACACTATTGTTTGTTAGTGTTTTGACAGTAAACAAAAACATAACCTAGAATTAATTAACAAATTAAGTAGTATGTGTTAATTCAATTATTTCAAGTCTCAAACTTATCTAAAACATTAATTATTATTATTACTCATATCAGATTTTTTTTTCTCCAATATTTTCTGTCTTAAAATACAAAATTAAAAAAATCTTTCCCATAAAAGTGCCGCACTATTAAAAATATCAGTTTATTGGTTTTTTGACAGCAAACAAAAACATAACCAACAATTAACCAACAAATTAAGTTTAATGTGTTAATTCAATTATTTTACGTCTCAAAATTATCTAAAAAATTAATTATTATTAATACTCATATCAGAATTGTTTTTTTCGAAGATTTTCCGTTATAAAACAATAAATTAAAAAAAAAAAAAATCGCCATGCTATTAAAATTATTAGTGTGTGCAAGAAATATTTTTCATCGTACACAATATTTATGCAGATGTGTTAGTTGAAATGATCTCGATTTGATACTTTTTAACCATAATTATGGCGATCCGCTAATCCAGACACATATTTTTTGTAGATACAATTTTGACTGACTTCTGTTTGTGTTTCATTCACACAACTACCGATTATATATTTTTATCTCACTTTATTTTGACTGACAAACTATTATTCACTATGGAATTCAGGCTTAAAGTAAAATAACGCCAAAACATTTTTAAACAGTAGACTACCCACTCCATTTCAATGCATTGCAAAATTCTAAATAGGGCCCTAAACTATTTTAGTCTTTCTCTTTTTCGCACTGATTTTCTTACACTGTTTGTTTATTTCTTCTCTACAGTTTTTATCTCTATGGTAAAATAAGGTACATTTATTTTCATTTGGTTTGTTATTTTGCAATTGGAAACTGCCCTTAATTGAATAGACTTATTCGATATAACGTAGCGAGCAATTTTCCCCAAATTTTCATTGATTTTCTTGAAAATTTTGTGAAGTTTTTAGTTTGGTGCAAAGAAAATTAATATAATGCTGTTTGTTTTATTTATTTTTGTTTGTTTGGAGCTAATTCCTTATCTTTATACCTTTTCCAATTTCAGGAAGACGAAGCTTGTTTTGATTTGTGATTTGCTTTTTTTAGTCACTTGCGTATCTGGTGATTTTCTGCACACAATCAATGTCTCCGAATTGTTTACGATGAAAATTGAGCCCCGCTCCTTTAATTGGACCCAGCACAGTTATAGTGATTCGTATACATTCCGGCCATCGATTAAGGGCCACCCGGATTTACCCTCCTGGATGAGGTACATGTTTAGTGAGGAGTACCTAGCAGGGTATTTGTATGGCACACCAGGAAAAACTTTGGCTGGAACTGAATTGCATATTGAAATTGTAGGATTGCATCGGGAAACTTACGAAACAAAAAGGATTGTTGTTCGTTTGTTGATTGCAGCCAAGAGTTTGGCTTCGAATTTGGTTCAAATGAAGATTGATAATTTGAATTGGGTCCATTTGATGGATCCAGGACGCATGGAGAACCTCAAGAATTTATTCCGAAATGATTTGTGGCCTGAGAGCAATGGTGATTTGCATGTAGTATTTATGGAGTCGGCGGTGAAAATGGGCGCCCGTCTACCACTGAAACCCCAGCAAACTGAAGGGGTCTTTGTGCATTTGGGCAGCGATTCACCTCTTTCGAAACGCCTTCAAGATTTACAGAACGAAGTTAAACCCCTTTACAAAATATCCACGTGCAATTACAAAAAGACATCCGTACAGCGAATCTTCCAGAACGCTGGATTCATACTGGATTGGTGTGCATTCAAAACTATAGGCGACGAAGGTGAGATGTCACATCAGAGCAGTGAAACGGCGCATGATTCTGAACTCAGTATACTAAAGCGGCTGGATCGATGGGAATCGATCTCACAAAGTGATGCCCCCGAACGTAACTACATTGATGAATTGGCTTTCGCCATTGCTATACCAGCAATGATTTTGGCACTTTTAATCACGATTCTAACGACCATATTGTGTTTCCAACATGAGATTATGTAAGTTATGCGAGATTTTGGCGCGAGTTTCTTCCTAATTGTTGTAATTTTGTATTCCAGGCAGGATGATTATTCTGAAAATTATTTTTTAGATTTATTTAGCATTTTTAAGCCTTTGACGAGGTGAAAATGTGTGAAATGGTTTTCCCCGTTTTAATTTTGTTTTGAGATTTCTGAATTGCTTTCCCGTTTTATTTTTGCATCTGTTTGACACATCTGTCTGTGACCGTTACACGTTATTAATACCACTTTTCAATTTTATTCCCCATTTAGTGATCCAACCGCGGCGCCGATTGTACAAATGGTGCAATTCTCAGACACTACCAATCAGCCAACAACGACATTAAAGAGCCTCAAAGATACGCCCAATTATTTGATCGATAATTTGAGCTTACGATCCCAGAGCCCAACGAGTGCCATCTATTCGGAAACAACGGTTAAAACTAACACATATTTGAGACCAAAACCGCCACCGTACCATCGATCACCTTCCGGATCATCAACGTTTAACCGGAACGAAGTGGACATATGACAATCGGAGCCAAGGGTTTTATTCTGTTAAAATAAAAGTTAAAACCGGGCATAAAAATCTAACGGAAAACGTATTTTCAACTTAATAAAATAAACTAACTGTCATATAGAGTGAAAATTTAGTTTTAGTTGTTGCAATATAATATTTATTTAAGAATACATGTTTAAATTATATACATATCTGCGGTCACAAGGCTACAGCTTAAGTCAAATTTGATAATTTTTCTAGAGGTAAAAAAAGTTGAATATTAAATTCAATGTGAAAACATCTTTAGCGGCAGAAATAAGTAAAAAATTGTATAGAACGAGAAGAGAATTTTGCTATACCTACCTACTTCTCAGCGGAATGAAACTTCATTCCGGAATGAAACTTCATTCCGGAATGAAACTTCATTCCGGAATGAAAATACACGGCATTGTTGTTGTAAAATTGCCAAAGTAAGACTACAGTTGTAGTCTTATCTTATGCTGCCTGTACCAAGCTCTAAAATATAATTTATTATTTAGAATTTTAACAAATATAAAATAGTGATGACAAATTATTGAATAAAGTATAATAATTCTAAATGATAATTAACAAAATTTAAAATTCCGATTTATCGAAAAATTGAAAATTGTTTTTTAATACCAACTCATAAAACTAAATATGTACATAAATATATTTACTCTAGTGGTAAACACTGCGACTATTTGAAGAAGAGAATTTTTCTATACCTTCTTCTCAGCGGAATGAAACTCTTCATTCCGGAATGAAAATCCACGGCATTGTTGTTGTAAAATTGCCAAAGTAAGACTACATTTTCCCGGTGATGAGAATAACCCCCCTCCAGAATTGATACAGAGCTTCGTGAATTATTGCATGATTCATCACCAAAAATGCATCATTGGTTGCGACGCTAATACACACCACGTAGTCTGGGGAAGCAGCAACACCAATTTAAGAAGTGAGCAACTTTTTGAATTCTGTCTTGGGAGTGATGCGACCTAGGATTTTGGTGTGGTTTGGGCAAGATAGCTCATTACAAAAATGACATCTTGTTCTGGATTTCATATCAGATAATCAAAGGGCGCAAATAAAATCTTGGTCGTTTTCTAACGGTCTTAGCCGTCATTTTTTCGCCTGTTGATTTTCATCTTATTAGTAACACTATAACCTATTAGATCGATTGCTGCCCTTACATTTTTTATAAACTTTCGAGGGTTGGAGAGCTGGCTTGCACCAGTTGCATAACCAATTCTTTTAGAAATGATTTTCTTTAGGATAAAACTTTCAAGTATTAGGTTGTTATCAAAAGTAAATTTGAAGATTTTAGTTCTCGGTTTTTTTTTAATTCCTTACTTGTACTAAGCTCTTTGAGCAAATCGGTTTTGATTTGTAGGATTGTTCCAATTAGTGTCGGTTTTTTTCTGCAAAAGTTGCTCGGCTAAAGTACAAATAGTGAAAAAGTTGTTCATAGTAATTGTTCTTCTTTTGTTGACGTGAAGTGCGGATATCCGATGGACTAAATTCAAGGCGTAATTAACCGAATGAGGCCTCCCTGGTTGCCCATCAACATACACTTCTGCATTCAATTCATACTTCCCTGGTTTTGATGGTACGTACTGTCGGGAAGAACATCTCCCTCGTGTTAGAATCAATTGTTCATCAATAGTTAAATTTGATGACGGTTTATAAGGTTTTCGAATGTTTGCCAAGAACATTTTCCATACAGTTCAGAATGCTACCAATCTATCTGTTTTTAGCGGCTCCTGTCGCATATCATAGCTCGATAAAATGAACGGTCGTCCCAGTTCTTAAAAGCGCCAGCGAAAATTAAAATGCAGGTTAATGCAAACATTTCCACCGAATTAATATCATACAAAGTACGGTGTTTTCTGTTATTTTATTATTCATTATATAAAACTGCCGCGCTTTTCTATTGGTCTCAGCCACGATAATATTCACCAATATTTCTGTGATAGTTTTTTGGAAAGCTAGTAACTGAGTTATAAGATTTTTTGCTGTTTGCTCCGTGAAACCTTCCATTTCCCGCAGTAGTAGAAAGTCGCATGTTCTGGTCACATTTGCAATATTTAGGCTCCATTTTCGGAACCATTTTTTTATTTTGGGCAGAATACAATATACCAGTAACCGCTTCTTCATCTTCAAAAGTGGCAGTTTCATCATTTCCCTGTTCATTTTCTCGATCGTCAGCGCAAAGTTCAAAATTGTCATCATCATCAAAATTTATCGCCTCAATATGGTCATCCTCATCGTAATCACAGACGTTTATCGGCTCAGCAGGTACAACTCTCGTCCCATTTGGAAAAATCCACTTCAATATTATCGTTCGCTATTTCCCCTTCATTTGACAGTCTCATTTACTAATTAACAAAAAAATCCAAAAAACATCACAGACATACTTTACAATACATTCATAAATATAAAAATTAGTAAGTCATTTTTTGATTTATATAGACAACAGTAGGTACCTACATGGAAATAATTTGGGGTCATTTTGACCCCAGTACACAGAAATGCGCTTGGTTCATTTCAGACTATCGTAATTACCAAATTTACAAGTAATTTGGACCCGCTTTTCGTTGTATTGCTTGTAGAAGATATTAGTTGAGGCTTTATTTTAGGGCATGAGGCATGAGCCATTCAAATAATAAAAAACGCAGTTTTTCCATTTTAAAACCGACTGGGGTCAATTTGACCCCAATACACAGAGAGAAGGTTAAGGATACCCAAACGAATCAATTAGCCAGTCTATAATGATAGACTTTTGGATAATTTAGCTGGTCTACAGACCTCGATAAACTCTGTCGAAGACCTTGACATAGTAGCAAATGAAGTTACAGATTCAATAATTAATGCCTACCACTCAAGCTCACCACTGGTGCGTATCAGAGGTACAAGGGATGTTCATTGGTGGAACCAAAACTTGGAACCAAGACTAAATGTGTCCGTAAACTTTTTAATAGGGCTAAGAGGACGAACGATTGGACTACCTATCAGTATTCCCTTACCCAATATAACATAGCCCTCAGGTAGAGCAAAAGATTAAGATTATTTTCTGTAAGAAAATAGACAAATTACCTACGGCGTGTCGACTACAAAAGGCACCCTCCTTGGAGCACAGGAATCCCTTGGGGTCTGTAAGGAAACCAAGTGGAGAGACAACCACAACCAGGGAGGAGACTGGAATGTCTAGTGAGAGGTCACTTCCCAGAATGTATTATACTGAGGGATCAGGAGGAATCCAACGCAAGTAGTGTACATCCGTATCTGGATCCAAAGGGAGCTCAGAAGTTCTCGAGCCAGTTTTTTACGCTGGAACGGATAAGCTGGGCAGTCAAATCGTTTGGACCTTTCAAATCACCGGGAGGGGACTGCATATATCCCGCCGTTTTACAACAAGGTCTGCAGACTTTGCTGCCTTATCTTTCTATACTCTTCAGAGCCAGTTACAGCTTAGAATATGTTCCAAAACGCTGGAGAGAGGTTCGAGTTATTTTTATCCCAAAAGCGGGAAAAAGATCCTTTGAGGAGATTCGGTCTTATAGACCTATTAGCCTCACATCATTTCTACTGAAAACCATGGAGAAAATTCTGGGATTTTGTATTAGATCCAACACCCTCCAAAGATATCCTCTGGCCTCTAGGCAGTACGCCTACCAAGCAGGGAAATCAACAGAAACAGCTCTACACGAACTGACATTGGAAATCGAAGATACGCTCCGGATTAAAGAATTATTACTATGCTCCTTCATTCATATCTAGGGTGCTTTTGATAATACTAGTTTCGAGGTAATTCAGGAACAATCACTAACAAGGGGCATATACCCCTCCATCGTAAGGTGGATAATAAACATGCTAAAAAACAGGAAGATTACGGTCTCTTTTGGAGACAAAACCATCACCATAGTGGCCACCGGGGGTTGCCCCCAGGGAGGTGTCCTCTCTCCCTTATTATGGCTGATTGTGATGGATCAATTACTTACCAGACTGAGAAATTTAGACTTCTCAAACATTACCTATGCGGACGACCTAGTCTTGATGGTTAGGGGCGGATTCGTAAATACAGTAGGGGAAAGAATGCAACAAGCCCTAGAGGTAGTAAATGATTTGTGCACGGAGGTGGGCCTTATGGTTAATCTTAATAAGGTCAACTGCACTCTCTTTACTAACCGGAGGAAACTGTCCTCCCGCCGATAGCCGGGGGGGGGGGTAACTCTCCAACTATCGAAGGAGGTTAAATATCTGGGTGTCGTACTTGATCAGAAATTGACATGGAATCCCCACTTAAATCATATCATAGGCCAATAAGGCCTAATTCACCTGCCAAAGAATGATTGACAAAACGTGGGGACTGAGCCTACAAATGTTGGTTTGGCTCTACCGGGCCGTCATAAGGCCTATGGTATCTTACGCGGCGTTTGTGTGGTGGCCAAGGACGGAGCAGACTGGTGCTCGGAGAATACTGGACAAGACACAGAGGTTAATTTGTATGGGTGCAACTGGAGCAATGAGGACTTGTCCAACAGCTGCACCTGAGAGAATATTGGGGCTCTCACCACTGCACCTACACATTAAAAATGTAGTCGGTTCAAGAGGTCTGAGCCTAAAAATTACTGCTAAAATTAAAACCATAAGGCCAGGACACAACAGTATCCTACATAAATTAAATCTTAAGGAGGAATTGATTCAACTCAGATTTGATGGTGTGTCGGAGGAAGTTTACCATCAGGTTGCCGGATAGGGCACTGATAGAGAATATTACCTCCTCCCTCCCCCGCCATGCTTCTGTATGGTATACGGATGGGTCAAAGACAGACGGGAGTACCGGTGCAGAGATAGTCAGGCCCAACCTAGAACTATACATACCACTGGGTAGCACCCCCAAAGTTTTTCAGGCAGATACCCTTGCTATTGAGGTATGTGTGCTTCAATGTCTCAAAAAGAAATATAAGAAAACCGAGAGCTATATAATCTCGAACAGCCAGGCAGCTCTGCTAGCCTTAGGAGCTTCAGTGTTCAACTCGATTGATCTCGAGATTTTTTTTAACGATGATACCTCAGAATTAAGCCTGAAGTAGACTGTAAAACGGCACATCAAGTTTCTAACAGTACCTACTGAGTCGTTGAAATTTCAATACTAATAGAAAAAGCAACACTCTTCTGCCATTAACAGATAAAAAGTAGATATAACAAAATTAATGACTGAAGTAATGGCTCTGATACCCGGTGTTTATAAAAAAAAAAAAAAACATTGCACATACACATTCAATATTTTTCCGTACTCTTGATTTTAATTTTATTATTTTCTCGAATGTTCAATACCGCTATTATTTTGTAAATTTATGAAAAAAAATATATTTGAGGCAGTCTTGTTGTGGCCATCCAAAAAATAAATTATGTTGTTAAAACAAATGTTGGTGAATTGTTGTGTTATTATTTTTCCTGGAATTATCCGTGTATAACACTATCCTGCAAAATTTTGCCCCTCGACAATGAATAGTTGTTTCCGAAGTAATTTTTCACGCTGAATCCGAATATGGGGTCAGAATTGCTCTATCACGTCAGGTTTATGTGATATTCTAACATAAAAGTGCAAAAAAACACTGTTTTTTGACATATTTGAGGTTATCTAGCACCGCGATTTTTTTTTCTTCAAAAATCCATATGTGGGATCTTATAGTAAAAGTCTTCTTCTTTCAAATGCCGTTGAGTTTGCTCAAATATCTTTTCTTTTCGCCGAGATATCGCATTTTCGAATTTGCATGTTCGTGAATTTTTCGGTATACGAAAATTTTATACCGTAGGTATAAAAGGTAGTGTTATTATACCGTATAATAACACGACATTTAAAAATTAAAATTGTAGCTCAGTATTTCGTTCAATATCATTGAGATCTTCTTCGCTTGTAGTGCTGTTGCATGGTATACCCTGGCAGCTCCCCCCCCCCCCTCCCACATATTGCTGAGCACAGCATTTCTGACCGCTTACAATCGCATCATTGCTGTCCTGTACAAAAGCATGAAGAACTGGAAGCAGGTCGCTTAATGAAGACAGCCGTGTCCTCTCTGCTGCTATATCATACACAGTCTTCGATTTGGGGCAAACAAGCCAAATTGTTTGACGTACTGGTGAACATAAAAACACAAGCAGCATGAGGATGTCCGAGTCCTCTGCTTCAACCACCACCTGATCCCCACAATTTGCAAAGCTCACAGCTATATTTGCGATCGAGTATCTGCGTCATCTTCCGCCTGATGTGTTGGTATGTTCAAACAATGTATAGGTGTTGCTTCAGTTTGCCGATGAATTTTCATTTATTATGGGTGTTTGCGAAAAATTCACTTTGAGAAATTGTGCACGTCATATTGCTCTCTATACTTCGTTGTTTGGTGAAATTTTGGTAATGTCTCTTCTCTTTTTGTCTTCTCCTTTCTCCACACGAACCTTGGAAAATTAAAAAAGTTTCTTAAAATTAAAACAATTATGAGATAAATTATAAATCTTACCAGAATTATTAACTGCTTGCTTATATCCATTCCAACTTGGTACATTTTCCAAGTTATTAAATCCAGCCAACCAAATTAAATCTAAAGACATGTTTGTAAGTAAACCGTGCACGTGATTTGTACCTGCCGTTATATCCTCAATTATAATTTTTCTTAATCCTGATGAGTCAGGTTTTTTATATGTATAGGTATAGGTATGTTATGTTTTTGTTTGTTATTTTGTGTAATCGATGTTTGTTGTATCTTTTCACACAATTTAACAGCTATAGCAGGTGCAATGCAAATCCCACCTAGAGCATGAAATGGGTCTAAGCCATTTAAAGTACATAACTACATTAACATCAGCATTGTCAAATACAAATTGCATAAATCCATTTTTTTCCACGTGTACGTCTGCAAACTCTGTTGCACATTTGATGTACATAACTGGCAGCCTCATTGTTATCCTGCATTGTCATGCAGTTGTCCCTATTGAAATCAATAGGTCGATTATATGCCTCGAACCAACTTTACGATAAAGGTAAACTGATAATCTAACCAGCACTGGTGATATAAACGATGATACATTGATACATTGATACATCATATACATTGATTGAAAAACTGCATCTTTTTATTTGTTTTCGTTGAAGAGCATGCGTTTCGTTTTTTATAAAGAGTTTCCGTAAATATCTTTAAAGTCGCTGGTACAAACTCTTGACCACCATTTTTGATATCATCGAATCTTGGATATACTGTTGTATCATAAATTTGGGACTGGATGTCTTCTTTGATAATTGCTGCTGCTGCTTTAACAGTTCTAACGCGCTCTTCTTCAATAGAACTGCATTTGTATGAGTCCCAATTCTGCACTAACAATTCTTCGGGTAACATGTCCTTTAAAGTTAAAATTATGGTTTTGCCAAATAAGTTGGTTGCTACCAAATTTGGTTTAAACTGATTTATAAGCTGGTCCCTCAAGTACTCGTCACCGTACAAATCTATGTACATCATTACCATTGAATTCCCTTAGTTTTTCCTTCAGATCGCTTAATGCAAATTGACATGCAAATTGCTCCTAAATTGCAGGTCAATTTTTTTTTTTAAAAAATTACGTCATACATGTATTTAAAATGAAACAATAAACAAATTGCTTTCAAAAGTTTTGTAATTTTAGCAAAAAAAGACTCCAATTTGCAATAAATTTGTTTGCCCAATTTTTTTTTACCAGCACGGTATAATTTAATATAATAATTAAACAGAAATGTTTATTTGCGTGTAACGCTCAAAGTTTACTATGATTTTTTTCGAACTTTTTTTTAAAATATTTTTTTTGAATATTTGTATGTTTGTAGTGTCTCAAAATTTATATCTGAGCAGCATAAATGATATAGGTGTTTTCGTGTAACAGCAAACTTCGAATAGAAAATGTTTTGGGTTCAATGCTCACCAAAGTACATACAAATTTTTTTAATATTATTTTTATTCCATATCGGCATTTCATTGTTCGTATGTATCACAGATTGTCTCACTGATTGACTCCGGAATGCTCGCTTGCTGGCACATTTTATTACATTTTTTTGAATTGAGGAAAACTTTTTCTTCAAAAAATGCGTAACTACAAAAATACGATTGTTGTTTGTGCCAAATAGATTCATGCGATCGATATACTTCAAGGAGTCAGTTCTAGATTTTACAAGCTGCGCCTAACCGAGATAACGTTAAGATACAATTTACAAATCTGTCTTTTATTTAATAAAAATTTGAATGCAATTTTGGAGGTACCTAACAGGTAATTATATATAAATTGTACCCGTCCTAGGACGGGCTGTAGCCCCTAGTATTTAATATTTTATTATTAAATAACCAACAATTCTCTCTGTTTATTGAAATTATCAACAAGTTGGCTGTTTTTGTTTCCTGCATTAAGAATTTTTAATTTTATAAAAAACTAGCTGCGCGGGGCTGCTTCACGTCCGCGAGGCTAGTGAGCACTAGCGCATTCAACTGGCTTGGCGCTTCACTCCACTAAAGCACTTCGCGCTGCAACGCTGGATAAATTAGTTTAAACAACTTTGTACTGCTTCAAATTTAAGTAGTAATATTATGGCTATGAAGTCACATAATTATATTATATTCGGCGATATTTTACAACAAAAACAATGAATTAAGATACATTTTAAATAGTTAAAATAAGATTAAATATATTTCAGTTAATTATCACAATAAAATTTCATTTATTTAATTAAAAACTAATTACTTAATACAATACAAACTAATTATTTAATTACATACACTTTTGGGAGAGGAAGGGTTTAAAAATATATTTAAGAGAAAGCCTCTTTATAATAGCACCAGGAGCAAGTAGGTAAAGTTGCCAGCCGAAGCTAACACGGGAGTAGGCAACGTAGAGTTGGCCATTCACACCGTCTACCTTCAATGTTTGGATTTTGTTTTATTTATGGTCATAGCGAAACACACTCGTACGGTAAACTGGAGGCGTTTGATCTGAAATGGAACATCAGAAGGGATCATAAAGATGCGAGGAATTATTACGTTTTCTCCAGTCGCGCAGCCGGTTAGAACTGTAACTTCTATTACGAAGCTTTCAAGACTGTTTACTTGTAGGTGGGTTCCATTACAGAGATTTGGTGGGATTAGTTCCGGAGCAGGATGATAGCTGTCCCGATTTTCAGTTTCAGCTGATGAATCGGTATACCAGACGGGTTTAATGAGTTTACAAATTCGACAGGATATAGAATTGTTTCTTAAGGATCAACGACTTTATCTGTGGATTTGTATGTTCTGGACGGTGCTTCAAATTTGCCTAGGACGTACTGGTTAATGTGGTTCACCGCTTGGTTGGTCGGCGCCATATCGCTCTTTCTCTGAACCAGAACAGCGGCTTTTCTGAAAGATCTCCGATGCTGGGATATGGGGATTCTACTAATTGCTTTAGGTCATTTATTATTGTCGACGGATACCTTACGTTCTGAAAGTGACCAGGTCAACATTTCCTAGTTTCAGCAGAGTGTTGGAAAATTCGGTCAAGTTGTTGTCGCCACAGAGAACGGCACGCATATTTACCGAGAGGGACATTTTCACAACTTCCGACTATATGTAGGACCGTTTTAGACACGCAATTATCTCGTCGGCACGCGTGAACGTGCAGAACTTCCGCAGGTGTCGTGTGAGATATTGTACTCTAATCCCACACAATAAGAGCACATTTTTGGAGCAATTTAGCGGTGGCACTCTATTTTAAAATGTTGCATATGGCAGTGTGGGCATTGGAAATGTTGAACAGTAGTTTAAAAGTGGAATGGGCCGTTCTACCACCATCTATTCTAGAAGAATGGCCGCTATGCCGGACGAAGCTACGGCAATCGCGGTGTGACCATCGGATCTTATTAGTTTAGCTAGGACTAAATTAATTAAGAATGTCTTTCCTGTACCTCCAGGTACATCTAAGAAAAATACTTCATCTAGGAAGAATTATTCTGATTCACTGTTGGTTACAATCTGTAACATGGCCGATCTATCATACGATAACTTGCGGACGAATTCCATATCTAGAACTGTTAAATTAGTAATATTTCGTCTATTCAAACCGAAATCCTCTAAATTTTTATTCGCAAGCACTTTCACAATTTTATTCAGTTCCTCTAATGCCAAATCAAAGATATGTCGCTGAAATCAAAGGAATATGCGAAAGCTCCGTCCGAATGCGATGCAATACGTATTCTGACATGTTCTTCCTGTGTGCTACACATTAGGCATATACCGTTTTTTATTAAAGGTTTATTTACGAAGGAAGTCCTTTGAAATCCATTGTTATATGTACGACCTTTTATTTTTGGTAAGCTCTTTGGATAAAGGATGCTGACCAGAAGACAATGGAAACAGAGGCTCTGCGGAGGCTGGAGAATTTCAGGCAGTTTAGCTTTTCCGTTTTGGCAACAAAGGCCCTTTGGTTTGCCCTTCTACTTGAATGCACGGCAGTATTGAGACCCGACAGTCGTGGGACCACCCAAACTCACCGAATTATCGTTACGATACTCTATATTAGGGGTACAGTGAAAGTCAGAATATTCTTTAATGCGCCAATTAGTGAAAGTTCCGGCCTTTGCACGGGGTATTTTCTTTGTGAAGCGTGATGTTCTCCGTTTAAAGAAAGCCGCATTCTAAAGAAATAGGTTCGCTCTCTTTGTAAAGAGAGGCAGGCTTCTCCTACCTCATTGGTTTCACCTTAAGTACTCGGCCTCGCTCTCTTTGCAAGGACAGGCGAGTTCTTTCTTGCCAAGTGGCGATGTTCTATTTGCGAGCTATCCTCATTTCGTCTTCGGATGCGGGCTCTTTCAGCTGCAGTACTATTTCGACTAAGTGAAAATTTTCTCTTGGGCATTGTTAAAATTATCTAATAAACCTGTGTAAAGTAAAATGAATAAATAAAAAAAACTATTTTATAACTACTAACGTTTACCTACCAATAAGGTCAATCAGCTGAAATTTTAGAAGATGTGCCGTCTTTACACAATTACAAAAAGACGCACATAAAAGAAAAAACTGGCAAACCCCTTTAAAAAGAAGAAAAAAGCGCAAATTAATTAATTACTATATCGATACCTTAGAGCACACAAGTGTCCATATTTTGAATGTCCACAAGAATGTCTCTAAATTCAAAACTATTGGAATTTTCAATCAATGCCTTGGAAATAGTGCTATAAATGATTATAGTACAAAATAACACAACCATAAATGATAAAGAATGCCTTGTAAAAATGGGAACTTGTGTGCTCTAAGGTATCGATATATAATTATTAATTACTATTAACGTTTACTTACGATTTCCGAATAAATCAGTCAAATCAAATTGAAAATCGTAGCTTCGACAATCGTATGGTTCCGTTTCAGTTGCTGGTAAAATAGTTTATCCAAATTTTATAACATAAATAATTGTTTAGTAAAGCACGTATCAAACTTACTGATGAACTTATATAAAAAGAAAGTAAAATGCGTATTAAATAAAAAAAATAACAATAAGAACTTCTAACGATTACTTAAAAAAAAGTCAATCAAACTGAATTGAAAATTATCGCCCCTCTTTCAATTTTGGGTCCTATTCCAAACCAAGTTTTTATTGTGCCGATTAATTTGCAATATTCCCGAAAAACAATTTGTAACCAAGCGGTTATGAGTCTGTAAATTGTCGGTTGAAAATTACAACAAAAAATTAAATAATTCTGTTAAATCCCACGAATGCTTGCCGATTTGATAAAAAATATACGACAGCTAAAAATGAACCACGCTTATTAAACGATACTAAATAAAAATCGGTTAAATCCGTTTAATAACACGTAACCGCCCTCCATGTATAAAAAAACCGAGACGACGATCTTTAAAAGACACTCGATTCGACACTTAAATGAAAGCTCGTATCAAATTCGTGAATCGTTCAACAAATTCCGATACTAAACTAAAATTTGGTAATGAAAAATAACCGAAGACCGGTTATTTTACAGTTTTCGTTTTTGAAACGAATTTTAATAAACGAAGAACAGACATTTTCTATCATTTGTAAAAAGGAATCCGTACAACAACAACAATCGTGAAAATTTTGTGAGGACAAATAAAATAAGTAAAAAGTGTTAACAAATTCAAATTATTCAAAATTCAATTTGAAAACTAATTTGTAGTTGTGCTGATAAAATTATTTAACATATTATATCATTATTAATGTATGTACATATATGATTATTTTAAAACGCCAGTGAAATTTATCAAAACTTTTTGCCTTTGCAATTCCTTATCAAAATTCCTCAAAATGGCATCGACATCGAGACCTACATATTATATCAAATATGTTCTAAACATTTTATCACTTATTGATATATAATTAATATTTTCGTTTGATTATTTTTATTCATAGATATAAACTCATTTTCAATGAGAATGCCTTTGTGGTTCAGCTGATGACCGAGGTGCAAAATTATTTAAATAATAATCCCGTGACTGCAAGAAATACGAGCGAGTACTAAAGAATTAGTTTTTGTAAATTATGTAAATACATATTATAAATTACTTTTTATTTTGAGTACCAATTTTACGTTTGTATTGAATGCTTAATGTTTTTTTTAATGACCATGATTTCTATTATGTAAATTTAGTATAATTTTAATAAAGAGCGTTATATACAGAATTAAAAATAAATAATTTAATGAATTTGTTTTTGCTGTTCTAGTACAATTTTACTAATACTATTATCGGTCTCAAACACCGTTTTTAGACGGTTACATTTCAATAATTTCGTCAGTGAAATGTTTACCTTTAAAACCGACAAAAGCTCGACAGTATTTGTTATTAAGTCGGTTATTGGCGATTTCACTGAGTCAGTAAAATGTTTACCTTTAGGTCAATATTACGCCAGACAATTTAACCAACAAAGTTTTATTAAATTCGGCTTCCGAAAAACAAAATTGATTAAGTCCGAACACGCAGACATTATAACCGCCCAAGGTCTGCCAAAACATGAACTAATTAAACACTTTTGTCCAAAATAGTCTGCGAAATGTCTGCACGGTCCTAAGTCTCAGGACAGTCATTTTACGTTACTAAAATTTTATTTTGTTTTTCGGGATTAAAACTTCATTTACACTCACGTCACAAAAAGAATATACATATCGATGGCTTAGTGAATATCGGCCCTAACCCACATTTTTTCCAAAAATGACATTTTGATACCAAAATGTAGAATACAATACGGCGCGTCTTTCTGTGCGACTGGTTTAACCTAAAAACCAATAAAACACGTTCCGCATTGAATTTTGTTCGGCCCTAAAGCATTATCTGTCAAAAATCTCGTTTTTTGCATTTCTTGAAAAATGTAAAAATGTGGGTTAGGGCCGATATTCACTAAGCCATCGATATATAATATTTAATAGGTTTATGGATTTATTGTCGTTCGATTAAAATACATTATTATTTCAATAATTTTGCACATTACCAAATTAATTTTTTTGGTTTGACAATGACATACGAATTTTATTTTCAGAATTCAGTTATTTTCCATTTTCTTCCAATTCGTTTTTATTTCTATTTATTTTTTTCTAATAAGAATGTTATTCGAAAACGACATTGGGGTATATCCTCCAACAGGTCGCAAATAAACTATTTGCGCCTCAAAATCTGACTACTCGATTGATTTTAACATGAGTTTTTCAATTGAAATTTCTTTTTTTTTTTGCTTTTGCGACTGAGTAGTAAAAACATTATAGAAAAGTTACCACCGATTTTTTGACGATGCAAATAAAATCAAGTAAGTCAAGAAAATAAATTCTACTCAGTCGCAAAAGCAAAAAAAAAAAGAAATTTCAATTGAAAAACTCATGTTAAAATCAATCGAGTAGTCAGATTTTGAGGCGCAAATAGTTTATTTGCGACCTGTTGGAGGATATACCCCATTGTTTTCTCTCAATTCAAATGTATTTGAATTTCCTATAGGAATTTAACGTCATCAAGAGGAAAACATAAAATTTTTAGTTGTTGTTGTTGTAATTTCATTTTTTCCTCGATTTTTCGTACATTTTTATGTAATACTTAGCCCCCTGACGCCCGATCAATACGAAACTTAGCCTATAACCTGGCCGAGAAATTGTCTATAAATTAGTATAAAACGTAGTACATTCGGTTCAGGGATTTTAAAGTTATCGTAAGCATACAAACAAACAGACAAATTATTTTTCTGATTTATATAGAGAAGAGATAACAATAAAATAGAATTGAATCGTTTATTCTAGAAAGGGCTCATGTCCACTTTTTGTCAAAATTAGTATTATGACGGTTTGTATTACAGACACGTACATACGTTTTATGACAAGACGACATTAGCGTAAGGGTAATGGAACGGCACCTACCTTGTAAAAAAAAAATCATTGATTCTAGAAAGGGCTCATGTCCAGGACATGTGCCTTTTAAATACTAAACTAATATTTAAAAAGTAAAATATTGTTGTGTTTTTACTTTTTCGTATATTTTATAGCATTCTTATACTACTGTGTCCAAAAAGTATTAAAGTAAAGCCAGTTTTCAATTTAAATCGCGCGGGTAAACCGCACATCATAAATATTGTTTTCTAAGTTGGCAGCATTGTGATATACATCTGTGACAAATTTTATTTCAAACCATTCATCAGGTTTTGGTTTACATTCGGCGATTTTTACAATTTCTAATTATATTGAGAAAAGAAAAGTTGGATCAAATTTTATTTGCAGAATGAAATTTCGGGTGTAGAAACGTTAAGGATGTTGCAGAAAGCCTTCGGGGACCATGCTTTTGTCGGAACGGAATATTTACAAGTGGTATAAAGTTCAAAGAAGGTCGTGAAAGTGTTGAAGGCCATGTTGACAGTTTTCATCGATCATCGTGGTGTTGTCCATTCAGAATTCCTTCCACCCGGCCAAACCATCAACAAATAGTATTATTTGAGTGTTATGCGTCGTTTGCGTTAAGCTGTTCGCAAGAAGAAGCCAGAATTGTGGGCAGACAATTCTTGGTATTTGCACCACGATATTGCACCTTCTCACGCTGCACTCATTCTTGTGACTTTTTCGCCAAAAATTCGATCCATATCGTTCCACAACCTCCGTATTCGTCTGATTTAGCACCGTGTGACTTCTGTCTATTCCCGAAACTCAAAAGACTACTGCGGGGAATCGTTTTGAGACGATAGAAGATAAAAGTGTATTGCTACGCGCTCTGAAGGCCATCCCGGAAGGCGACTTTAATTCTTGTTTCGAAAATACGTTGGCATAAGTGTATTGTGTCGGGAGGGGATTACTTTGAAGGCGACGAAATAGATTTGGAAGAATAAATAAATATTTTGTGAAATAAATAAAAACTGGCTTTACTGTTTGGACACATATAGCGACAAATTACTAAACTAATCTACCGCAATATATCCTATGTATAGAGACAGCACGGCTTGTATAGACATTTGTGTTGGTTTTGAGTAAACTCAGCTTCGCGAATTATTCTATTTAGGGTCATAATGCATATCGGTTTTTTCAAGAGTAATGCCCTGATCCTAATCGAAATAACACGGTATTACTATTTGTAATGGCTTTTTGTATTGAAAAAAAAACCTGACCAAAATCTATCAGTATTTCCCCGTTCGAGGCCATAGTTTTCTACCTTGTGCTCGTGTGTTTGGAGTAATCAAGAGGAATTTAAAGAAAATTGACAGAATTTATTTGCCAGAGGAATATGGGGCCCTGATCAACCGATCAAGTACACTACAAAAATCAACACAAATATTTTATCAAATAATGATCAAATATTAAACTTTAAGGATTGGTGGTCTACTTTTTTCAAAAAGCAGGTAATTGCTGTTCAATCAAAAGGCAGAAAAGCAAAAAAAATCAAATTTAAAGTTTCGGAATTTTTAAATTTTGAAATGACCAGCGACGGAAATTTGGAAAGCCGGGAATTTATTGAAAGTTTGGAAAGTTTTACGTTTAAACTGCTACGGTTCAATACTACCGATGTAAGATTACCTTCTCAAAGAGCGATTGATACTGTAAACGTAATAAATATTAAAAAAATATGTGACCTGCCAAAAGTCCTAAAGTACATTCCTGCTCAGGGTTTGTATTTTTACGATGAAATTATGCAATGGCCACATTTTCATCAACAAACTCAAATTTCCTCCTAAACTTACTTTTGCTGACAATATAAAGTTTTTTTTATTTCCTGAATAATTTGAAAAAGTGGACATGAGCCCTTTCAAGAATAAACGATTCAATTGTTTTACATACAATTTTTATTTTGAAAAAAATCTCATTGTAACCGATAACATAAAACACTTGCGTGTTTTAGAATGGTCTAGAACAACAACACAAAAGAATGATCTTAGCCTGAGCTCAGTCTAGAGAGGTATACGTTAGTCGTGGGTGTTGTTCTAAACCACTCGATTTAATAATAAATAAGAAAAATTGAATATTACATTTGCCCCCGACCTACTGACATCCTCATGAACTACCCTCCCTATGGTTCACTCATCTAGCCATAACAAACCCAAAATGAAAACCCATGTGAACTAAAACCTTGAAAATTAAACATTGCCACAAAAAGAAGCAAAAAAAAAAATATGAGAAGATAATTTGGTATGGCACTAACAGTAATACGGCACAGCAAAAATGTATGAAAATAGTTATGTAATAATTTTTTTCTACGATAGTGCAGTAACCTATGCTTTCGATGATGATTTTTGAATTTAAATTATATAAGAAAAGGAGCCTTTGCGTCGTATACTAAAATCGTGTAGAAATATTCTCATTACACAACGATTTCTTAATATAGATTGAATGCTAGACAACTTCATTGTGATTTTTTGTGTTAAGGAAAACAAATAAACGTCAAAATATTCTTCATATCTTTTTGTATGAAGTGGCACAGTTGCAATTTTATTTCTATAATTACAGACATATATTAAATATTTTTTAATAAAAATTTAATTGAAATGTATTCATTTTATGTCATTTTAAGATAAGCAAGTACATTTTTTTGTGAAAAGCGTGTGAAAAATTAAAACATAAAAAGAAGGCAAATTCGTATTCTTTAGGTTTAATCTTGTGCCGTTTGAGTTTTTTGTGTGGTTATTTTTATTAAAATTAAGTTATTTTCAAACATTTTAAGTTAGCTTCATATAAACTGCTGTTTGTTTTCCTTAACACTCAAAAAAATTTGACATATTTTGGCTGTCAAATAATCGATCTATTGCTACACGATTTGTGAAAACCCAAATGTTTTAATGCTTTAATAAATTTGTGTTGATCCGTACAAGTTTGTAATTTTTTATGTTTCTACTTATTTATAAAGGTTACAGGGCTATTGTATCGTAGAAAAAATAGCGTGTATAACTCGTGTGAAAATGAGTCATTGCAATACTCAAGTGATTGCAGCCCTCGCTATCGCTCAGGCTGCAAATTTCACTTTCGTATTGTAATGACTCGTTTTCTTCACTTGTTATACAATATACTATTAAGAAACTAGTAATAAAAACAAAAAAAAGGACACTAATGAAATATATGAACTTGGGTTTTAAGAAAATAAATAAATGCAAAGTTAAATTATTCTATGATCCTAAAGAACGAAAAAAAATATAAATAATAAATAAACAAAAGTAAAACCTGATAATTCTGGAACGATGACGCTGGATAACGGGTGAAGATCATTGATGCATTTGTTGGTTTTCAAATGACCTTGTATCAATCAACCACTGATAATTCTCGAACAATGATACTACCAATGACACAGTTGAATTTTGGATAGTATTGCCGATTTTCATCACTACCCGATGCAATTAATTTGCCTGAACCAGGCCGCACTTATTCTTTTTTATCGTTTTATCCATAAATTAATAGCCATAAATTAACACTGTACAAATTTTTTTACTGGTACTTTATCTGATGCACACAATACAGTTACTTCTTCCACAAGTCAACAATAGAGAAATTTCAGAAAAAATAAAAGATGCATAACACCATCAATAACGTTTATAAATTTTTTTTTTATTAACCCGATCTTAATTTTGATCGGTCGCAAATGAACTTTTGATTATAAAATCTGGTTTTTTTTTTTTACAATATGATTTATATGATCATAGACATTAACAATATGATCATTAACAATATTTATTATTTTTATTTTATTTTTATCTTTAAACAAGATATATATATCAATTATCTTATCAATTTATAAGCTGCTTAATAAAATTCACAAGCTTCACAAAAAAAATTTTATTTTTCAATTTATTTTAATAATTTTTAATTTTTACAACTTTACACCTTGAAAGCTGACTTGCCAAAAAAACTTAAATTTTTGCTTGCCGAAATGTACCATTCCAAAACCATCCTCTCTCACAAGAAAATAATCTCTTCCCCTCCCTTTCCATAATCTTCATTTGTTTTATTAATTAGAAGTGAGTTTTACCATTACAAAGTCAACCAGATTCATATATTCAAAAACAAACTGGAATAATTCATTGATAGCTACATATTATTGACGATTACCATTGACAATTTACCACTCTGGCAACCAATAATAATAAGTAACAATTTATAAAATTGTTACAATCGTGGGGACGTACCCATCGACTCCATGAGTGTCTCAATAGGCCAGGCTTCCACGTTCACAGTTATCATTTAATTCGTAAAATATTATATTTAATGAATTTCATATAGTAACGGAGAGACCAATCATCTATATATGTATGTATGTATGTATATAAAACAAAATCGGGTTAGTTACACCATTTATAACTCAAGAAATGCTGGACCGATTTTTATGATCTTTGATTTGTTGGATTTGTCTCCGCCCCGCATAGCAGAATAACTATTAAAACATCGGAAAAATTCACGAAAACAAAATTTATGAAGAAAATTCATTTTCTCATACATTTTGTATGGAACGGCCTTTTGGTGATATCTCGAGAATGGATTAACTGATTTCGGTAAATTTTTTTTTTTTGTTAATTTTTAATTTTCACGAAAATTTAAACCTTTTTAAAAAAATACAAAATAAATGGTTTGTTTAGAGAAGAAAGACCAACGATATATTATTTGTCTATATTCATCTCTGCAACTGACCACGCTTGAGAAAGAAGATGTTACATGGGAATTTGTTATTGTTTTCGTTGGTTTCTGGTCCAAGTATTTCATGTCTCTTTTGCATACCATAAAGCACGTACGCCGCAATTTATCAGCATTTTTTCGAGTTTTCACCAATTTTCATTCAGTTTTCGACGGTTATTTATTTGAATTCGATTCAATTAATTCTCTCGAAACGATTTTTTTCTGAAATTCATCAGTGAAAAGTGATTTCACAAAGTTCAGTTCGATGAATTGCACATGTAAAAGGTTATATAGTTTGTACCAAATAGATAACATCATACGTGCCGAAATTCCTAATCCCGAAACCGATCCAGCCCTGCATGATGTTGTAATTACGAACATGCTTCACGGTCCGTGTGGCGCCATCAACCCCCAATCAACGTGCTTGATCGACGGCAAGTGTACCAACCGTTATCCACGAAATTTGACGGCAGAGACTATCACTGGCAACGATGGTTATCCACTGTATCGGCGTCGATCACCCGATGATAACGGTAGAACTAACGCAAAGAAAGTGGGAGGAAACGATTTCGTAGTCGACAAAACTTGGATTGTTCCGAATTCGCCACTTCTTTCCAAAACATTCAAGTCGCATTGCAACGTGGATTATTCCAATCCAGTGAAGTCCATCAAATGTATCTGCAAATATGTCACGAAAAGGCAGCAATATGGCGGTTTCTGGCGTTCAAACTCCCAACACCAACGATGAAATCACGCACTATAAAGTTGGTCGATATGCGTGAGCTGCAATGAGGCGATTTTGCGTATATCCTCATTCCCCATTCATGAATATCATCCCACTTTTGTACATTTGGCGGGGTATCTGGAGAATGGTCAACGAGTTTATTTCAACGCATCGAATGTTGCTCAACGTGCCCAACAAGCAGCAGGTTCATGGTCTCATCTGTTACTCAATTCGGCGTAACCCTGTAGATAGCAGCATTTACCAGCTTCCTCTTGGGCCAGCAAAGAACCTTCCCAGTCACTGCACGCTAGCCGGCTGAAAAAGCTGCTCCGGAACAGCTGAGAGGAAGTCTGCAGCAGTGATATTCTCAGTTTGATAAAAACCTGAGACTGTGACTGTTACAGCATTTACACAGTTCATCCGAAGAATGACGAACGCTTCTACTTGCGGATCGGCAAACATGCGAGTTGCATTGCTAAACGATCTATCTGCCGAAGATTTCTCCAAGAAAAATGCTGACTATCGGTAATGGCTATGTTCCTGTCGACGAATCGAACGGATTGATTTCGTTTCTGCCGAATTTTTGCAATTTCGTCTCAATGAAGGACGAGCTCATCAATAAATTGTTTCTGAACAGCATTGCTAACCACAAAAAACACAATTGGTTGAGTGAACGAGTAATTCTTGCGGCAAAGAACAATGATATGGATCACTTAAACTTCACAATTCAAAATCAAATCGTTGGTCCACTGCATTCCTTCAAATCTATCGACTGTGTAACAAACGAAGACGAAGCAACCAACTATCCAACTGAATTTTTAAACTCACTGGATCTGCTTGGCTTGCCACCGCACAATTTACAACTGAATGAACCAACAAAAACTATGTAACGGTACACGTTTGGTGGTGAGAAAATCTGATTCACAATGTGGGCAATGTGATTCACGCGACGATGCTCAAAGGAAAGTTCAAAGGTGAAGAAGTTATCATTCCGAGAATTTCGATGATTCCAACCGATATGCCATTCGAGTTTAAACGAATTTAATTTCCGATTCGTATTGCATTCACCATGATGATCAACAAATCATAAGGCCAATCCTTGATTGTTTGAGGTCTGAATCTAGAAAATGAATTTTTCTCTCACGGTCAATTGTACGTAGCATGTTCACGTGTCGGCAAACCATCTGCTTTGTTCGTTCTCACATCTGGAAACAAAATGAACATAGTCGTATATCACAAGGTGATTTAATGAAGGGAATCGACTCGAGCGCAACCCATCCAGCAAATAGTTTAACTGAAAGTAGTGCAAAAATGTCACGCGAATCATTTCGATTCACTTCAATAAAGCAAATGCCTTGCTGCCACGTGAATTACATTTATTCCAATGTAATTAAAATACATTTCATTTTGATTTTTGTACATTTATTGAACTTAAATTATTTTGAGTATTCATTTTATCTTAATAAAAAACTGAATTTAATTCAGCTAATAAGTTAACACAACATTTATTGATCCTGAGGTGATACGAAGTTAAAGAGAACATTTGTTATGCAAAGCACGATAATTTATCAAGACCGAATATCTTTCGCGTGAAAAATGCCAATATTCTTCCCGTTTTTAAGAGCCAATTCGTATGTCACCGTTCCAATTTTTCGTACAATATTTGCTTCCACAAACTTCGGAGCTAACTTTGCCGAGAAATTCCGCGAAGCGATACTTTGCACGAAATTTCGCACATAAACAGATTGACCGACGCTTAAATCCCTCAGTTTGCTACGTAGATTATAATTGTAAGCTCCTCGTTCATAAGCTTGTTTTAGGTGGCCCATAATAATTTCCTGGTATATATTTAAGCGGTTCGTTTTTGATTGCACTGATACTTCCCTCTCATTAGTCAAATTAAGTTTCCGCAATATTTTATAATCGTCTCCGTGCGTCACCATATGCTGACCAAACATGATAAAATGAGGGGGGAAACTAGTCGAGGCGTGTACTACATTACGAAGGACACAGGTTATGCCCGTAATGTAGAGGTTCCAATTTTGATGATCGTCGGAGATATAAGCTCGTATGGCGTATATTATAGAGCGATTAACCCTTTCGGATGAATTCGACTGAGGAGAATACTTTGGTGTTTGCATGTGGTTAATTCCGTACTTTTCCACAAGAAAGTTCTTCGAATTAAATTGAGGGCCATTGTCCGAAATTATGGTCTCAGGCACAGAATAGGTTTTAAATATTTCGTTTTCAAGCATCTTATTTACTTCCGTGGATAATGCGTGCTTCATAGGTTTCAAAAATACATATTTGCTGAATGCATCTAAAATGATAAACAAAACTGTGTTGCCAAGTTTTGACCTTGGATAAGAGCCAAGGAAATCAATATAAAGCCGCTGCATGCACCGTTCCACCTGAATTTGTTGGCCCATTGGTAGCTGCAAAGCATAATTTAATGGTTTCGTTTGCTTACATACACTACACTGATTAATGTAGGATCGCACATCATGTACCATGCGAGGCCAATAATACAAACGTTGCAATTTTTCTAGTGTTTTGGAGATTCATTGGTGCGCAGACAGAGGTGGGTCATGCGATTGGCTGATAATATCAGGTATAAGCTCGGTCGGAACGTATAATTTCCAAGTTGGTATGTCCGTGATTTCCGTATTATGATTATTAGATAGGTTTATGTAAATTTTACCCTCCACTACTAGGAAATTTTTGAGAGCCTTCGGAGCAGCCTCAATTTCGCGTATTAATTCGATATATTGATCCGATAAAAATGCAGTAGAATTCAAATTTAAATGAGGTACAGTATGTAATGTATTACTACTAATTTCGTTAACATATGCACGTGATAGCGTATCGGGAACAACATTTTGAGATCCTTTCCGATGCTCATGGTAACTGAAAGACTGCAGCTTTAAGCTCCACCTCGCTAATCGACCAGTTAAATCTTTCTGACTCATGAGCCACTTTAAACTTGCATGGTCAGTCAAAATTGTGAATTCGCATCCTTCCACGTACGCCCGAAATTTTTTCACGCTGAGTACGGCCGCGTAACATTCCAGCTCTGTTATGGAATAATGTTGTTGGGCTGGATTAAGTCTTTTCGACATGTAGGCGATTGGATGCTCGCCTCCGTCTTCTCTAACCTGGAAAAGGACACTACCTACTCCTGAACGACACGCATCGCATTGAATAAAAATGGCTTTTTAAAATTTGGGTACACAAGAACATGTGCTGTTGTTAAAGCATTTTTCAGCTGATCAAATGCTATCTGACGCTCTTCATTCCATATAAATTTTATGTTCTTTTTAAGTAGATTTGTTAGCGGTGAAGATAAAGCTGCATATTTTGAGATGAAGCGCCGGTACCATCCTATCATTCCCAAAAAACTACGCACCTTCTTTGCACTAGTTGGGACTGGAAACTATCTAATGGCTTGAACTTTTTCCGGGTCCACTTGAAGGCTACCATCGCCAACAATAAACCCGACATAACGAATATTTTTCTGAAGGAACTTACTTTTCTCTAGGTTAACTTTTAAGCCCGCGGAACTCAGATGTTTGGCAACAGTTTTAAGTAACTCAATATGTTCCTGGAACGTACCACTTGTGACCAAAAGATCATCCAAGTACACAAACACCTGGTCCTGGAGCTGGTGTGGAATTACCCGGTGCATCAGTCGACACATCGTCTGCGGGGTGTTGCAGAGCCCGAACGGCATCACAGTAAACTGGTACAACGGGCGACCAGGGACCGTAAACGCTGTTTTATCACGGGACTCCTGAGCCAGCGGAATCTGCCAAAATGCATCCTTGAGATCGATGTTCAAGATAAATCTGGTTTGATCCAACCGACTCAGAAGCCCGTTGATGATTGATAGAGGATACGCGTCCCTGATCGTCACTTCGTTCAACCGTCGAGCATCAAGACATAACCGCATTTTGCCACTTGCTTTTCGGACCAAGGTCACCGGGGAACTCCATGAACTTGACGACTCCTCTATAACTCCCAATGGGAGCATTCGTTCAATCTCTTTGTCTAGTTCGGCTTGAACTAGCGGGGACACAGGATAGTACCTTTGCTTGATAGGTGCTGCTGTTCCAACATCGATGTGATGTGATAATAGCGAAGTCTTCCCAAGTCCTAATCTGGTGAAAGATGGAAATTCTTTAATAGTATTAGCGAGCGTGGTTTCTTGCGATTCCGAGAGTAGGTGTCGATTTAAGTCTTGCTCAGGTTTTGTATTTTGCGAAGTCTGTTCTAGTTCGGAGATCATCGTGGGCATAATTCCAAACAGTTTCCAAAAATCTATACCAAAATATAGTTTTTGTTTAAGTCCTGGTATTAGGTATATTCGCATATTACGTTGTATTCCATTGAATGACACTTTAAACCAAATGTATCAAAATACACGCTGCTGTTGGCCACTAGCGGTCTTAACCAGAGATGGAAGGTTTCGTATAGCATATTTAGGATTATCGAGAAATTTTGAACTTTCGCTACCGAAAGCAGTAATTGATGCGCCACTATCCATCAGTCCTCGGTATTTAGTGTCATTCACTCCCAAAAAATATGCTCACCCTAGTTTAAACGAATTTACTGTGATGTAAATTGCTTCAAGAAAATTAATCTTCTGTGAGGTAGAAAAACATGAAATCAAACTGTACTTACATAATAAATAAAATTATTATATTACGTTTGGAACTATGTATACCTTAATATAAATTTGTCTCGTCTCTTACTGCATACTCTTCTTGCCTAGACTAGACAATACACCGTTGATGAATCCTCTGACTTGAATAATAAATTAAGGATTTCCTACAACAATCATAACTCATAAATAACTAATTCCATTATGTGCTGTACGATATACAATACGGTTATAAAACAGAACTCAATGTAATTCGTACCAACGCAATATGCAATAAAATGCGCATACATAGCACTGAAGGTGTGGTAGGTGTGTTTTGGACGTATGCATTGATTCATATATTATATTTGTATAAAATATACATTAGAAATACAATCAGGTTGACAAAAATACATTATTTTATGTTCGGTATGTCATAATAGTAAATTTCAATAATCCGCAAACTGCAAAATTGTTATTTATGGTTAAGAAACATGAAACCTCAGTCATGTTTCATAATAAGAAAACATGTCGTGATGGTATTTTCGTTAAGAAAATTCTATATAAATGTTATAAAACTTTCATTATCAGTTCATCGCCTTCAATTTACATTATTCATTCATTAATGTGTTGCTTATAGTAACTCTTTGCCACATGTAAAGGCCAAAAATCTTAGTGTATTTTGAATAAGCATAAATCAAAGTGCTGATTTGACTTTCACAATAAAATACCGGAGTCATCAACTATATGTCGCGGTTTGGAAAGATATAGTTATAAATTGAAAGGATTAGCAAAATGTAAATTATGCCAGTTTTAAAATAGAAAATGATTAAATTTATAATGTTTTAAATCAACTTTCGTGGTGTGAAAAATTCATCGCCGCTTTGTTTAGTAATAGACCAGAAGATATTTACTGGAAAACTAAGGTAGTATTTATCAGGTCAATCTCTTCGTTCTTATAATAACTAAATATCGGAATAAGGGCTGTTTTACAAATACCATTAATGCAAAATACAAATGTGATACAAACAAACCAGTACAGTTTGACCCGGTACGCGACAACTCGGCGAAACCAACTCGGCGACGGTCAACTAAGCGACGGTCAAGTCGGCGACGGTCAACTCGGTGACGGTAAACTCGGCGACGACCAACTCGGCGACGGACAACTCGGCGACGGTAAACTAGGCGATAACAAATTGGACGACGATCAACCAGTCGACGAGTACCTCGGTGACGGACAACTCGGCGACGACCAACTCGGCGATGGTCAGCTCAGCATTAAGCAATAAAAATGATATAAAAATGATATTTTTCAAAATCCCACTTTTCAAAATCTTGGTTTTGAAAGGCGTATTTTGTTTACTTCGAACCGCCCTTTCTGGTGAAGGAGAATTAAATTTAAAGTAAAAAATAAAAACCGGGATTTTCTGAAAATCGGGAGTTTTATTCGCGAGTTGGTCGTCGCCGAGTTGACCGTCGCCGAGTTGGTCGTCGCCGAGTTTACCGTCGCCGAGTTGGTCATCGCCGAGTTGACCGTCGCCGAGTTGGTCGTCGCCGAGTTTACCGTCGCTGAGTTAACCGTCGCCGAGTTGGTCATCGCCGAGTTGACCGTCGCCGAGTTGGTTTCGCCGAGTTGACCGTGTTCGGTTTGACCAGTACTTAACGTACAATACATTCAATTTGAAAAATAAAAAAAGAAATCTAACTTCTAATGAATTGTCGATTATGTTTATTATTACAAGTAACTCTAAAAGATGTAAACATCTAGACTAGGGGTGTCCAGCAAAAATTGAATAAATTTGAAGAATTGAATAGATTTTTTTCTCAGTGCTGAGATGTTCTTACATCACTTTTTTCGATGTTCGATGATGTTTATGTCTATCTTTACAAGAATAAAATTGTACACTATTTCAATTTTCGAATTATGCTTTTTTTATTGCGACCTCATCATTGTAGAATAAAAAATGAATGTGCTATTCCATTTTTTCACATCGATAAAGAAAAATTGGGTGATAAAAAGTGATGAATGTATACATGCGCGCAAGAAAAACGAACAATTTAAACGGGCATACAAGTAACAATTTTTGGCGGCAAACATTAGCATCAAAAATAATAAATTGGCATTACAAATAATATTTTGGCACAACATACGAGAATACAACAAATATTCTTGAAGGACGTAATTAAATACTGTGGAGACAAACATTGGCATTAAAATTAATAAATTGGCAACAAATATAGGTACTATTTTGAAACAGAAAAAAATAATTTTTAGTAATACAAAAATCAAAAAAATCGAGACCAAAAATTAAATTTAATCGATACAAATTATTTAATATTTCCGAATCAATTTTAAAAAAAAATCTGCATTTTCTAGAATATTTTAAAACTAATTTTAATTTTTAAATTTTTAATTAACTTATTTATGGAAATTTGTTGTCAACTTATTATTTTTGTCGCTCAAAATGTTTATTTCGATGCCCAAAAATAATTTTTTGTGTTCCATTCCAATAGTGCCAAAAAATTATAAATGTTGCCAAATTATTATATTTTGTTCCCAAAAATTAATTTTATGATGCCAAGAAATTTTTGTTTGTTGCTCATTAATTTTTTGTATCTCAAATATTAATTTTTTGTGTGCCGGGTTATTGCCAGCCATAGAAAAAGCGTAATTGAAAAGTCGAAATAATATACAATTTTATTCTGGAAAAAACAGATATAAACACTATCGAACATCGAAAAAAGTGATGTTAGTTAGAACATCTCAGCACAGAATTAAACAAAATAATTTTTCTTACAGAAATTAAGGTATGTACATATTATATTCAATTGGCGGTCTTTTTATTCATTTTTTACTGTAGTGGAAACTTTGAATATTACACCCAAACCGCCGGGCCAGACAAATATCTTTGCGGGCTGGGTTTTGGCCCTCGGACCATGGATGCAACAGCACTAATCTAGACCAAAAAACCAAACACATTTGTTTTGTATATAAAAAAGCTATACACAAAAAAATATTTGTTTACACTAAAAATATGTCCATAAAGGCCGATTAAAGGCAGGTACGTGTGTGCAATTTTTACCTTTAAAGCGTGCGGTTTCCATTATGAAACACTTACTGACAGTATTTTTTACTAAATAAAAACATAGAAATCGAAAATTTCATTAAAGTAACAGAGATAATTTTTTGTTTTTAATTTTTTTTTTGAAATATGTCATTGAAAATTTAAAATATTTTTCCAGTACGGAAAAAATATACTACTTCGCTTCATATATTTTTTCAGTAAATTTTGTCAGTATACTATAAAAATGTATACTATAGCAGAACCATCTTGATGTGAATAGAGCCGGCATGTGAAAAATGAACTTAAAATAAGGGATATAGAAACACTAAAACTTCATTTATTTTCATAGTGTTTGTATGAAAAAACGCGATTCCGATTGAAGATTGAACATGAATTAAAACTTAAACCCAGTTAAATATTTTTTTATGAAATCGCTAACAAACAACTCAATGTCTTACTCATTTGAAACACAGATTCTCAAATTTGCTAATTTTCCAGCAATAATCAACAGAAAATAAGGGATATTAAATTAAAAAACATTCTATAACAACAACAATGTGTATTAAAAAGAGACAATTCTGTTTAATGACGTCACCATATATCCACATCTAAAACCAATGGTAAGAAAAAAGATAACACGTCTCCGCTCAACAATTAAACTAAAATAAATCAGAAAGAGCAAACAGAAAAACATAAATCAATAAAATGAGTGCGAAGATAACAAAAAATCAAAACAATCTAGCATGCTTTGCAAATTCAAAATAACTATAGAAACATATTCGAATTCAAATTTGAATGGAGGTAATGAAAGGGATGATTATTGTACTGTTTATAAATTTCGAGTTATGTTGATGACGTATATTACAAAAACAACAATATTTAAAATTTCAAAAGTACCTTATTTTTCATGACGATTTTCACTAAGAAATAAACATTTTCAAGATTCGATTTTTCAATCAAATAATATTACATGTTTCATGAACATTTTCGCATAAAAACAAAACAAAAGCTCACATTTCTAATAAACTAAATCTGTAAATGAAAATAACCGTTTTTCCATATAGTTTCTTATACCACGTTTACACCAGTAGTATAAAATTATGTAGCAAAAAAATATCATGATGTAAACGCAAAGTATAATACTTTAATACTTTATCGAATATTTTTTTGCTATTTCATTATAATAGGTATCAAAAAAGTATGACACGTAAAACAAAACAAAAAAACAATAAAAACCTGAAATGTCCGTTTCTTTGTTCAATTTTTTCGAGATTTTTCGTGTACATAAAATAAATGACTTCTAAAAATCTCGAAATTATTTATACATCAAATAAACAATGTAGTTGTACATATTATTTGTCAAAACATATAAAATATAATATGGAGTTACACCGCAAATAGCAAAATAATATTTTGTGGTGTAAACTGAAAGAGAATTATAGTATATTACCAAATAAGTATTTAACTATTAAAGTACCTATGGTGTAAACGTGGTATTAGTAAAGAAAAAATTGTTTGTACCTTATTTTAAGCTTAGTAAAAAATACAGTCGATACTGGATACTCTTATTTATACAGTAGGCTCTGACTATAGGTACTATAATAATGTTTTCAGTTCTGTAAAACTGAAAAAGTATTTTTTTTTTCTCTCACACAGCCGTGAATATATATTTTTCACCCATTTTGTTTATCAGTAAATATTTCGTAATAGAAAGTAGGCTTTAGGCATTAAAATTCAGCAGCATGCTGATTGGTTCAAATAGCTGTAATTTTTTTTAAGGGTAAGTTTGGCGAAAGTTTGTTTGAAGTCACAGTGCAATTCTTTCTCACTAAATCACTCAATACTGCACCATCGGAATATTAGAGATTTTCCTCATGAAACTTGAGAACAAATAAAAATCCTATTTCATTTAATTATTATAAGAAGTACAGAAATAAGGTTAATGAGATGATTAAAGCAGCGAAACTCCAGTATTTTAAAAGTAATATTTTTAATTTGGACCTACTGTTACGCCCGCATTGTTGAAGAATAGGTTACGCTACTCTATTTTTATTTTTATGTGTAATAAGAATCTATAGTACATTCCAATTCAAGTGAAATTCACTTTACTCTATTATTTTCGGTAATAAATGTTTGTGTTGGCTGTGACACCTGTCCTACTTGTCAGAATGTGATTTTGACGAGGGGCTCACATTCGGAAAATTTAATGCACCAAAACACACACAAGCAGCCGAATCCTACATCCTCGAAAAAACTATAAAAAACAGAAATCATAAGATACACCGAATCATTGATTATTTCAGACAACGACGATCCATGATTAAACATTGTATTTCCTCGATAATTAGAACGATTTCCTCAAACGATGTATGAACTTTTAGATACTGGGGCATCTATAAGCGTTTTGGGTGAAGTTTCCTTAGAAATTTTACGATCTTCTAACATCAAATTCAATAAATTAAATTCAAGTGTATCAACCGCCGATTGTACTTTAAATAAAATTTAAGGTTACGTGATTTTACCTGTAACTTTTAGAGACCAAACTAAAAACATAAAATTTTGTATTGTTCCTACCCTGAAATCTTCTTTATATTTGGGAATTGATTTCTGGAATATATTTAATATTGCACGTCAATGAAATTTCAGAAACCATCCTCGAAAACAATAAAATGCACGAATTAAGTCCGCAAGACAGATCCAAGCTAAGCAAGACAATAGCGCTTTTTCCGTCATTTGAAAAAAAATTGTCTAGGTAGAACAAGTAAACATTCTCATGAAATAGATATCATACCAGGTTGCAAGGCTATAAAACAACGGTATTATCCTGCCTCACCAGTAAAACAATGAACTCTGTGACGAAATTGACAGGATGCTTAAGTTGGATGTGATTGAGATTAGCAAAAGCTCCTGGAGTTCGCCTGTTACACTGGTCAAGAAAGCAAACGGTAAAAGTCGGCTGTGTCTTGATCCCAGAAAGCTTAATTCTGTCACGGTGAAGGATGCCTATACCCCTTCCCAAATATTGACGGACTTTTAGGACGATTAGACGGCTTTCACTATACCAGGGCGATCGCTCTACCAGTTCAAAATAATGCCTTTTGGGTTGTGTAACGCAGCCCAATTCACGTGCCGCTTGATGGATAAAGTAATACGATCAATATATACCCTTTGCCAAGGTCTCACAATTGAAAAAGATTTCCCCATTGGTGGACGTGTTAACTGATTTGGAGCTTAGTTGTCTTGCAAACAGTACAATTAGAATTAAATTCTTTCACATGTTTTGCCATAGATGGCCAAAAGTAAAACCGTCGGAGTTTTTCCAGAGTTTTTGCTATACCACCATGGGCTGACATTGGATGAACATATTGCTGTTGAATTAAACTATTGCGCATACCGGCTGGGATCCCCATTTTCCATACTAATAAGTCCGATAAGTCATCCGTTTTCCTGGGTTCAAGACGAATAAATATTCTATCTTCGTGAATTCTAAAAGCTGGAAAATTATTAGTAGCAGAAATGATGTTTTCTCGCAACTTTGTGTACTCAGAGTTATCAAATTCTACGGAACTTTCATTCGATTCAAGTAGAACTCTTGGAATACTATTGGTGAATTCCTCAATAGTATCACAGTATATTTGAGATATAGTGTTGGCACGACATTATCCTTGCCTCGTTGATGCTGGATTGTAAATTTATATCCTTGAAGCTTAAGACTCCATCTGGCCAGTGTTCCACTTAATTTGCGCTGACTCATCAACCACTTGAGGCTTGCATGGTCCGTAATAAATGTGAACTCGTAGCCTTCAATATACGGTCTGAATTTTTTACCCGGAGGAATTGCCGCTAAACACTCTAACTCTGTAATGGTGTAATTTTTTTATGCCTTATTTAATTTCTGGGACATATAGGCAATTGGTCTCTCATTTTCCTCTTTATCCTTCTGAAACAAGACGGCAGCCACACCTTCCGTACTTGCATCGCATCTGATAAAAAATGGTTCTCCATAACATGGATTAATTAATACAGGATCTGACGTTAAACTTTTCTTTAGATTCTCAAATGCCACTTGTGCCTCAATCGTCCCCTGGAATTTACCCTTCTTGAGACAATCGCTAATAGGAGCTGTAGCTGCGGAGTAATTGTTGATGAAACGACGATACCAACCCGCCATCCCAAGTAGTCGTCTTGTCTGTCTTACATTCGTCGGTACTGGAAAGTCAACTACTATTGCATCGATTTTAGTAGGATCAGTCTTTAGACCGTTTTCTCCAACAATATATCCAAGATATTTGATCTCTCTCATCATAAATCTACTCTTATCGATGTTTAAAGTCAGCTTCGCCGTCCGTAATAATTCTGCGACCAACTACAACAGTTCAAAGTGCCTTTCCAATGTACCGCTGATTTAATATGAAAAAATGTTTTCGACAACATATTATTTATTATTTTATAAATGCATTTTGTATGAAGAGCTTGATATGAAAAGTACTTAATACGACCACCAAACATAATACAAAAGACAACATCCAGACATGTTACCAATAACGACCACAAGACATTTCTTTGAAGACCCTTCGTCCCAAATACATGGAGTTGTCTTTTCACTGACTTGGTTTTGTTACCATACCAAGTCTTGAGTTTGTCTTGCTTGTGCTACTTAAGACACGTTTGCTGGGGAGTATCATCAGTCACATTCGTCCCTTGTTTCTTTTTTCTTTACCAATATGTACTAAAGTTAGTTTACAGGTAAACAAGAAGCAAACAGTGAGATGGTGAATACACGTCTAAACAGGCTGAATGTTATATTCTATTTTGTTCTTTAAATTTTTTTCTATTTTTATGTTCTACTATTATGCGAGAGATGGCTTAACGGCGGCGGAATAGATGTTTAAATGCCACTAGGTGTCACTAAATATTTGCTGCCGAAAATTTTAACATTTTTATTTGTAACATAAAACATAAACATAAATATTTTCGTGTTATAAAAGTGATTATTATTAATACGTGATAATTAAATTGATTTTGGCTGTCCCGTTTTGAAAAACTTCAGAATATTTTTTTGATTATGATTGATCTGGTGACAAACGCTCTGTACTTTTTCTTTGATCGTGCTGCCTTTTTCGGAAAACACGATCTATATTTTTATTCATTTAACGTGAACAAAAAAAAATTATTGATTGTTTGTTGATTGAATTTTTTTTGTATAAAATTACCAGCGTGCCCTCGCACTTCGTGCGCCGGGGTGCTGTGCACTCCTAGCACTCCCGCTTGCAGCGCCTGCACCACCGCTAGATTAGGCCGGAATCTGCCTTACAAAATTTTATGTTATGTTATATTATTTTTGTTTTTTAAACATAACATGAATTTTATCGTTCCAGAATTGGGCCCATTAACTATATATCAGCACCCACGTATTATGCTTGCGCCGCAACCGCTCGATCAATGAGCAATATCATTACACAATTTATTTTAACAGCTTTACAGTCTACACAAAAATTACCGACTGACAAAAACAAATAATTTATTAATGCCTGTGTTCACTGTGAATAATTGACTGAACTGACTTTAAATCGAAAGAAAACAAAAAAAAACTAATCCATTAGAGTGACAAAGATACATTTTTTTTATCAAAATTTTATGGCTAAATTTTGACATGAAGCGAAAAACATAACCAACAATTATTAAACAAATTAAGTACTGTAAGCGGCGTCTATCTGTTTGCTAAAAAGCGCGCAAACCTAGAAAAACGAAGTTAGGCGTAGAGCGCCGCTAATCTGTTTGAAGGATAACTGTAAAAATGTGCATAAATGGGTGTTTTCGTTTGTTCATTCGGAATATTCCGAACATTCCGAAAGTGACGTAAATCTTTCTTTTATTTATTATATTCCTTCAATTCATTTTTTAGTCCAGTCTTTTATTTATTCGGAATCTTCAGAACCCAAGTATTTTTATATCCGACAATTTTTGGATTTTTCTGACACTTTGCTGATTTCATCACCGGCTTTTTTCCGGAATAATTTCCGACTTATTATAAGATTTACTATGAAAGTTGGCCACAAAAATCGGAAAATGATACAAAAAAAGTTAGGGTATGTAGCACACAAAATGGGCGTGGCTTATAATATAAATTTTGGCGGGGAAATTTCACTTTACATACAACATGCATCCATACATATTTAAATAAATTTTTTTTTTTTTTATTTTAAAATTTTATATAATTTTTTTATTAACTCTTTTATATAATATTTTTATTATTTTTTTTTATAAATAATTACACATTTTTAAATTAAATAATAAAAAAACAAAACGAATTTAAAACAAAATAAAATGATATACTAGAACTAAAGAAAACGTCGCCATCATATCGCCGTGCATTTTTGTAAATTCTCCAAGTCCCAATTCGCGCTATATTTCCATACGTACAAACTGAAATTGATATTAAAAAATTGTATATTAATCAATTATTCGCAAACACAAAAATAAAAATTATACCAACTAAAAACTGATCGCACAACACCGGCCACAGCAAAAATAAAAATAAAATTTAATTTAATATAAAAGCACAACAACCATAATAGCGTCTCACAAAAAACTAAAGTTTAATTTGAAAACACAAAACAAAAAAGGTACACACCAACGCCACCATCTTTGCTGTGTTAAAAGTTGGAATTGGAAACCCAATTTCATCATTTTCCGATTTTTTGTACCAATATGCGGAAAAAAAAATTCATGTTTTCAGCTTTGTTATACTTGGGAATGCTTTCTTTTTGTACTATATCGAAAGGTGGAATAAAAAGAATATTTCGTTTGACGTTTTATAATTATGTGCGATACTTAAAATTGAATCATTTAAATTTTAAGTATCGCACATAAATTGAATTAAACCGTACAAATTTTGAAAAATGAATTTATTAATTATTAATTATGATATATTTAATTGTTTAAGGCGTAAAATATTAAAATTTTCGAAATTTTTTATTTTTTATTGCACGATGATAGTTTATCTTCAGGAGAAGAAGATAACGTGTTTGGCGACAGTAAAGACAATGATTCAGACTTTTCGATGTGCAGTGCTCCAGAGAGTGCCATGGAAGAAGACCAGAAAGATATGGACGAGGGTACTTTGGATCAACAGCTTTTGTATGTAGCAGAGCGTCAAGCGGCTGGCCAGAGCCGTGGTCGGCCATCTTCGACGACAAGAAAAAAATTCAAAGTTCATATTGCAAAATAAATACCTTTTTTTAAAGATTCAGTATCGGAATTATTGTTATCTTAAAAGATACTATCTCAGGAGTACACCGCTAAATTTTTAGCTAAAAATATTGAAAATTAAAAAAATACGGTAAATTTCATTAATGTAAAAATTTCGTCTTCTTTAATAAGCTTTAAACTATATTAAAAAAATTTGTCAAAGCTAAATATCCAAAAATTCAAGAAATAATGGGCAATTTTCAAGCTGGGGTCTAAAAGACCCCAGTATGTCATTTAAGTGATTTTTCTTAAGTGTGTCATTTAAGGGTTAAGTTTGGTGGTTTTTTGATTAATTTTTTAAATAAATCAAGAATAATCGTAATTTTTTTTAACAAACCGTATTTACAATTGATAATGATAGTTTACCGAAACCCTTTTTACTCCCAAATTTTTGAATTAAATAATTAAAATCTAAACGTTCTCTGCATTTAACAAAAAAATTATACTCATAAATTTCGAAACTTGTTATGCAATGTGCTCAAACAGTCTGCTCTAGACAAGAATATTAAAACATGCCTCTTTTCGTGATTTAATTCCAAAAGTATTGCAGTATATAACTAAAATACAAATTGAAATTTTTAATTTTAACATAAAGTCGGAAAATGATTAATGGCAAGAATAAAAAAAAAATTCATTTATTTTCCATTTATTTAAAAAATTAATAAAAATATCACGAAACTCCATATAAATACAGTAGAATTCGTTTATAACAAACTCTTCTTATAATGAACACAAGGTTAATTGACGATTGTAAAAGTAGAGAAAGCGCCTCTCGAGAAAAAAAGTTAAAATGATGCACCTGACAAAATGACATTTGTCACAAATGCGACGACAGAAAATTTAGCAATGCGGTAATTAAAAATTGTTTTTATAGTTCAAAATTGGAATTATTTACAATTATTAGCAGTCCGGTAAGTAAAAATTGGGTTTACACTTCTAAATTGGTATTGTTTACAACAATTTCGAACGTCAAATTATCAGGTAGCTCAGTTTAAAATTTTTTTCACTAGGTGAAATCCATGATGCTCCAATCATTTTCTGTAAATTTACTTAATCAATTTTTCTTGTTTCCACTACATATAATGAACTTCGTTTATAAACTTATAATGACCCAAGTATAACAAAACTGAATTCATCACCGATTTTTTTCAGCAATAATGTCCGACTTATTATAAGATTTACTATGAAAGTTGGCCAAAAAAATCGGAAAATGATGAAAAAAAAAAGTTTTAAACCAAATTTCATCATTTTCCGTTTTTTTTGGCCAACATTCGGAAAAAAAATTCATGTTTTCAGCAAAATGTCAGAAAAATACAAATTTGTCGGATATAAAAATACTTGGGGAACGATAAAATGTTCCTACAATAACTGTTTAGTACAAAAATGTATTGTTATAATGAATATCGATCATTATTTGTTTCTTTTTACTCTTTCTGCCGTAGGCACTTGGCGAAACACACTTAATATACACATTGTGTATTAAGTGTGTTTCGCCAAGTGCCTACGGCAGAAAGTGTAAAAAGTATTAAGTTGGCAGATTTGGCCACGCTCGCCGTAATATATCATCGTCTATTGGTAAGAATTAGTTTTAATAATAACCAGATATGGTTTAACAGTAGTTGTAATAAGTTGAATTTGTTACCGAATTATACAACTATAAAATGTAACACTAAATCTTTGGAGAGAAGAAGAGCTATTAATTTAGCCCGTAGTAGTTGGAGGAATAGTGAGCTACGTAAAGGGTATGCTACCAGGAACAACTTATGTCTCCATCTTAAAGTTGTTCACACTGAGTTAGCGGCTCAATTGCATTCTGTTGAGTTTGACTGGTTGGATAATAAGTTTCATGCCGAGGTAGCAGAAATTTCACATATTCAATATGTAAAGCAAAAAGCAAAACTGAATGTGTTGCGAGATAAGGCTTATCCACGTAACCATAGAGGTAATAGTGGTATGTCTGGTTTCCAATTTCATTCACGTTTTAAGAACTTGTCTTCCGTCGGCTTCAGTGGCGTAGAGGTTCAACTGCTGAGCAATGGAGTAAATTTTGCTCCTGCGCCAAATACAATCGGCGTTCAGTCATTTGAGAGTCTCGCTATAGATGCAGAAACTGCCTTATACGGCCAGTCAACCCATTTGAAATCAATATGTGCGTTACAGATTAAGAAAGGCTTGGGTAACGCTTCCTCCTCCATCTCCTCTCAATCTCCAGTTTCTTCTAATAATAATCTTAAAGTGATTGGTACGATTAAGAAAAAGTTACGTGATCATGACCTGATAGCGTGTAAAGCGGATAAAGGCAATACGATCACTGTTCTCACAAAAGTCGATTACTACAATAAAATTTCTGATTTCATTACAGAAAGCAAAGCATTAGAGCTCAATAGAGATCCTACTAGGTCATTTAAGACTTTGGTCAGTAAGTGTATCAACCACTGCCCAAAGGTCTTTGATGGCACTGGTTGGAGGTACACGGTTATGAATCCATCTGCCCCAATTCTTTATGGTTTACCTAAAATCCATAAAGAAGGCATTCCGATTAGACCAATAGTAGCGTATTGCAATGCACCTGCCTATAAGCTATGTAAGGGTTTCATAAACTTTTTCAACAGTCATACTAATTTCGTTTCGGCTTTCTCGGTTAAGAACTCGGTAGAATTGATTAGCAAAATTCAGGATGTTGATATTCCACTACACTCAAAACTAGTTTTGTTTGACGTAGCTAGTCTTTTCACTTCTATTCAATTAACATTTTGTCTCAGATAGTTTATACTTACTTAGATAGGGATGTTGTAGATGGGAGCCTACGCAATGAACTGAAGCTGATATTTGAAACTTGTATTAAACAAAATTATTTTTGCTTTGATAATAAGTATTTCAGATTCACTGATGGTCTACCGATGGGCTCCTCTCTGTCACCTTTGTTAGCAGAAATTTTCATGAATTTCTTCGAACAAACGATTGTATCAAGCAACAATCCTTATTTCCGTCATGTAATCTTTTGGTACAGATATGTTGATGATATACTATGTCTATGGAATGGAACTGATAGGCTATTAACCTCTTTTCTCACTTGGTTAAATTCTGAATATCCCACCATTAATTTTACGATAGAAAAAGAAGAAAACAAATCTATTAACTTTCTAGATATAACAATAACCAGAATTAATTCTTCATTAGAGTTCAAAATTTATCGAAAACCTACGTATACAGACGCCATTATACCTAACTCTTCAAACCATCCCCATAATATTAAAATGTCAGCTTCCCACTCATTCTTAGATAGATTAATAAACATTCCTTTGACCAAATCCAGTTATAACAAAGAGCTTAATATAATTTTAGAAGTAGCAGCGAATAACGGTTTTGCAGCTAAGACTATATTAAAGCTAATAAACAGAAAACTGAAACATAAAGCTTTAGCTAACATTTATCCACCTGATAGCCCAATGCTGAAAAATTGGCGCCACTTAGAGTATATAGGAAAAACTAGCGAACGGATTAGTAACATCGTGACACAATATACAGATATTAGCTTTGCTTTTTATAACAATAATACAATTAAGAAAATGATTTTTAACAACAAACCAAGAATTGATCGCCTTTCCAAGTCTGGCGTTTATAAGATCAATTGCAATCATTGTAGTTCCTCTTATATCGGACAGACTGGGCGAAATTTTGAAGTTAGAATTAAAGAACATTATCTGATAGCCATGAATCATCCCTTTATAATCATTTAACGTTAGAAAACACACATCCAGTTTAAACAATTTAGAAATATTACATGTACAACCAAAAAGCAGACATTTAGACAACTTAGAATCTTACGAAATCCGAAAAGCTATATTTATTAACCAAAATATCCTCAACGAACAGAGAGAAATCCGTTTCTCACCAATTACCGACTCCGCACTGTTTTATTCCAATACTCATACCATCCCATAAAATGACTAATACGTCGGGTTATAATAAAATAAATAAAAAAAAAAAACAACAACAACAACAACATCTTGAATTTTGTTATACGGCCGTTGACTAATCAATAATCATATACCTGTGTTTAACTCACCCCCTTTTAGTTTTTAATGTTTATTGCTCTCACCATTTTTAATTGTTTACCACTCCCACATTTTTTATTTGTATATTTTTGTTTCATTTTTTACTTTTTCGCTATATATACATATAAATAACTACATTTTTATTTTTACAGTTTAGTTTAAAATTGAAACCAATATTAGGAGAATGGCGCGTTATACCAGACCATCAATTTGGGTTCCCAAACCAACATGGTACCATAGAGCAAATTCACAGAATTCTAAACGCAATCAAAATCACCTTCGAGGAAAAGAAATATGGTTCTGCTGCTTTCTTGGATATAGCACAAGCATTTGATAAAGTTTGGCACGATGGACTAATATACAATATTAAAGAGCTTCTACCGAAGAAATTTCAATCAATTTTGGGAAACTATACCTTATTCAAAGGCAATACATGGTCAAATAAAATGGCGCAACTACTTGCTTAAATGATATTAATGCAGGTGTCCCGCAAGGCAGCGTTCTAGGGCCAATATTATACTGTAACCAACAAAGTAACGATATCAACATTTTCCGATGATACGGCCATCCTGGTGTCACACAATAATCCCGAAATTGCCTCAAAGGAGTTACAGAATCATTTAAACAATATCGCGGATGTCTTTAGCATGGAGAATAAAAGTGAACGAAAACAAATCAACTCACATCACATCCGCGCTGAACAAACGCACCTGCCCACCAGTGAAATTAAACAATAAAAATATTCCTCAACAAACGAAGGTCAAATACTTAGGTTTGCACCTGGATAGAAGGTTAACGTGGGAAAACCATATTGAAACAAAGCGCAACGAAATAAAAATTACATTTTCCAAAATGTATTGGCTGATGGGAAGGAAATAAAGCCAATTTGCCAATAAAGTTTTACTGTACAAAGCGATAATCAAACCCATATGGACATATGGTATTCAGTTATGGGGATCCACCAGCGCTTCAAACAGAGAGCTCCTGCAACGAACTTAAGCGAAAATACTTCGAAGTATTACTAATGCTCCGTGGTACATTCGAAATAGTAATATACATGACGACCTTGGGATTAAAACCATTAAAGAAACAATTAAAGAAATCAGTTCTAAATATTATTCAAAACTAGAAGCGCATCCCAACGACTTGGCCAGGGATATATTAAAACAGCCATGATTTAGGCGACTGAAAAGAACAGATCCACTCTGACGGATGAATCTGCGAACCTGTAAATTTATTAAATGTTGATGTTATACATATGCATAAGTATAATCTAAATTAATTAAATTGTGAGCACTAACAATAAGTATTAACATTGGTTAGGACTTAAAATATGTAATAATTTTAGCTTAAGATTTGATTAATTCTTGTTAGTTTCTTATGTAGAAAGATTCAAGAATAAAGCCATTGGCAGCATTTAAAAAAAAAAAACAGTTTAGTAGATACTCCTGATGATGGCCTAACAAGCCGAAATCGATCGAGTGATTTTTCAAACCGTTTTGTAATTTTGCGAAATATTTAACAAGTGTTTTTAAAAAAATTTAAAAATGTGTGTATTTAAAGTATCGGCAACACTGTACATTCATTCTTATATCATTTCGAATGCACAAACCAAGTTTTTGAACGGTGTTCATTATAACAAACATTTGGTTATAATGAACACCGTTCCTAATAACCAAACATTTGATTATAATGAACGGCGTTCATTATAACCAAATATTTGGTTAAAATGAACACACGTTTATAATGAACATAATTATTTTGTCCTATGACCGTTCATTATAAGCGAATTCTACTGTATCAGCATTTTTGTCTACACGTGACTTCAAGTTGCGAAAAAGAGATAGCAACATGCGCAATATTAGCTGCATTTCTTGACGCATAGTGATCCGGATCAGATCAAAATTTATATGTGAAGCATCAACAACACATGATCCAACATTCATTTTGGATCACAAATGGTGATCTAAAAATTAGTTCAGCTATTAAAATGTAGTTGAGCAGTATTTAGTAAAGCGACAAAGAATAATATGAATACAGCACGAGTATGAAGAGGAAGATTCAAAACAAAACGAGACAGAAAATTGAAATTTGATGTTTGTTTGTTTTACGCATTTTGGTGTCGTTTCATGAGACATGATCTGATCCGGGTCAGATCAAACGTCAAGAAATGCGGCTATTATACCTTTATTTTCTATATATGTATCTTGTTACGTACGGAATATTCCGAGGTCACGTTATTAATATTCTATTCTTTCTGTTCTTTCAGTGGAATGAATAAACGAAATTACAATATTTTTTATGTAAGAATTTGATAAATAATGTACAATTGGTAGAATAATTTAATAAAATTAACTGTAATTCGTTTAGTGGTTGTAGGAAAATACATAGCTACACACTAACACAGACACACACACACACTTATGTAAATAGACATAATAGTAGCTTCATACAATGTTAAAAAAGGGCGATAATCCCAACTTATAAGGGCTATATCTTAAAAATATGAATTTTTAGGACCATTGAGGGCCATTTTCCATACAAAAAGTGTGGGCTCCTTTATGGAACGAAATTTTAGTTTGTAGTACAGTTCATGTTGTGCAGTTTATAATTACGGTACAACGTAACATTGCTTGGGTAATAATTAATTTATTGTTTTAATTATTTAACGATTTTTTTTGGAAAAAGGTAAGAAAAGTTACTGTTATTGTGGATTCGAATAATTAATTTTAATTGTAAGATAAATGTATAAGTACATTTTTATACGTGTGTAAATTTTGTTTGCAGTTATAATATATATAATATTAAAATATAATATAATATTATAATATAATATAATATAATATTATAATATAACCCAGATTATGCTACCATCAACCTCGAAAAGAGCAAGAAAAGTGTTCTCTATTAAATATGAAGCAGGTGTCATACCAATTAGAAAAAGGTGTGTCGGCTGTCGGCCAAAAATTTAGCAGCGAAATACAAAATTGGACAACAAATAATATACGATTTTAATAAAAATAAAATAAAACCTAAATTTTAAATTTATTTTCGGAAAGTGATTCTTGCAAGGGATTGAACATTCGTAAAACATTACAAAGCGCAGAACATCCACAAGTAGATGTACGAACCTAAGAACGGTTTAGACAACTGCAGTTTACGGGTCCACCTATCTCGGGGGCAATGTTAATGGAAAAAGCCAAATTTTTCATGCAGAATTTAAAATAAGCGCTACTTGTCAATATTTCCAAGGATGGTTAGGCAATTTTAAAAGTCGGTATGGAATACACAGCCTCAAAGCATGTGGAGAAAAAATGTGGCAGATTACGAAAGTGCCACATTCTTTGGAACTATGAGATTTAATAGAATCAAAGAATTTATCGTACGGCCAAATACATAATGCTGATGAGACTGACATTTTCTGGAAAGATTTACCCCGAAATACCATAGTCTCCAGAAATGAATCTTCTGTTGAAGGTGGTAAGGAAGCTAGAAAACGCGTGACTAGTCTTTTGTGTTCGAACGCCTCAGGAACGAACGTAATGTAATTATATGAAATATAATTTTGATGTAAGCCTTACATCAGGATAAGATGTAAGATAAAATCGCAAACGCCTCGATGCAAACCTTGCGTTGAAATTCGTTGCAAGATTTTGAACTATGCTAAAAAAACAGATATTAAAGCATTTTATATAGTAAAAAATACTTTCAGACATTTGATAGGAACAGGAACCACCTCTTCAAATTCCGAAGAATTAAGAACACTACTGACCTATGTACACTTCGTAAAAAATCAAACAAAAATTACAACCGGGAATTAGTTGCTGCTTCGGCCTAAGCTCAGGTTTTTAATGTCCTGCCTTCGTTTGGTCTAAGTTCAGTTCATCAAGTTACCTAAATAAGTATTGGACAGTTTTTTTAATCTGCTGCCACTAATAAACATATTATTTTCTGTTCATTCATCTTTTTTTCTCAATTAACAGGGTAACGATTATGTTAGATGATTGCTAATTGTGATATTGAGAGTATTGATATTTAAAGAAGCCTTTTATTTATGTTAAGAAAGTCACCAAAACCATTTCATTAAATGACTTAAGATAGAAGTAGCTTGCCACTTCTATCGAGACTGCTAATTAGTGGGATTCGAGGGTCACAATATCTTGCTGGTCACAGCCATTTAAAATTCACTTACATCGCTTGAGGCTAACTCAGAATGTTTTGTGCGAGTATGGTATCGAAGGCATTTATGACCAGATTCACTTTGAAAGCAACTGTCCTGCCTTCGACGACGTTAGGTCTGAAGTAAGTGATTCCATAGGTTTATTAATGTAGATCAGTTGTAATCCCTCTGCCTTCAGTCTGTCTTTTTTAATCATTTTGTGACCAATTTATTCGTTTTGTGCTGCACCAAAAATTGTGTAATATTGTATCAATAATATTACCTAGTGGTACTATTCTGGTTTTTCCGGGGAATTGCGAATTGATTTAATGTCAGTTTTTTGGATGGAACTATTTTTCCCAAAAATTAAGTATGCTTTGATTAAAAGAAAACCAAATCCACTAAAAACTGACAATAAGGCCCGTTGTACATTTCAGCTAAGCTAAGCTATAAAACATATCTTAGTTTAGCATAGTTTAGTTCGCTAGCTCGACATCCGCACATTTGAGCTAATAAATTGGTTCACACATCCTTATACTCCTATATTTTATTTGTGACGCACCTATTAGGTTACTTCAAATTAATTCTGTCCATCGAAAATACGACATAATAATGTCTGCAGATGAATTAGAAAAAATTATAGAAAATAAACTTTATTATCTATATGATAAATATGTTTAAGAAATTTTTGCTTTATTATTATATATTTAAAATGTCTTCCTTTCGTATAGAATATTTTGACAGAATGAAATTTAAATAACATTGTATGTGCGTCAAAAATAAAGTATAGGAAAATGTCATTGTATATGTGAGAAACATAGCTGAAAATTGTAAGGCGAAGACAACTCGAGCTATGTTTATTTTCATAGCTGAAAACAGTACAACATAGTTTGCTTAGCTTAGCTCATGTGTGCAACGATTCATTAAAACCCTTTATTTACAAACAGAGCTATGAACATAGCTCAAATCGTTTAGCTTAGCTTAGCTGAAATGTACAACGGGCCTTATGCTGTGTGCCTGACACCGATTTTTTTGACTAAGACCTTGTTTCGACCGCATATCTCGTTCTTATTTTAACAACGGGAAATATTTTTTTTGTATGGTTGTGTGGGTATTTCGTTTGGATATGTATTTCTACTTTTTGACATTTGATACAATTTTGAAACTGGTTGTAAATGAATGACAAGTTTAAGGTTGAGTAGAATTGCCGCTTGAAAAATGCTTGAGATTCGCACGAAGAAAGAGAGTTGTATCAAGGACGTAATTTCCGACTATATTCTGAATTTATTAATTCAAAATTCATTAGAATACTTTAAAAATATCTATAATTAATATTTTATTTATAACTTTGAGCCGCCATTTTGGCATATATGCATTTGGCATCATCAGCCGCCATGTTGGCATTTTGTAATATTTTCGATCTAGGCATTTGGGTAATCACCACAAATTTTGGCGCACAGCTCGCCAAAATGCGATTTAATTATCACGAATCACATTTTATCTGTTACAGATGGTCATGCTCAATCCTAAAATTCCCTAAACCTGTTCAAAATGGACAAATAATATTCTACATGTCGTATAATTAAAACATTCAACAAACGTCAAAATAAAAATGTGTTTACAATATAGGGTGGTTCAATAGTTTCGTAGGGGAAATTTTGTATTTTAGTACTAATGTAAAAATAACAACCAAAAAACATCTATGCATTAGTACTTTTTGGTTGTTATTTTGAATGTTTTTTTTATTTGTGTGGGTTACAAATTTTGTGTCGATACACATTTTTTTTGCATATGTATACTATCCGTGTGAGAAGCGTTGCAAAAATAACAACGAACTTTGCTGTCGAAACGTACACTAAATTGTTGACTTTTCTAAATTGTCGACTAGTTCGTACCAGTCGTTCATAGATGGCATAAGGGTGAATAAGACAGGATGTGCCTGACTTTTCATTATTCTTAATTACGACTTTTGGAACATCAACCGAATGTTATTACTGTTGGACTGAAATAACTAGGAATACTGCTTGAATGTTCGTTCCTTTTCATTTTGGCTTTCGCGCAAGTTGATTTACCAAGTTAATTTGTTTTTCTTTTTGGAATTTTTCACATACATTCCCCTTCCTAAACTTTTAACAATTTTAATGTTAGTGTAAAAATTCGCTAATACTACAAGTGCACGGTTGATTCCTATATATAGGAAAAAATCAGTGTAATAAATTAGCAGTTCAGTCGCTATAGCCTGATGAGATGTACTGAAAAATGATTTATTTTTCACATGCTCACAGATCGAAACTGAATTGCAAACTCTTAACAATATTTCCTCTTCTTAAATATTTATCAATCTGGAATACACCAGAATAATTCAAAAAGTTTGAACTAATTAAATAAATTTAAAAGCAAACATTGTATCACTAAAACTTATAAATTATAACAGTAGTTAAATAAAAAAACGTACTGGTTGTCTTGTAACAGCAAGCAGTGTCATCTTCGTGTCTAAGATGAAATTGGCCCAATCTGATGCTGTGCCTGTTTCAATTCTGTATTTGATTACGCCTTCTAGATTCGGATTCTCTTAGTTCTTAATAAGTTTCTTGCATGTCCTTCGACATTTGTGAAGGCCGTGTCCTATCGGACGGACATTTGCAGATTAAAACCACCCTTTTCCAATTAAAGGTTAAATAATGAAAATGATTTTAAATTGGGAAAACATTAATTGAACCTGTTGAACTGAACATAAACTGAGAGAATCGGATTTGTCCCTTAAAACTGACGTTCAGTTGCTACCTGAACCGTATTTTAATTTTCTTTAGTATCCAAAAATGAATCGATTAAAAATTAAATATTTTGATTCAAAATATAGTAAACACAAAATAATAAACCAAAATACACTCGAATCAAAACTAACTTTAAAGTAACGTCACTCCACTCATACATAGCTCGGGTATGGTTCGCCATAAAATCCTTTATGAGCTCCAGACTGAATTGAATAAGCAAAATTTATAGGTGCTTCACGTGACATTCAATATTATTTTATGGTAAATATTTATCGATTTATTTTGTCATAAAATTATCCAGGTAAAGGATTTTACCTAAGCAGCACAAGCCCGTTTAAATATTTCTTCCTCCGTTTTACCCGATCCTAAGGGTTGAAAGAATCACAGCTACACACACAGACTACTCAAATCTCATCTCAGTTTTAATAAATTCTTAATGAATGAGTGTTTTATTTAACAAATAATAAAAAAAACTTTAGTGATTTATGTACTTACTGGTTTTAAACCTATTTAATTAGGTTTCATTTCTTTCGGGAAAGGTTTCAATTAATTCAAAATCGTTTATTTTAATTCGGAGCAAGTTTCATTATTTGAGGAATAGTTTCGCTGATAGATTAACCGGCGTATGGTTTCTTGACTCAGAACGCAATCACAGAGAGCTCAATGGAATATTATTTGCATAAATCTGGTAAGTCCCTTCATCCTAAAATTGTTCATTTGCTGGCCGTTTTACTAATCGTTATACCATTTCAAGCCACGATCACGGCACTGACAGTAAGACAATATTAATCAAATCAATATTTTAAAATAAAAATTGAATAAAAACCGTCAAATTCAAATATATATATAGGCTGACAATAAACCGGCACACAAAAAATTAATATTTGAGATACAAAAAAATAATAAAACGGCACAAATTAATGAGCAACAAACAAAAATTTCTTGGCATCATAATAATAATTTGGCATCATTTATAATTTTTTGGCACTATTGGAAGAGTACACAAAAATAATTTTTTGGCATCGAAATAAACATTTTGGGCGACAAAAATAATTAACTGGCAACAAAATTATAAATAAATAAATTAAAAATTAAAAAAATTAAATTAGTTTTAAAATATTCTGGAAAATGGAGATCCCTAATTTAACTTAGAATTGTAGAGGCTAACGGCTTTGGTAACTCTCACGGGCACGCGGGAGGTCGCCGCTCCCCCCCGCTTAGCCCTCCGAGGGGCTTTAGATTTAAACTTCGAGGGACGTAGGAGCCGGGATACGCAAACATGTCGCACGTAGGAGCGGATTATATAGAATCTATTAATGACACTGCAATATTTTATATCGATCCCTCATCAAATATTAAATAATTTTTATCGATTAAATTAAATTTTTGGTCTCGATTTTTTTTTTTTTACTACTAAAAATTATTTTTTTCTGTTCCAAAATATTATATTTGTTGCCAATTTATTAATTTTGATGTCAAGGTTTGTCGCCACAGTATTTAATAGTGTCCTTCAAAAATATTTGTTTGTTTTTTCATATGTGGTGCCAAAATATTATTTGTGATGCCAATTTATTATTTTTGATGCTAATGTTTGTCGCCAAAATTTTTTTCTTGTATGCCCGTTTAAATTGTCCCATATATATACAATAAAAACTCGTATCGTACGTATAACTATTAATCGGTACCAACTTGTGGCACTAATTAAATTCGTTGATAATGAAAAGTACTTAATCCAAGCACTCTCTCAATAAAAATGACAACTAAATTGAAAAGCAACCTCGCGAGGAGACTTTTCGTTAGCCGTCTGGTGGTTAATAGCATAATGTAGCATAATTTAGTTTAGTCAGAAATTTAGTCGAAAAAATCGGTGTCAGGCACACAGCATAAATCACTTCCCAATTCGCAATTCTCCGGGAAAACTAAACTAGTGCCACAGCAAGAGCCCTAATTTTATCTTATAAGTTCATAATCCCTAAATTCATTACCATTACATCGTAAAATTATGGTTTTTAGATTAATATACAGTAAATATTGTTGATCAACTAGCAATTTTATTTGTTTAAAAATGCTAAATTTTCGTTAGGTGCGCCTAAAATAAAATTTCATTTATTTCTATAAAAAATATGCCGGTGATTCGTAGATTTCTTTATTGGGGTTACAGTAAAACTCTGCTATAAAGTACGGCCAAGGGACTGTTCGGAGCGAACGTTATATCGCGAGTATACGTTATATCCATGGTAATTTTTTGTACAATATAATTTAAAAAACATGATGAATTTTAATGTAAAAATAAATCCATACAAAGTTCAATTTGTTTTCAATTAAATACAATATTTTAGTAGGTATGTTTGTAAAAGTAAATAATCGAATTATATTTTATAATAGAAAATATGTTGTAAAAGTGCTGGAAAATTTCCAAGTATGTACGTTGTTAATCGGGTAAACTTTATAAAAGGGGTACGTTAAAAGCGAATTTTACTCGTTATCTAGACGCTATTTTATTGTTATTGTATTATTCTCCAATCATTAGCTGTCATTTTTATTATGTCAAAATTATATCGGTTTTCGGACAGCAAACGAACTTATTACAAAATATGGAAGGGAAAATTATTTCACTCACGGCAAAATTATTACAAAAAACAAAATCATCACAGAAATCAGATTCGTCGTAATTTGAAAAAATTGTGAACAACCAAAGAGATATAGCACTATAATTATTAATTGATGAATAATTACCCTTTGCAAATTTATATATTATGCTTATAATACGACCACCAAGAAAGAAAATTTATACAGCTATAAAACTATAAGTAAATTTATGATCTCTAGAGATTGACATTTTATTACTTGCATGGGGCGTTCTCGACTATTAAATACAACAAAAATTACCGTAAAATTATCTGTTAGATCCATATGCTCGATTTAAATAGAGCATTTTATTTTTCGTTAAATTTATGTGGAACCAAAATCGAATATCTATAAAACAAAACTAGAGGAGATTATATTTCAAACGGCTTCTTGAAGCGTTAGTTAGCATAACATTATGATTATATGTATTATGATTTATGAGTCTAATGATCAATAAAATGTTTTATTATGTTTGAAATTCATGTTTAAATAATAGTTAATCTTTTTTCAAAATATCATTCGTTTAATAGAATTTGATTATGATAAAATTGTAACTCGGCACTGACACAGCAAAGCTACAATGATCTACATCTTGTTTCTTATAAAACAAAACTATATAATTTTACAACATAATCGATTGCATATGTAAATTTTGTAAGGTTAAGCTACATTATCATTTTTGACGCCTTTCATGCATATAACATGAAATATTTGATGTCTGTAAATATAAGACGTGGGGTGGTCTATCTACATATTGTATCTCCAATAATACTGCAATACATCCGTAATCATACTTTGCACGTACATAAATTAATGCTGTAATCATAAAATATTTACGGCTGACTGACTACATAATATCTATTAGATCACAATAGTCAATTAAGACACAAAATAACCGTGTTCCTCTTCGTCTGTTGACTAAATAAACAATTGTTCGATCTTCCGACCATAACTTGAGATTAGATAAAAAGTCACGATAACGATGAAATTCTAATCTAGATTTCATTTTCCATAGATTTAGCATATTAAGATGTTAATTGGAAACGGTATTGGATATTTTATTGTTGCTTTGAATTAATCATTAAACAATTTCCGTTTCTACAATGTGCTTCTGTAATAGGAATATAACCGTAGGTTTGAATTGAAATATTTTATTCGAATGGATTTGCTCTACGTGGTTAGTTAGAATTAATGGTTCTTTGATAATTACGCCGACCATTTTGACGGCCTTTTAATAATTAATTGAAGTAAACTGCCATGGTACAAACCTATATTAATACATTTCTATTAAAATTTTGAATTTTCGGTCAGGTTCTTGTTCTATAATTTGGATCAAAATTAGAGAGGTTGTTTCCAACAAATCTGTGATAACGCCATATTTGCCAATTACTTCTATTTGACCCCAGCGTCAACCTTCTTTTATAATTGTATTGATGATTGGGATTGCTAACTAGAATTCAGAGCTAAACAATAAAATCACAATCTGAATTTTCCCACATTAGACGTCAAGCTCAAGATGCCAAATAGAGGTCTATGTAAATGATTTGTAATAGGCGCAAAACGTGTGTACTAAGCTGTTAGTAAACAAAAATATTTAGAATTTTAGATCTTAATATTGCTATTTTATTGTTCGAAGATTTGGTTTTATTTTGGAATCAGCCAAACATCTTGGTGGTAGGAGTCTGGGAGGTGGTATGACACTTTCTCTAACATATTTTATACGACACTATAAAATCGCACATACATCTTTAGACATTTCTTAAATAAAATATTCGTATCGTAAAATTTAAAATATAAAATCTCTCCGATATACTCGTATGTAGCTAATCGGATTACGAAGATTTATTGTTAAATGTTCAAGATAATGGGTTATATACCGCAGGTTAATTTTAATTGATAATAACACACGCTGATGTGATTTTATTTTTTATGAGTAAATTAAATTTAAAATCAATAAAATTTAAACACATTTTTTAACTTTAATTTCAGACGTTATATTCATTCTTTGTATTGAAAGACTATATTTTGAGAATTTTAATGAGCTGTTTGATATTTTTATCAGTGATATGTAAATTTTTTGGTGAATGTTATCACGTTTGATACGGATTTGTTGTATTAACTAACATATTTGAACCCAGCATTAAAATTTTAATTAACAAAACAAATTTAATATTCATTCACTTAATTAAGCGATTTTCACTCATTAATCATAAATTAAAAGGTTTTTGGGTTTATTGATTTTGGGTATCGTAATGAAATTGAAGTGTGAATTTTATGGCCCTTGGGGAAAGGCGATAATTAATTTCAAAATATTAGTTGCATGTTTATGTTTAAAAGTGCCAGGCGAGTAATCATTATTACAGTAGCTGGGCTTCAAATGTACATTTTGTTCTAAGCAATATACTGCATTTGTTTCTTTAATGTCACCCAATGATAATAAAACAAACTCTTTATAAACATGAAAATGAAATAATTAAACACTTTAAAATAATATGCAGATGAAAAGAAAACTGAACCCAATTGTTAAGTAAGACAACCATAAAATTTAATTATGTATGTACAAATACCATTTCGGGCTTGTGTTTGTTACTTAATAAGTAAGACTGCAGTAAAACTGGAGACCAAAATCGAATTACATTTACCATTTTTTTTCAAGAGTAACTTCTGTGTTTCTTATTTCGGATCTAATCGATCTGAGTACTAAAAATCTGTTTCTTATTTCCGCTCAGATCGATCTGACCAATTTTGTTGCGGTTTTTCATTTTTTTTTTCAAATTGGTTAGATCGATTTTATCGATTTGCAAGACGTCGACAAACTCTGAGTCTAGGATATATCAGTTATCACTGAAATATTAGTGAATTATTAAAGAAGGAATTTCAATGAAGTTTTGGTTTTTCGTTTATTTAAAAAAAATTATGTTCAGTAGAAACATTCCGGTTATTAACCCTACAACTTATGACTGGGGTCCAAATGCACCCCACGCGAATTTTGAACTATGCTCCTGAGCTAGTCAGCAATAATATCGACTCCTGATCTTAACCATAATTCAATTTGAAGGTCTATGAGTGGTGTCAGGTCGATTGCAGCTTTAGTTGATCACTGGCTGTTACGCAGTGTGTTACGAATTTGTGCGTGTGTTTGGAATGTGTTTGAAATGACAACGAAGGAAGCGAATCGGATGTAAATGCTCGATGGACTTGTTGGCGTTGTCGGTCATTTGCACTTCGTGTGTTAACTACGAACCGGTGCGCTTGTCTCCGTTCCAATTGACGTTGTTGATTTCGTTCAGCTCGTGCCCCTTGTGATTGAGATGCACGCAATTGCGACATGGTCACACGCACATTTTCGTTATCTTGTTGGAGTTGTTCGTCTGTTCTTTCTGCTCTACTTCGCATGTTTGTTGCTTTGTTTTTTCGACGGCCCGAATGGGCCCCTTTGTGTCTTTCTGGCATTGTTCACTGTAATACACACACAAATAGACAAAATTGTTGTACTTACTGATGAAAGTTTTTGTTCTTTTAGTATTTTACCAACCTTTTTACAATCATAAAACACGTATATATTTCTTATAAATTAAAATAAATCGTACAAAGTTTTGCACGCACTGCGTTGTGATACATATCAAATGCAGAATGAAAAGTCAAAATGACGCGACTCTTCTTGTGAATACCTTGCGCATATGTGGATGAAAGTTCGATGAGGCGGACGTAGCGCCATCTGTCATTCAACAACATAAATAATTTCGTTATGTTTGAAATACGAACGACGGTTAAATTATTTGGATATTGTTCATACAAAAATACTAAAATCCCGATTAAAAACTGGGAGGGTGGGGGTAGGTATTTTTTGATGCCAAATCAAAAAAAAATACGAAAAAAGTTTTTTGTAAAAAAAAATAGAAAGAGAAGCTGGATAGAAAGAGAACCCTAATCACCTAGCGGTATGAAATATACTTTACGACCTATTCTCATACCTACCAAATATACATAAAAAATTTCATAAAAATCGGTCGAGCCGTTTCGGAGGAGTGCGACCACCAACATCGTGACACACGATTTTTATATATATTAGATATTAATATCACGCAATTAGTTGTATATCGGTCACAAAAAACAATTGACGTTAATTCTGATTTTGTATTATTGCTTGTGTTTAATTTTTTTTTTGCATTTTCAAATGACCCACAGCAAGGCTCAATCCAGACTGAAGCACTGAGTAAAGAATTATATCAACCAATTCTCACGTTGTTCATATAATGTTGTGTTCTAAACGAACGGTACCGCTTTGGCGAAAATAAATTTTGAACATTCTGGATGCTCTCTGAACGGAGAATTCTAAAAGATTTTCAACAAGTATACTAGAGATGTATAACTGGAACTAATTGTTAAAGGACGAAAATGAAAAATGGCGAATGCGATTTTAATTGCTGTCCGCTACGTTTCAGTTCTAAATAATCTAATATTAATTATGAGTCTGTGATTTGGCGGATTGAAAGTAGAAGATTTATATTGTTATGACCAATTGTGATATTGGGGAAGTAGTCTCCAAATTTCAGAAAATCCCGTGACATCTTTTAAGGATCTTGCTCAAAATTAAAAATAATAGAAAATCTTTATAAATTGTAAATGATTTGGAATGGTTGGTGGTGGAAAAAGTGTCGTTCGAGGAGCCGGATAGAATTTTTTTCCATTGTTTTGATTCTTATAAATTCCTTAAATGTAGTCTTATTCTACTTTACTCCTTAATAAACTGGCTTGATAGGAGATTTGGTGCACATTTGGTGTGGCTGATTGCAGACTGCTGTGGTGGTATCACATCCTCTTTACACCCCCTCACTGGACAAGTGCAGCGTCGTGTTCGGGCCATTACTCAAAGATGCGATGCTGGCTGCCTGTTTTGAGCATGATCTTCAGATGATGTATGTCTCGTTCACTAGACGACGGATAGGGACAAATCTACTAAAATCCTTCTCCTTCAGAGATCTGGTTTTACGATGTATCTGGTCTTCGGGAAATACCTCGTTGTGATGTACATGTGCTCAGTTTCGTTATCATATCGCTGTTCATAGCTTATGCTGAAAATGCCCTGGTTGGGTTTCTTCTTCTGGAAATTTCTCTGGATGACTGATATTGATGTTATATAAAGTCAACTTGTCAACGTTGAATACTGGTAACTTTTTCTTTCATCCAGACTCCCATTACTTAATAAACTCGTCCCAAAATAAAATTTATCCTGACAATCATACATTCCTTACGTAAGAGCGACTGCTTGGTCTAAGTTAATAGCTGATCAAGGTATTGAACAATTTTTCTAACTTGAACACTAACGCCAGACTAGAACTGCTGATTCTCAATTCGCTATTCCCTCCTCCAACCATAACTGTTTTAACACATATCAACATCATGCCACTATTGTTTTCTGGTCGTTTATTATCGTGGACTTCGGTATTACGATATGGCCACACATTGTTCTCTCCAATTTTTACTTGCATGGTTTGCTATGACCCTTGCTACTGGATAATAGATTGCAGCAGGTTCTCCACTGAATAAATATACTACGCTCGAGTTGAGGATAACTCTTGATATTTAAGGATTTAGGTAAGCATCATTTATCTATAACCCCCTTTTGTCGACTCGTCTGCCATATTGCGATTATTTGTATTGCGTCTAGCTGCAACCTCCTCCTTCTAGGAGTAATTGGGCGATCGTAGCCTCCTACCGTGGTTTCTTGTTTCCTTTTATCGTCAATCAACGTCCTAACTTTATAATTTCTTTGGTAATCCCTCTTCGTGCGAAACCAACTCCTCTTGCTGCTTGCTGCTGTCAGTTATACTAATCTTTTCTTAATTCTATTTTATGTTACTCTTCCTACTCTCTATCTAAACTTAACTAATTTCTAACCTTATTTCCTGGGGTTTCTTGCCTTTCTTCGATAAACCAGAAATATACAATCCTTCATACCATCCTGTCAATGTCAGAATTTCATTTGTCTGAAAAATCGCTCAATTTCAAACTCAGTAACAGAAGCCTATAATTCGTAGTGTTTTTAACGAACTATTTTTAATTCAAAAAGAACTTCTATGGCTAACTAATGATATATGCCACAACCCGGGAAAAACTCTGTGATTTGGCCAAACTACGATAAAGTGAACCTTGTAATTCCATTTATCTCAAAAATCTCTCAATTTCAAACTAAATAACAGAAGCGTATAATACGTAATTTTCAACGAACTATTTTTAAGTTGTTTTGTGAGGTGTGTGTGAGGTCCTACAAATATATTGAAATATTTTGTTTTTGAATTTCCGGTTTTACGTATTTTCACCATATACATATATCATCGTCCTAACTGTGAATTAACATATCTAAAATTTTTCAAAATCTCATCTCTGACACCAAAATGTTCGTCTTGAGAAACTGAAGCTGAATTCCTGAACCAACGTTAATTGACTCTTAGGAGACATCTTCGTCCTAACGGTGAACCAACGCAGGTGGAAAAGTTCAGACAGAGTTTTTCTCGATGAACCATTTTTTATTAGAGCTGAGATTTTGAAAAAATGTCAGATACGTTAATTCACAGTTAGGACGACACGACGATATATTGTTTGTCCACTTCACCGAATTTAAAACGCTTGTTTTTTTGTTTCGTCCGATTCGTTCGGTTTTCTTATTGCGATTAAATCTTTTTTCTTTTTATTTCTCTTGCTCGCACACTCATCCGCGCGTTCAATATTGGAACCACGGATGAGTATGTTTTAGATAATATTTTTACCTCTTTCAGCACTCTTTCATAGATGGTGCGGAATTAAAATATGTAATTTAAAAGACAAACAAAATAAATAGTATAAAATAAGGAGCGTCCATAGTTGATATTCATTACGTTGGCCGTAACATATATTAATTTCTTTGAAATTATTCGTAAATTTCGTATAAGGTTGATGTAGGGATTCTGTGTCACTAAGATGATCTTTTCCCTTAGAACCCTCATTATTGCTAGATTCTCTGTCACGTACGCCACACTCACATGTTAGTACTTGAACTAGTAGTGCTTGGCGTTGCTGCTGCCACTTTTTTAGGAGCGAACTCCCTCTTCTATCTTGGATTGGATAGATTGAATCCATAAATCTTTTATTTTTGTTTTGTTAAATGTATGTAAAAATGTTTTGTTCAATAATTTACAAATAAATATTATAATCTTGATTCCTAAAAATTAATCAATGGTTTGTTTTAAAGTATTAATTAAACTTGAAAAACTTAGTTAACTTTTTAAACCAAAAATCATCACAATCAGCATACTTTAAAAATAATTAACTCTTTCTGTGGAGTGTTCCAGCCGGAGCGCTCTCTCGTCAAATAACTGGCAGTAATAGTTCTATTGAGCCTACATTATGAAACCGTTTAGGGATATAATTTTTAACTTTAAACATTTTTCACAAGTACAAATTGATGACAGATTAATATCGGCATCCGAAGTATGTCATATATGCTGACACGATATGATTTTTTATGTTTTTTGATACTTCCAATTAGCGTGAAACATTTCAACATTAAGGATTTGAAGTTTTGATGTACTTTTTTTTAACATATTTCATAAGCAACTGTTTAAGCGATCTGATTATAGTATCAGCAACTGATTATAGTACCAGCATAGTCTAAACCGAAAACACGATAATCCAGCTTTAACACGTTCGCCACTCAACGTCACATCTATGTGACATGCTAGTTTAAAGAAACTCATGTCACACATTATAGTCCAGTCAGTGACGGTTTTTCGCTCTGAATTCTTACAGACAACACTGATTTTCGTGAAATTTGGACAGTAAGTAGGGAATGGCCCAAGAAACAAAAGTAATAGTGCCGATGTGTGGCTTTTACCTTGGGGTGGATGCCACCCCTTCTAGGGGCTGTAAATTAGTATACTCAAAATACCCACAGAAATCGATAGAGGGGTGAATTCTAAGCACAAAATATTGTATGAAGTTTTTTCGATAAATCAATATTTTTCGAGTTATTCGCGATTGAAAATGTTGATTTTTCATCTAAAAAATGCATGCTCTAGAGTGATTTTTTCACGAATCACTCGAAAACCTTGCGTTTCATCAAAAAATCTTTCAGTACCAAAATAATGCTTATAAAATAACAAATTGATTGGTTCATTTTTATTTCTTTAGATACAAACCGAGTTGTGGCTCGTTGAAAGTGACTGTTTGTTCGTCGAAAAATGAATTCAAACCTTTCAACATTAAATAACGAAAAAACGACAAACTTTTGAAAATAACTTATTAATGTTTTTTCAAGTACTTGAAAAGATCTTTAAAATTAGCTTTAGTAGAAGTCGTTAGCATAAAAACTTACAGAGTTATGATACAAATAAAATGGTGATCTCGTTTTTCAGGAGAAAAAATCAGCAATGAAACAAATGACTTAACCGCAAGAATTGAAATTAAACGTAATTCATTTACAATGTACTTTATTTGGGTACTAACAATAGGTTTTAGAAGTTTGAATGGTTTAGAATGTCTAGATTTGAAAAGAAGTTTAATTCAATTTTGAAATGATTTTTCAAATTTTTGAAAAAATTTCTTTCCTTCACAATAAATCAAAATCTAAAGAAGATGTACAAAATGCGAAAGTACAAAAATTAAGGTTTTTCTTGCAGAAAATTTCGCTATTTTTTTATTTCTCTAGGATGAAAATTAATCGAGATATCACCATTTTAATTTCGCATTTGAGTGCGAGGACAACCTTTCCCGAAGCCTTTAAACTCAAAAATCTTAGAACCGCAGGGCTCAAGGAAGTTCAACCTTACAGATATTTTATGATATTTTTTGCTTAGAATTCATCCCTCTATCGATCGATTTCTGTGGTTATTTTGAGTGTACTAATTTCCACCCGCCCTGGTGGCACAGTTGTTAGCAAGCTTGCTTTAAGCTCCGGAGGTCCCGGGTTCGATTCCCGGCGGGTGATGAAAAAATCACGGCTGGTTAATGTAAGGATCAATGAATTAATCACTCATTATCCGTTGAAAAAATGATTATGAAACTACACATGAAGCGGCCAAATCAATCTATGGGTTGTAGCGCCAGCGGAAAAATAGTAAATTCCACCCCCTAGAAGGGGTGACATCCACCCCCAGGGTAAAAGCACATATCGGCACTAGATAACTTTTGATCGTTGGGCTATTTTCTACTTACTGTCCAAATTTTACGAAAATCGGTATTGTCCGTAAGAATTCAGAGGTAATGACCTATTTTTACCGTCAATGTTTGGACTATTAGTGACGCAAAATTTCACGAAATAAAAGAATAATTTTGTAGTAATTTTTGTTACGATTATTTGCGATGCGGCTGTGTTTCTAGAAGTATCTAACACATACTTGTGTCAAGTAGTTTGACGGGGAGCCCAGTTGTTGCCCACCCCATATTCGTGAATTTTGTTTTAACACGTGAGTTTTTTTTTAACACCAAAAAAACAGATGAGTGTCGAACGTGTTAAGTATGTTATCTAGCAACCGAAAGTGTAAAGTTATAGGCGATAATTTGCACTGTTATAAAGATACCTGTATAAACGAAATGACACTAACTGACCAAAATTATGAGTATTTCCAAAACCAACACAAATGTCTATACAAGCCGTCGTGACAGCTCATAACACAGATTCCATAAAAAAAAAATGTACTCTATATTTATTTATGTATTGGTATTTTTCATACAATATCTAAACAATAACAAAACAGATTTGTGTATACCTACATACATACATATATACAAAAATAGGGTATACAAAGATATAAAAACTTAAGTATTTGTGCAGTGGCTTGTACCATACCAATGCCATCTTGAATATACAGGCCTATGACTACAAACAGTGACGACACATTAAGTCTCCGCCGCTATGTGGCAGTGTAGTAAAGAAAATATATTTTTTATGTTTTGTTTATTGTTTTGTTTCATCTTTCATGTTAAAATAGTTTTTTTTATTTAGTGCATTATATTACGTCAAAGGGAGATGTCACGCGTTTGTTTTACGCTTTGATTCGTTTTTCAAATCGAGTACATAAATTAATTTTTATTTGATTTAATTTATTTTCAGTAATATTTCCAATATTTTATTATTAAAACACATATAGATTTATCTACAAAAATTAAATTTATATGAATAAATCAAATTCACATGGTATTCCTCTTTGATCAGAAAGTGCGTGTCTTGCTTTTTTGAAGCATTAGTGCTGGTTTCGACCGAACATTTCGTTGTAAATTTTACAAAGGGAAATTTATTTATTTTTACGGTTGGCTCTGTATTTTGTGTGTATATGTATTTATAAGTTTTGACAAAACCAACATTAATGTAATACAAGCCTGACTGTCAATATTTTTTTTTTTCGCTTATACATGAAAGTATACCGATCGGATACACTATATAAATTGTAGACAAAACAAAACATATGAATTTTCGCACCAATACTTCCAAGTATAAGCGATTTAATGTAAGAAGGTATCTGTGTACCTCATCACGGAATCAGGCTTGTTGTACATTAGTGTTGGTTTTGGTTTTGAGGTTTAATACATTTATAATTATAATTGTATTACAAATCCATTTACAGAAGAAACACCGATGCAATCGAACAAAAATAATATTTCCCGTTGTAAAAAATGCAACGAAATTGTCGGTGGAAACCAGGACTTATACTGCACTAAAAAAATTCGGGGTAGGCTGTGTCTTCTACACGGCCGTAGGCGTTTTTCGTGATAACGTTTATAAGAGGTGCGAGAAATGGCACGATGTATGGGTTTGTTAAAATAAATTTCTTTATTATTAGCATCATGAAATGAGAGTACAGTGATTGTTTGCAAACGATTAAGTACTGGGCGATGTTATGAGAAGTACGATATGAAGCGCAGGATTTCAACGGGGATGTGCCTGATGGATGTGAGTTCCAGACAAGTGCCTCCCAAAGCCGCCGAGGCTAGTGTGGTGAACACGCAGTCTAGCTCAAATATACATCAGAGTCCACACTGACATATGACGATATGACCTATCAGATCAAGCATTCCCCCTTTATAGTGCTCTCTAGCATTGTAAATCGCCACTTTGTAGGTCTACATTTTAATTAAAATTTATGTGAAAATTAATTATTTTAATTTTCAATAAATTATCTGCCACAGTTTCTTTACGCACAAATTGACACCAGAATTACTCCGGTCAGATAAGTGATTCTCATGGTTGGTTGTAAATCGCTGTTTTGTACTTTGTAATTTTAATTAAAATTAATGTGGATATTAATTATTTTAATTTAAAATAAATTATCTGCCACAGTATTATTAAGCATAAATTAATAACCGAATTACTCCGATCTGACGAGGCATTCTCTCGGTATAGTGCCCTCAATCTCTATAAATCGCTATTTTGTAGTTTGAATTTTTAATTAAAATTTATGTGGAGATTAATTAATTTAATTTAAAATAAATTAACCACCACTGGTTTTCTACGCAACAATTGACACCATCGAATCTCCGATCGGATGAGCCATTCTCTCGCTACACTGGTTCAAGCATTTAAATCAGTCGAAATCAGAAGTTCGTGGCGCGGTTTCCTTTGCCGCCCGATGACGTCATTGCGATAATATTATGCATGACACATAAACCCGAAGGACCAACCTAAGCAATCATATCTTTAAATTAAAGGTAGTGCTTATAGTTGATGAATGATGAGTAATTGCCCCCGACCAAGGGCTACATTTCGGGTCAGTTTTCTGAACATGCGGTGTAAAACGTTATCACGTCAAAAACTAAATGAATAATAAAATGTTTTCGGACAAAACAAAAACAAAAAAAATATCTTTACTGCCGCGTAGCGGAGAGACTTAATGTGTTTCAATTTGTAAAAATTGCTTGTAGTCATAGGCTTGTATATCTAGTAGGCATTGCTTGTACAGACATTTTTGTTAGTTTTGGTATATTTCCCACAAATAATTACTGATAAATATGAGAATTTGTTTTGGTAAATTTACATATGTATATAATAAAGGAAATTAATATGTAATGTACTTGAAAATTATATTGTGTAACCTTCACAGTTTCAACATCAACAAGTTTAAGAGTTTATCGTTCCATCGGAAAGGTTACCCTGGTATACAATAATATCAAATAAATGGCATACTTTTACAAAAAGTATTCGAGATTAAAGACCTAGGGGTTACTTTCGTTGAAAACATGTGCTTTACTAAGCACATTGAATGCGTTGCTAGAGCCAATTCCATGCTTGGTTTTATTAAGCGTTGGACTGGAGATATTTATGATCTCGAGACAATTAAGATCCTGTATTATGCCTACGACAGATCTCAACTTGAATACGCTGTCAACGTCTGGTGTCCTTTTTTACGACGAACCTATCCGAAAAATCGAGTGTCCATAAAAAGTTTATACGGTATATAACGTAGAAAGACGGATGGGATTACGACCGTGACTTCCCGTACTACGTTAATCTGAAGCGATTACCATCATATGCTACTGGATGGAAAACCTATCAAATGACAACATTGGCAAATAGACGAGAGCTTTTAAAGTATTTGTTTGTTGGAACTATTTTACTTGATCAAATCGATGCACCATCCATACTGGAATCAATTAAAATAGAGGCACTAATATGAGTTACTTCTATTTTAATTTTTTTTTTTAAATTTAATTTAATTTTTATTCTACTCTATTCACATTATATTGTTATAAACTCAAGACAAATTTGTAGACTTTTTTTCTTGTATAAATAAACAAAAGCATATTTATGCCCCTATTATAGTTCTCACCTAAGAGTCATGATTTCAAGTCACCTAATCAATCAAATTTTAGTATTATGGTTCTTGCCGTGAGTGCAAAGTGAGTATTATTATTATTATTATTACTTGAGGGCCATGTGAGCGTTCACGCCACCCCGCACTGCGACCTATAAGATGTTTTGTGCATGGACCCTACCTTATGAACCTGACAATACTGCCGGCCGGTATATGATGCATACTATCCGGGCTCATTACTCTCTCTCCTAGATGTTGTAACCTTTTGCAGGAAATGGCTGGGCAATGGCACAGAACATGTTCCGCTGATTCCGCTTCCAGGTTGCAGAAGCGACATGTATCCGTGGAACTTAGGCCCATTTTCTTAAGGTGATACCTTATGGAGATGTGACCTGTGAGGAAGCCGGTAAGCAGCCTCAACTCAGGTTTCCTAAGTACAAGACATTCCTTGGCCCTGGCCGTCAAGGTGAAATAAATTCCTTCGCCTGTCGCAAACCTGGAATTCCGCGCCAGTAAGAGGACTTTTGCACATCCTCTCAGCGTTTAACCGCTGCCCTAAGGTGCCCCTAAGAGGCGCCGCAGAAGGACTCTGGTCCAATTAATGGAGAGGCAGATCCCTCGCGGGCGAGGCCATCAGCTGCCTCGTTTCCCACAATTCCAGTGTGACCTGGCACCCAAACAAGTGTTACCTTACTTGAGCTTGCCAGCAACTTAATAACCTTCAGACAATCCCATACCAGCCTTGACTCAATGGTAAAAGACCTAAGAGCCTTTAAGGCCGATTGGCTGTCTGATACGATATAAACCTTTGCGTCGTTTAGTCCTTTAGATATGCCTATCCTAGCACAAAGTTCTACAGCATGCACTTCTGCTTGAAAGACGGTAGCATTGGTACCCAAGGACTTCGAGAGTGATGTTCCACTCCCGTGTATTCCTACCCCCGCCCCATCTTCCGTTTTTGATCCATCTATAAACTACACCAATGACCCTCGCTCAAAGGATGGTCCCCCTGTACTCCACAACTCCCGGTTAGGTAATCTAACACAAAATGGTTTGTGGAAATCCAGTTTGGCTGGCATACAGTCGGATGGCATTCCTATAGTGGGGTCTGTCTGAAACTCCTTGAGGATTTCCAGATGGCCCACCATATTGCCTGGTTTGATGTTACCCTCCGCCTGCATCTTAAGCCATAGTAGCAGCATCCCTTTTTACATGCATATGCAATGGAGTTAGTCCTAGGAGTGTCTCCATTGCTGCGGTCGGACATGTTTTCATTGAGCCCGTAACCCCAATGCAGGCCATACGCTGAACCTTATTCAATAAAGTTTGCGCTGTCCTTTGTTCAGTTTTAGGCCACCACACTAGCGATGCGTAAGTGACCATAGGCCTAATGATTGTTAGAAATGACCAGTAGATCATTTTTGGTTGTTGTCCCCAAGTACGTCCATAGAGTCTCTGACAGGCGCAAAAAGCCTTTGTGGCTCTATTTTGAATTTTTTGTAAATGTTGTTCCCAGTTCAGTTTTAGATCTAGGATAACCCCTAGATATTTAACCTCTTTGGAAAAGCAACAATAGTACCGTTTAACGAGGGAGCTATAAGCGAGAGCTTTCTCCTCCTCGTAAAAGGAACAATGACAGTTTTGTTTGGATTGACACTGAGTCCTTCCTTGTCACACCACAGCCATATTTAATTGAGTGCTTTTTGCATGAGATCAGAGATGATCCCATCAAACTTGCCTCTAATCATGATAGCCACGTCATCCGCATAGCCCTGGACATCAAACCCATGGCTACTCAGGAGAACCAATAGTCTATCAATAACCAATGACCATAAAAGAGGAGACAGTACGCCTCCTTGGGGACAGCCCTTTACGGCCCTGATGGTTACTGACTCGCCACCTAATCTGGCTGTAATATTTGCCAGCTTGATAAGCAAAAACTGGTTCCGATGCAGTGGGTTATTTACAAGGATTTCATTTCTTGTTTGATTATCCAGGATTTTTTTCATCGTCTTCAATAGAAACGATGTGAGGCTAATTGGCCGATAAGCCTTGGGCTGGGTGTCCAGACGACCCCCTCCCTTTGGTATAAAGACCACATTTACTATCCTCCATAGTTTCGGAATATATTTAAAAGCATAACTTGCCCGAAACAACTGGACTAAGCTGGGGAGTATTTCCTCAATACCTTTTTGAAGTAAAGCCGGAAAGATACCATCCCCTCCAGCAGATTTGAACGGTTTGAAAGAGCCAATAGCCCATCTCACCTTGCTGGGTTTGAACATTTTTCCAGAGAGGCTCCAGATCCTACTGTGGGGTGAACAGGCTACCTCACTTGAAGGGTCATGCGGGTCCTCCTGGGCACCTACACTGAGAAAATTATAATACTTCAAAGTTAAAGATTGGGTACTTTTAAAATAAAGAACTGTGTTTTTCTTAAAAATGAATGTAAAATCCATTAAATTACAATGAAACTTTAAAATAAAGGTTTAAAAATCTTTATTTTTAATGACATAATAACAGTATATACAAACTAAAACTATCTATTTCTCTTTATTTGATATTTTTTTGTATTTCATGGGGAGCGAGTAGACAATAGAGAAGAGACGCAACAACTTCAACAACGATGTCAAGCAACATTTATTTGCTACAGTTAGTACAAATTTAGGTGACCGCTCGGGAACATGATATTGATGATGGAACGAAATCTCGCACCTCCGGCATTGGAATAATAGTGGAGACACAAATAATTAAGTAAATTAAAGCTTTTCAGATCTTATCAAAGCGGAAAACTAATGCGAATATTTGTTTACTTTAAATTTAAAGTTTTAGTTTCTTAAGTTTAAATTTATTTTCTTTTAAATTGAATAATTTTCAAAACTTAAAACCAAAGATTTTAAATCCTTAAAAATAAAACCTAAATTCCTTTGCGCAAAAAATATAGGGAAAATATCTTAGTTTTAATTGGTAAATTCTTAAATTTAAAGGATTATTTTTCTGGGTGTACCACTGTTGAGTCCGGAAAGTGGGTACCTAATAGTAACTCCAAGGTTTCCTTCCGGTTTTCAGGGAACCTCCCATTTTTATTCTGAATAAGCTCCAAACCATTTGAGTGATCCCTAGAAAGGACTTTCTGGAGACGAGGTGCAGAGGGTAATTCAATGATTCCCTCACAGAAGTTTCTCCAGGTAGCCCTTTTGGATCTTCTTAATTCCAGATTATTTCCGTTCCCCATTCCCCGGTGCGCTTAGCCTTATTGAATAACATTCTCGATTTTTTCCTCAGCTTACTCAGCGCCCCGTTCCACCAAGGGACCAACTTAATGGACTCTCTTCGCTTAACCGGGCAGCTGTTTTCGTAAGCCAATTGTATAGAATTATGCAGCTGGTTTGAACAGAATTCCAAGCCCTCTGGAGACTCTATGTTCCCCATAACCGAGGGCATTTCTGATTCGAGTGAAACTCTATAAGAGGCCCAATCGGTCAGTTTTGGAATTATAATCTCCTGCCGCTGTATGGCCTCGGCCGCCAAATCGAATCTGATCTGCAAGTGATCCGATAAGGAGGCCTCTTCAGACCCATGCCAGTTTTTAACTAAATTGCTAAAATGCGGACTAGCAAGCGTCAAATCTAAGACCTCTTGCCTAATCGCATTTAGAAAGGTAGGTTTCCTTCCCCTATTGACAATATTTACATTATTATTGATGTTCGTGCTGCCCCACAACGTGTGGTGCGCATTTGCATCGCATCCTATCAGGTAAGCAAGCCCATTGCGCTGGCAATGAGCTATGAGCCGCCTAACTTCGAGAGGAGGTATCATTTCCGAGTCTCCAGGAAAGTAGGCGGAGGCCTGTTTCCCTCTTTCCCCCAGAACCTCCACCATTACCGCAACTAAGTCCCTGGAGCTGAACTCTGAAATGGGAATACAATTAATTTGCGAGCTGGCCAAAATGGCCGCCCTTGGACTCTCAGTTCCGTTACAATAAATCAACTTACCCACTTGTTTTGGTATACCTTTAATTTGGTTACCTATTACCCATGGATCCTGTATTAGAGCCATGCCAATTTTCTGGCAGATAAACCTACGACAAAGGACGTCCGAAGACGCCTTTGCATGATGCAGGTTTATCTGTAGGCAGGTTATGTGTGCCTTCATTCCAGCGACGTCTGCTGAAGGCCTGGATTAGCCTCCTTACTTGCACCGCCATTGCCAGATGGCAGATCGATGTCCTCCATCTTGCTACTGCTGTCCACAGCTGACTGAGAGCCACCAGGCCTTACCAGTGGCTTGCGCGGGGTGACCCCTCGCAGGGCCATTCCTCGTACAACCGCTGACGCCTTCCTCCCTCTTTCCCTCCTTCTCTTCGCCTTTCTCCTGGAAAGGGCCGCCACACCATGTGGTTTTAACCACAGGTGGGGCCACGTTAGCCGCCACAGGTGCCGCCACGATCGCCTCCACAAATGCACCCACGGTAGCCTCTTTTTGACCACTTGGAGTTTTCCACCACCCTGGACCCCTTGGGGTGCAGTTGGACAATCCCAAACTTAAAATTGACTTTAAAATCAATTCGTTTGAGCTTCTCAACCGAAGAGTGGTCCATGGAGAAGGTGCAAAAAGCTGAAGTCGCCTCTCTCCTGACCACTCTCCTGTTGATCGCCAGCATGCCGTCGTTTTGGCTTCTGATAAAACCCAGAAGCTTATCCGTGGGCAATTGGGCACTGGTTGGGAAGGTACCAAACACGATCCTAGCTCGAGGCAGGTTTCCCGCCTCAGTTACAATCAGCTCTGTACCATCCCATGGCTTGATAGTGTCTGTGGTCTCCCTGAGCCACTGTGCAAAGTGAGTAAGAGTAATGTCAAAATTGCTCGCCTAATACATATATCTCGAAGACTAGTGCGATTTTTATAAGGGAGAAAGAAATAATGGAAATAAAATAGACCACAATTTTTTTTACAGGCAAAATATTTTAATTAATATGTACTAATTAAATATTGAATAAAAATTGATTTTTTTTTCTTTTTATTTTATAAATCGTATTTTAAAATAATTTTATTGTACATATTAACAACAAAATGCGTACATAAAGTTTTGAAACAATTTTTTTTCCCTCCAGCTTCATTCCTCACACAAAATTAAATCCTCATTGCATTTGCCTGTTTGCACTATTTATTAGCGATTTTAAACCGATTAAATATGTAATTAATTCTCATAAAATTACAAAATTAATCACAATAAATGTAAATGTGTACAGAAAAACTGTTAGATATGTACGTACAAAAAATTAAAATTACTGTGCTACCAATTTAAAAGAAATAAAAATTGTCATATATCTAGCAAAACCAAAAACATCAGCCGCGCACAAGTCCAAAATAAAAGCGAGAACCATAATAAAAAATTGAACTCACACGACTTTTCGAGTCACTGCGACTTGTCGGTGAGGTGAGAATATAATAGGGGTATTAATAGTTCATTACTGTTGAAAACAGTTTAAGTTTACTTTATACACATAACTCTTATCACACTGAATGCAATTTAATTCAAAAAGAAATCCAATTTCTTTGAAATCCAATTTCACAACAAACAATCATAACCTTTAACTGTCTCTCTCTCTCATATTTTTGTTTTATTTCTGTTATCAATTACTAGAAATTTTAAAAATACAAAAGATTATTTTTCTTATTCGTTTCGTATAATACAATACATACTCTAAAACAGAACCTAAGAGGAATTCTGAAACCTATTCAAAATGTTGCTAATAAAGTCAATTTTGTCTAACTTGAACAATAGGAACCGTCAAAAAAATGTCCACATTTTTTAAAGGTGGCCAAGTTCAGAAAGTTAGGGGTTTACCCCATGAAAACCTTTCGGTCACATCCTTCATACTTGGCCACCTCTATAATTTGGACAATTTATTACGGTTCATGGTGTCCAGCCTAGATAGGGTTGCCTGTATCAATTTTATTATTATATTGTGCAAAATGATTAGGTCAGTAAATTATTTATTAGGTTATTCACTATATACGAGTATAATATACTAAATGAACAACAAAACTTAATAAAGTTCATTAAGAGCTATATACAGTGACTCACATATTTGATCAAATGATATGCAATAAAAACAAAACGTTGATTTCATAAAATTAATATTTATTATTAAAAGTTTTTATATAAGCTTAGTAAAAAAGATTCTTAAGAAATATAAATTTATAACTTTTAAATGAATTCATTCAAAGGAACTTAAAAAAGGAAAGAATAAAATATAAAACTCACTTGATCAGATTTGTGAGTTTTCATTTTAGTACAGTATTTGGTGTGGCCTCCACGTGCCTTCAAAACGGCTTGTATCCGTCGTGCCATACTATAAATTAATTTACGACACACCGCCGATGGAATTTGACTCAACTCTATGGCACTCCTTGCGTATAGTTTATCCAAATTTTTGGGTGAAGTTGGGTACTCTATTACTTTTCGCTTCAAATGCTGTCACTAGTGCTTAGTAGGGTTCAAATCCAGCGATTGTGGTGGCCAATCCAAGAGTTTGAACCCATTATTCTGTATCGACGTTTTCACGATCCGAGCAAATTGTTGGAATATGATGGCCAAAACGTTCTTGCCCCAGTTTTTAAAGCTTCTTTTTTTTTCCGCTGGCGCTACATCCCATAGAGGGATTTGGCCGCTTCATTTGGAGTTTCGTAATCATTTTTTTTTAACGGATAATGAGTGATTAATTCATTGATCCAACATTAACCAGCCGTGATTTTTTCATCACCCGCCGGGAATCGAACCCGGAACCTCCGGAGCTTAAAGCAAGCATGCTAACCACTGTGCCACCGGGGCGGCATTCCAAGCTTCCAATGTGGCTATTCTGCAATACCTCTAATTAGTGCTTTGCTGTCACCCTTCTTAGTACTCTCTGGCACAACCCAACGCCTTCCGACCTTATACAGCCCCATAACATAACATTGCCCCCGCCGAATTTCACGATTTGCTTCACCATACGCTTCATAAGCGGCTCTCTTTGCTTTCGCCAGATCCATTCTCCGCCATCCGATCCCAAACGTTTAATTTTGGTTTCGTCGGAGAAAACCACAACCCCAGTCATCAATTGTATAAATTTTATATTTTTGTTATCGTAATTTCCTGTGCAGTTGTGTTAACAGGTTTTTTTTTTAATTTGGCTCGCCTTTCATGCTGACATTTTTGAGCGTCCCGCGAACAGTCCCTGCTCGGACACTTACATTTTCATCTCGATGAATGGCAAATACACTTTCAATCATTGATTGTCCGGCAAAATATTCTTTAGCAAAAAAGGATGTATGTCAAATATAAGTTTGACAAATTAATTTTTGGCGAATTATTCTTTAGTAATTATGGACCCCAATGGCACAGTCTTTAGCATGCTTGCTTTAAGCTCCGGAGGTCCCGGGTTCGATTCCCGATGGGGTGGGTGATGAAAAAATCACGGCTGGTTAAGTTAGGATCAATGAATTAATAACTCATTATCCGTTAAAAATATGATTACGAAACTTCATCATAAAGCGGCCAAATCTCTCTACGGGATGTAGCGAAAGTGAAATAAAAAAATATGAGGCATTTTGATCGTGCGATAAAAATGCCTCATAATTCCTGAAGAATAATTTGCCAAAAAGTAATTGCTCTAAAATTTAAACGAAAATTTAAATTCTGGAAAATGAAGATTTAATCTTCCTTTTCGAGAATTTAGTGTCGAAATATTCTGGAAAATGGAGATTTCCATTCTAATTTTAATATTAAATCTCCATTTTCCAGATAATTTTAAATGTTCGTTTTCAAGCAAAAATATTTTTATTAATTCCGACGTGCGGCATACCTGTCAAATTTTATCACAATCGGTTAAGAAATAGCCAAATTACAGGCTAATTGGCCATATTCATATTTCCATCGTATTTGCCGAATTTCATCGCAATCAAAATTCTCTAAATATTCGCGGGTATACCAGATAATGAATATTTAAAAAATCGAATGTAAATTCGTTGCACTTGGCCTGGTCACCTAAAACGCTTCCATAGTTTGGCCCGAAAGTCCTCAAAAATAGAAACGCGGTAAAGGGTCGGTTATACCACTTCTCAAAGCTACTATGTGTACTACCAAGCTGTGTGGAAAAAGTTATCCATAAAGATTAACTAAGTAGATCTCATTGGAATTAGTTTTTTTCGGAATATATATGGAGGATTTTGCTGAATGGTGTGAAATGTACCAGTTAGGTTTCAAATGTCCTAGAAAACAACTATGCAAAATTTGACTCAAATAAAATTCAAACAAAATTCTTCTTTTATGACCATGTGCTTTCTGGAATTTGGCTCTTAGGTATAGTATTATATGATCCAACCAATATATCTATCTATAAGTATCTGACGTTGTTCCGATTTCATAATCATCATTAAACGTTAATGCATCGTATCGTCACTAAGAAATAATAAAATATGATCTCATACAAAAATGCAATCACCTATTATAACCACAGGTAAACCGCTGCCATTCAAAAATTGTTTTATGTTTGCATTATTTTTATATGTATTATAAATTCGAAATTTTTATTATCTTAGTCATTGTGATCATCTAATAAAGAGCATGTTATAAATTTGACAAATATTTTTGAATTGTTAACAAATTAATCATGATGCTTAAGTGAGAGTAAATTGAGTGATGTAATGAATATCATACCTTTCGGAGGGCTTGAAGAAAACTGAAATTAATGTGAAATTGGAGAGGGAAACATTACTAAGGCAGTGTCTGAATTCTATGGTAAATATAATATGTATATGTATGTACATAACTATATGTGAAATTATTTATGCTGAACTATTATTAAATTGGATGTAAACTGTAGTAGCAAGGGACATTTTATCACGGGAAAATATTTATTACAGTATTCGGAGTCGGACACAGTCTTAGTAAAGCTATGGCCATAAAGTTTATAGATTATATGTTCATAACCTTTATATAATTATAGTTTGCAAGTAATTTTGAAAATATATATTTAGAATTTAATAAAACCGATTTTAATTACAAACAAAAAGAAAATAGAACTTATATTAAACATAATTATTTCAATTTTTTATATTACGACTAACCTTTACCTTAACTAATTACAGCTCCGATGCGCGACTGGAGTTTCTTAAGAACGATTGTTTTGGAATAAGTACATACATATATACAATAGGCTAGGCAAAGAGGGTAAATAAACGGATCTCTTATAATACTGAAAGTATATTGTATATACTTTTATTCATACTTATTTACTACGGGGTAGAGCCCGTCCAGGAGGAATACAATTTATATAATGGTGATGTCCAGCGCCCGCTGCCATAATCATCATTTGACCACTTGATATTTTCTTAGCCGAGTGGGTGTAGCTCGCCGAGATTAAAGGCTTTTAAGGATTAATGTACCCTTAAGGACCTTAAACCAAAGAGTAAGTGGTTTTAAGGATTCTTCTACATGTGTTGTGGCATCACAAAAAAAAACCTTACAGACCGACAAACAGCGGGAACTGTGTTTTCTTCAAAAAAAAAAAAATAAATAAAATATATAAATTGAAAAATAAAACAAAAATGCTTTGAGCACAATCGAACCCTAGACAGACCTTAGCCAGCCTAGTCCAATAAGATACTATTAAAGGTGTGGCCAGACGATTGCAAATAGTACACGAATATGACGTTTGCGATATTGGGCAAATATTGGACAAATATGGATTTGGCTGTCTACACGATTGTGAAAATATTTTTCAATTGTGCAACGGGTAACCTGATCACAATTCGCAAGTGTACTTACTGCCTCCTCGCGGCAACCACTGGTAACTGGAACATTAGGCAAAATGTGACCTTTTGGGACAGGTCAAATCAAGCACAAAAGATCATTTAGGTCGCAGTGCGAGGTGGCTAGGTGGCTAAACGCCCACATGGCCCTACTACACTAATTCTAATTCTAAAATAATTAATGTCAACATCTTATAAACGTTATCACGAAAATCACCTACGGCCGTATAGACGACACAGCCCACCCTTAATTTTTTAATTATCAACACCGGGTGTTTCATTTAATCAACAATTTTAAATAATTGAAGTGGGATGTACTCGAACTCTAAAAAATAGTTATTCAAATTCTGCCCAAAATCAGACCAACAATGTATGTAAATGAATATTTTGTCCATAATCCTTTATTTCCTATAACTACGGATAGCCTTATAGGCATTGCTTTTATTAATCCGGAGACATAATCGTTATCACCAAGCAGTGCCTCCCATTTCTCAAAAATGTGTCGCAATAAATTATCTTTGTTCCGATGAGCTAGTTTTTCCCAATTGCTCCTATTTTAGCACATAGTACATGCTCAATGGGGTTTAGGTTCGGGCTGTAGGGCGGCCACTCCAAGAGTACAATTCCGGAATGATCAGTGAAACAATTCATTGTATGCGCCGACGTATGCACTGACGAGTAATCCAAATGAAGTAGAATCATCTGGATAAAGTATTCTTGTGCTCGGTAACATCATATCATCGAGAATTGTTGTGTATTCTATGCTAATCAATCGGTCATTTATATGACCTAATTTGCCAATACCTTCTTCACTAATCTACTTCCAGGCCCCACAACTGATTCGGCCACTTTTTGAACCGTTTGCACAAACTTTTAGTTAAACCTTGCTTAAACGTAGCTTCTGATCAAGTTTCGATGAAATATTTTCGGATGAAGGTACTCGGGGGGGGGGGGGGGGGAGTCCCGCTGGTCTCGGGTTCTGCGGTCTGGTCTGGAGTTACCTTCAGGTAGGCTGGTGAGTCAGAAATCATTGTGATCTTGAATTGTGGTTTTCCTGAGGTTGCCCTCACTGGAGAGAAACTTAAAGCTGTCCAAGAGGGAATCTTGGATAAGGTGCTGGAGTAGGCCGCCAGATAGCTTAAACCTAAGTTCCTTGGCAGTCAGCTCTGGCTTGCTTGGCTGGTAGTGACCTGCGCCGACCGGGCCAGAGTACAGTGGCTCAGGAAGACTATAGGCACTACCAAGCCATGGGAGGGTGCAGAGCTGATTGTGGCTGAGCCGGGAAACCTGTCTCGAGCTAAGATCGTGTTTGGTACCTTCCCAAATAGTGCCGAACTGCCCACGGATAAGCTTCTGGGTTTTACCAGAAACCAAAACGAGGGCATGCAGGCGATCAACTGGAGGGTGGTCAGGAGAGAGGCGATAGGCTCTTCAGCCTTTTTTACCTTCTCCATGGACCAATCTTCGGTCGATAAGCTCAAACGAATTGACTTTAAAGTCAATTTTAAGTTTGGGATTGTCCAACTGCACCCCAAGGGGGCCAGGGTGGTGGAAAATCAGGTTCTGTGGGCGGGGTCCAAGTGGTCAAGCCTTTGGAGGCTATCTTGGTGGCACCTGTGGCTAAACCACTGGTGTTGCGGCCCTCTCCAGGAAACAGGCTAGGAGAAGGAGGGAAAGAAAAAGGAAGGCATCAGTGGTTGGTCGGGGAATGGCTCGGTGAGGGGTCCTCCGGCGCAAGCCACTGGTAAGGCCTGAAGGCTCTCAGTTACGAAGAGCAGCAGTAGCAAGATGAAGGATAACGATTCGCCATCTGGCAATGGCGGTGCGAGTAAGGAGGCTGATCCGGGCCTTCTGCAGACGTCGCTAGAACGAAGGCACATATAGGCTGCCTACAGATAAACCTGCATCATGCAAAGGCATCTTCGGACGTCCTTTGTCGCAGGTTTATCTGCTAGAATATTGGCATGGCTCTAATACAGGAGCCATGGGTAATAAGTAACCAAAAGCAAGTGGGTTTTGGTAATTTGATTTATTGTAACGGAACTGAGAGTCCAAGAGCGGCCATTTTGGCCAGCTCGCAAATTAATTTTATTCCCATTTCAGAGTTCATATCCAGGGACTTAGTTACGGTAATATTGGAGGTTCTGGGGGGGGGGAATCAAAGAATTACCTCTTCTGTGAGGGAATCAAAGAATTACCCTCTGCAGGTCGTCTCCAGAGGGTCCGTTCCTGGGATCACTCAAATGGTTTAGGGCTTCTTTAAAAGCAAAACGGGAGGTGCACTGAAAACCGAAAGGAAACCTTGAAGCTACTATTAGGTACCCACTCAAGTGAGGTAGCCTATTCACCCCACAGTTGGATCTGGAGCCTCTCTAGAAAAATTTTCAAACCAGCAAGGTGCGATGGACTATTGGCTCTTTCAAACCGTTCAAATCTGCTGGAGGGGATGGTATCTTTCCAGCTTTTCTTCACAAAGGTATTGGGGAAATACTCCCCAGTTTGGTCCAGATGGTTCGGGCAAGTTATGCTTTTAACTATATTCCGAAACTATGGAGGAAAGTAAATGTGGTCTTTATACCAAAGGGAGGGGGTCGTCTGGACACCCAGCCCAAGGCTTATTGGTCAATTAGCCTCACATCGTTTATATTGAAGACGATGGAAAAAATCCTGGATCGTGAAATAAGAAGGGTAAATCCTTGTATATAACTCGCTGCATCGGAACCAGTTTGCTTATCAAGCTGGCAAATCCACTGTGATGGCTCTTAGTCACGAGGATTGATAGAGCGGTGGCTTTTAGGGAAATTGCCCTTTGTGCCTTTGTGGACATAGAGCGGGCTTTTGTTAATACCTCTTATGGTTCAAAAAAGAGCCACAGAGGCTTTTTGGGCCGGTCAGAGACTCTACGGACGCACTTGGGGACTACAACCAAAAATGTTCTACTGGTCATTTCTACCAATCATTAGGCCTATGGTCACTTACGCATCGCTAGTGTGGTGTTCTAAATCCGAACAAAGGACAGCGCAAACATTATTGAATAAGGTTCAGCGTATGGCCTCCAATGGGGTTACGGGCTCAATGAAAACATGTCCAACCGCAGCAATGGAGGTACTCCTAGGACTAACATCATTGCATCTGCATGTTAAAAAGGATGCTTCTACTATGGCCCTTAAGATGCAGGCGGAGGGTAACATCAGACCAGGCAATATGGTAGGTCATCTGGAAATCCTCAAGGAGTTTCAGACACTGTACTATAGGAATGCCTTCCGACTGTATGCCAGCTAAACTGGATTTCCACAAACCATTTTGTGTTAGATTATCTAACCGGGAGTTGTGGAGTACAGGGGGACCATCCTTTGAGCGAGGGTCAATAATGTGGTTTACAGATAGATCAAAAACGGAAGTTGGGGCGGGAGTAGGAATACAGGGGAGTGGGACATCCGTCTCGAAGTCCTTGGGTACCAATGCTACTGTTTTTCAAGCAGAAGTGTATGCTATAGAACTTTGCGCTAGGATAGGCATATCTAAAGGCCTATAAAAGACGCAAAGGTTTATATCGTATCAGACAGCCAATCGGCCTTAAAGGCTCTTAGGTCTTTTACCATTGAGCCAAGGCTGGTATGAGATTGTCTGAAGGTTATTAAGATTCTGGCAAGCTCAAATAAGGTAACATGTGTTTGGATGCCAGGTCATACTGGAATTGTGAGGAACGAGGCAGCTGATGGCCTCGCCCGCGAGGGTTCTCCCTCTCCATTAGTTGGACGAGAGTCCTTCTGCGGCGGTACTAAAGGGCACCTTAGGGCAGCGGTTAAACGCTGAGAGAATGTGCAAAAGTCATCTTACCGGCGCAGAATTCCAGGTTTGCGACAGGCGAAGGAATTTATTTCACCTTCGTCAGCCAGGGTCAATGAATGTCTTGTAATTAGGAAACCTGATCTGAGGCTGCTTACCGGCTTCCTCACAGGTCACATCCCCTTAAGGTATCACCTTAAGAAAATGGGCCTATAAGTACGACAGATGGACGCCGCTTCTGTGACCTGGCAGCGGAATCAGCAGAACATGTTCTGTGCCATTGTCCAGCCATTTTCTGTCAAAGATTACAACATCTAGGAGGGAGAGTAATGAGCCCAGATAGTATACATCGTTTACCTACCGGCAGTATTGTCAGGCTCATTAAAAGCTTGAAGATCTTTCAGGTCGCAGTGCGAGGTGGCTTGAACGCCCACATGGCCCTCCAGTAATAATACTCCACAAATTAAAATTTTTTTGTGCACCAAAAATAATTTTGTGTGCAAAATATTAACTTTTTAGTGTAAGGTCTCAAACTTTATCAAGGAGTACATCTAAGTTGGTTTGGTTGTAGAAAAATAACGTTGTAAAAATAAAAAATTACCTACTCGTCTAGGAAAATGTCATTCTCGAAATCATATGTGCTTCGAAAATTATAAAAATGTACTAAGAATTGTGAAGTTTGTCACTTAAATAGCGGCTACATAGCCGGCTAGCTAGTTATAATAACTATAAACCAAAACGTTATTATTATTGGTAAATTTTTTCACTACTATAAATGAGTATCCTATACTAAATATGTATATAAACTTAAAATATTTAAAGATATTTCTCGATTGTGTTTATGGCATACTATAAATAGCATACTATTCTTTAAAATCAATATTCAGCCTCACCTAGTAGAAACTTTTTCCAAATGGCCTAGAAGGCCTTGAATCGCGATTTGGAATATTCCATTTAAGGTCGCTGCACGAGTATGGATATAAATCCGTACAATCTGAAGGTCGTTGCACGAGTATGGATATAAATCCGTACAATCTGAATCCGGTCATTCATCCAATGAAATTACCCAAATATTGTCATGTGACCGAAAAAATATTCCCCTATTTCTCCTCTCGAGTTAAAATTATTTCAACATTAAGCTAAATATCCGCAGAAAACCAACATAACCATACCAAAAAATATATATTACGAGCTATTTTTTCCCCAACTTTTGTTTTGTTTGCTTATTTCTGACTTTTCGATTTTTAAAAAAATTTGTTACTTTGTTATTATTGACATTATCATATACATATTTGTTATTATTGAAACTAAAAGCAAAGAGAAGTTGATAAGTAAAATAGACGAATTTACGGGAATTTATTTAGCAAAAGGTCAAATAAGTTACTAACTTCGTTCGGATGCAGATTGTACGGATTTATATCCATACTCGTGCAGCGACCTTTAGTAAGGAAAATCTTTTTTAGGATACTACACTGACAATGGGCTCTAAAATCCGATATAACCAAGTTGAAAATGAAGCATGCTGCTAGTGTAGAGCAACGCAAGAATGCTGTCCTTAAAGATCACTTGGGGTTGCATGGTTCAGAGAATTTTGAGCTCTTAAAATGTATACCCACTTTTTCATTTTAAATGGAAGCATTGACAGGTTGAGTTTTTTTTGACATAGGTAGGACTACGTCTTTGTTTTCATTATATAGGGGGTTAACAAAATTTCAACGTGATGATACGCATCACGGAACTGACGTGTTTATGAAATTTATTTGATTAAAGCAATACCTCTGGATAAATATAAATTAATTATTTTAAAAACTGTAAAAATCAAACCAAGTTAAATAAGAATTTGTGGATTGAAAAAAAATTTAAACAACAAATTATTAATATGTATTTTAATTACATAAATAGTAATGAACTTGATCAAACATGCACGCCATATTGATTTAAAACTATAAAATAAAAATAAAAAAGTTGAAAAAAAATTTATTTTTATTATGTAAAATATTGCATACATTTTTCAGTTTATATGCTGCATAACCTATGCAATCTTAAAAAAATGTACAGTCGCAAAGATCAGGCCGAAAAATGTTTCGGTTTGCGAATAATGCCTGTATTCCATGAGAAAAATTGACTCACAGTAAAAAAAAAATGAAAAGAGAAAAATAATCTGATGCCCTACACATATAAGAGATAAAGACAATATTTTTTTTTGTTTTTTATTTTAAAAAAAAAACAAAAAAAAAACATTGTCTTTGTACTTTGTCTCTTATAAGGGGCATCCATTATTTTTCTCTTTTCGTTTTTTTTTATTGTGAGTCAATTTTTCTCATGGAATTCAGGCATTATGGGAATTCAAAGTTTATAAGTGACCGGAAACTAATTTGATTTAATGCGTCATTTGAATCGTCAATATTTAAAAATAAATTAAAGCTAGTAAGCGTTTATTAATAGCAAGACATTCTGATTTCTGTAACGTTTTATTAACTTTCTGTGATATTTTAATGATTGAAATGAGAACGATATATTGATCGATACATTATTTGTAAATTGCTTTATTAAAATCGCGTTTAAAGGTATTATTTCTGAGTGCTAAATTCGTTCGATATAAGGTTTACAAACCTGTAATGTGTATTACAGCAAATTGAGCGACTGTATATTCTTGTTAAAATTATTGGTACTTATGTAAGTGCCTCACTGTAATGAACATTACCAATAAATAATGATTTGAGAATTTACAATTACCTGTTTAAAGAGAATATAACATTACAAAGTCATAACAATTGCATTTCTTGTTGTCGCGAAATTTTGGTGATTCTTTTTGGTGGTTGCTGTGCTTGAGAAATGTTCTAATTTCTCCATCTACTGTGTGTGGTTTAATTTGCAACAAACCTATTCTATATAGCATAGCGGACATATATACGTGTGTGAAATTTAGTTGACAATTTTTAAATCCATACTACCAGTGTATATAGTTCGTACATACAAAATTCATGTAAGTTATCAGGAGTACAAATTGAAAATGCGGGATTTTTTTCTATTTTTGAACGTTTATTCTGAAAAAATGGTAACAAATGAATTATTCAAAGTATTGTCCATCGCTAGCCACAACTTTTTCCCATCTTTCTGGCAATTTACGGATACCGTCGCGAAAAAATTCGGCCGGCTTGGCTGCTATCCAGTCATCGACCCATTTTTGGGCTTCTTCGTAAGAATGGAAGCGCTGGTCAGCTAGGCCATGTGTCATCGATCGGAAAAGGTGGTAATCGGAAGGAGCAATGTCTGGGCTATACGGCGGGTGGGGTAAGACTTCCCATTTCAGCGTTTGTAGGTATGTTTTGACCGGCGCTGCAACATGTGGCCGAGCGTTGTCATGTTGCAAAATTACTTTGTCGTGTCTTTGCTCGTATTGTGGCCGTTTTTCTTTGAGTGCGCGGCTCAAACGCATCAATTGAGTTCGGTATAGTGCTCCTGTGATGGTTTCGTTCGATTTCAATAGCTCATAATACACCACACCCAGCTGGTCCCACCAAATACAGAGCATGAGCTTGGCGCCGTGAATATTTGGTTTGGCCGTCGATGATGATGCATGGCCGGGGTAACCATATGATTTTTTGCGCTTCGGGTTATCGTAACGGATCCACTTTTCATCACCAGTGACAATGCGATGCAAAAAACCCTTCCGTTTTTGCCGTTCGAGCAGCAGTTCGCATGCAAAAAAACGGCGCTCGACGTCTCTCGGCTTCAGCTCATACGGCACCCAATGTCCTTGCTTTTGGATCATTCCGAGGGCTTTTATACGATGGGAAATGGCTTGTTGTGTCACTCCCAATGAATCTGCGAGCTCTTGTTGAGTTTGACACGAGTCTTCATTGAGTATTGCCTCCAATTCAGCATTCTCAAACTTTTTCACTTGGCCCGGCCGCTCTTTGTCCTCAACGTCAAAATCACCACTTCTAAACCGCACAAACCATCTCTCGCACGTTGAAACCGATGGAACATGACTCGGATAAGTCTCGGAGACCAATCGATGTGCTTCAGCAGCACTTTTCTTCAAATTAAAGAAGTAAATTAAAACTTCCCGCAAATGCTGTTTTGTTGGCACGAAACTCGACATATTGAGAGCTCAAAAAAACTATGAATTTGACACTGCGAGAAATTGACACATACTGAAAATTAAAGCTATAAGACGTAGCTTTGACATGAACATAGTCACAGTACTGCCTGATGCGTATAGCGTTAGTAACGCCATCTGTTATCAATCCCGCATTTTCAATTTGTACCCCTGATATTTAACCCGTTGTTTGGTTGTTTTAATGGGAATTTTTATTAATTCAAACATTTGCCAATTTTTCTGATTTTCTTAGTGGACCGCATGGTTATTATTATGTGTACCGAATGAAATTTGTGATTTGTACATGAAGAATTAAAACTAAACGGCAATATATAATCATTATTTTTCTGTACTTTTTCTATTGCACATATTGTACAGTTTTTAAATAATCGTATTCATTCAAACTTTTTGTTCATTTTACGGCGAACATTCACCTTTTCATAATCCCATTTATTTTGTATGGATGTGATCTTAAGCCGCATTGGCAAACTGCTTGCCAAACCATATATTTTTTTGCCAAATTTTTCAACAGCTATGGTAGTAATTGCTCCGTCCAGTTCTTTACCTTTCTTTTTGATGTAATATTGGGGACCTGGAAGTGTCGAGAAATCCATTTTGACATAGGTCTCGTCGTTCATTTCGAAACAACAATCTTTTCTTTCGTTCAACCATTTGTTGTGTTTCTTTGCTCGATCGATCCCTCTATTAAATAGTTCAACACTTCTTTTGGGGATTTTTGACTTCTTGTATGTCCGTAGATTATTTCTGGTTTTAGCTCGTTCCACAATCGATTTGGTTGTTTTGGTTTTTCTGGCCAAATCTCGCACAGACATCGAGGGATGTTTCGAAATGACTCTTACAATTTTCTGATCCAACATTTTATTTGGAGCACCTGATTTTTCTCCGGATCCGGGCTTGCGCGATACAGAAAGATTGATTTGACATTTTTTTTTACATTTGTTACCGTATTATTGGAAACACCGGCCAATTTACCAATTTTTTTATTGGTATACTCGGGATGATCATTACACAATCTAATTATTACATCACATTTTTCTCCTTATGATGCGTCCATTTCGAAACAAATAAAACAAATGTCCAATTTGACGTTTATTCGTTTTTTTAAATTGTTTTTCTACAAAATAACGGTACCAGTTTTTTTCTTTTGCGTAGTAACCTATGAGATAATATAAATTTGGGAATCACAAATTTCATTCGGTACACATAATAAATCACGCAACCATAATTATAAAATTATTGGGCTCTCGGAGGAGAGAATTTTGATACGGTCATAACGTAGGCAGTTTGAATAGAAAACATTGAGAATCACGGGCTCATCTGTTCATCCGTTATTACCATAAATAGACATAAGAACATCTACAGCGGAAATTAAACTTAGTTCAATCACCATAATCTACTATATTTTTTTGGTGTTATATTAGCTGTAAATTGCAAATTTTATTGATCTACAGCCAGTGGAAAATTAGTGTCGATCATCATTTATAAAAGTTCATACCAGATTGGTATTACGCATGAAAAATATATATGTATGAATGTATACGTTTAAGTGAAAGAAAAAAAAAAACTCGAATTTGTGCATTATAGTTAAATAATTATAATTAAGTAATAGTGTAATAAACTAATTGCGCTTCTACGCCAGGATCCTGAATAAATAAGGTACAATTTTTATTATTAAAAGATTTATATAAGTAAATTCATTATATTCTACTAAGTCAGTACCGAAATTAACGTTACTTGAATCTAGAATAAAAAACGTTATTATTATCATATTTTTGTACAGTTGGTGATTACTGATTACCTAATTGTTAACTCATGTAGTAGCTTCTGTTTGTGTTTATAATAAAATGTTTACTTTTAAAATTAAAATTCTGACAGTGTACTAATTTTGTGATTATGGTTGAATAAACCTTTCGTGTGAGAGGAGAGATGTGGTTAGAGAATGGTTGAGTTCAGGAACAAAAGCATACTCATGTCAAGAAAGCCCAAACAGTGTTACTAAGTAATGTAATTTTAATGTAAATTTATTATCAGCACTTTTCTAAGTCTCAATGAGGTTTCCGTAAAAATACTCACCCCAATCCGACGAGGCACTAGCCAGTGCAAGTGTGCTGTTCCGGATACTCATTGAGATATTTCTGCAGACGAGGGTAGTGATTCCAGTGATTGGTGTGTCACCTAACCACTGCAATTACGCCTCTCGTTACAAACCTTAATAGCAAATTATTATGGGGCGCCATTAGGGTGGAGCAAGTTTTGGAGAAAGGAGCTGGGAGATATACTATATGTGAGATTATTTGTGAGTCTGTGATATGGTGGCATGAGAGTAGAATATTTATATTGTGGTGACCAATTGTGATATTAGGGAAGAGGTTTCCAAATTTAAGAATATGCCTACCCAAATTAACATAAAATGTTTGTAAATATAAATGGTTGGTTTGGTGATCTTTAACGGACGCTTTGTAAGAAAAGTGTCGTCCGAGGAGCCGAATAGACCCAATTTTTTATTTTTATTTTAAAACGGCATTTCATTGTGGCATGCATAACGAATTGAGAATTATAACATTTCGTATTGTATAAACAACAAATATTAAAAATAATAAAAATTATGGACAACGCGTAATCAACGTTTAGGCTGATACAGCCTAATGCATAAAGCTGATTTGTAAGATAGATAGATTTGTAATTTCTAAATTTTGGTTTCAGTTAAACGGCACAAAAAAAGTTATCTCAGTTGTACGTAGTCCTACGTTAATAGGTCGTTTCTCGGATATAAGCTCGTCGGTTTTTTTTTTACGATTTTAACCCTTCGCTTTAACTTAATGACCCAAGGTTGCACTGTAATGCATAAAGCGGCCATATACTAATATTCTACCAAAAACTATGTACATGAATCCCAACTGTCTGGCTTGCTTAAGATGAAACCACTTACCGTTAAAGGCTGTGCTAAAAAATTAGTCTGCATACTTTGTGTCTGCGAACTACTCTCATTATGTTTTCATTTCCGAAGTTTCGTTTATATTGTACGGATTGTATTTCGCATTGCAATTAAAACGAAAAATAATTCTTAAAAACGAAACTCATGTCGCAACTCTTTTATGTAACTAGTTTCGTGTCACATCACAATATCATCATGAAACTTTCAACTCAAAGATTAAAATTTTAATCGTACTGCTGTTGGGCTGTTGGCAATGAAAATGTGTTCATACACAACATAATTTTGAAATTTATTGCATTTACAAACCGGCGAACGCTCAAAAGTACTAACACTCTTATAATGTAATTTGATTTCATTCAATAAAATATCTCTTCTATCTCATCTTGAGTTTTTTTCTGTTTTTATTTTAATTCATTATTGCTGTTTGTATGCTGTTGAACAATATAAAAAATACTTAGCTTAAAGTAAATGAAAAAGATACAAAAACAAAAAATATCGTTCCGATATTCCGAACTGAAAAGAAAATAAAAAAAAAAAAATTCTCAATTTTCAGAGTTTCTTCAGTGTATCAAACGATACAGGCATAGAAAGTCGCGAAGAACTTGTCTTGACCATTTTTTTTAATTATCCGAATTTATGCGGTTTAATCGGTTAGGAAAAATTAATATTACTAAGTGAATTTGTTTAATTATTTACTGTGTTTTAAAATTGATGAGGTGCTTGTGCAAAGTGAAAAAAATAAAAAATAAAAAATAATTATTTTGTCTGTTGTGTCTATTAATAAGAATAATGTGTCCTATGGAATAAAATGTGAAAATTCTGTGAGAAAAAAATGTAAGAAGAAAAAAAAAAATTCTCTTATGTTATAAAAGCGTGCCAAAAATTAAAATTAAATTTTAATAAAAAAAAAAATTATTTATACGAAAATTTCATTTAATTTTGAGTAGTTTTTTGTTGTTATTTGATGAATTATAAAATGTCTAAAATTTATAAACAAAATCGAAATTTGTATGAATTTAAAATATTTGTTGAAACATATTATTTTAAGTACATAAATAATTAATAATTTTTTTTTTAAATTATCAAGTTGTGTGATTTACTTTTTTTTTGGAATAATACTACACAAGTGAATAGATTATATAAAAAAATGGAATTAATCAAATTTTTAATTTTAATAACGATTTGTGTTAAAACTGTTTACATGCGACATAATCATAATTTAAATTCGATAGGGAATAGTAATAGTGGTTTAGATAAAATAAATGAAGCTAAACATCCATTTCATCCGACACATCGTCAACATCATTTGCGGCATGGTCATATACATCATAATGTTAGTAGATCTTTTGGAATTGTACCCCAAACGACTATTACCACAAGTACGACCACCGTTAAGCCAATAACATCACGACATCATGTAAATGAAGACATTATAAATAATGAAGAAAATCAACAAGATAATTATATTAAATCTGCTAATGATAGCGCAGATAACGACGACAATGATGATGAAGATGATGATGATGAATTTGATTATGAATATGATGATGTAGTAACGTCGACTACAGTCGCCCCTACAATAAGTACAACAACACAAAGGCCAAGAACTACAACTGAGTCGCCGATAATTAAACCAGTCAAAATGGCGTATGAATCACTGCGCAACTCAAACGATCCAAATTACTTCTATCATCACACCACAAATCATAATATAATTAAGCATTACAATAATCACCATAAAAATCATCATCGTGGTTCAACAACAACGATCGAAACAAAATCATTAAAACCAGTAATATCACACCAACGGAATGGTGATAGTAAATTGGCTAAACGATATTTATCAAATCATCATCAACAGCAACATAATCATCATCAGCAGCAACATAATCATCATCAGCAGCAACATAATCATCATCAGCAGCACCTTCATCAATCGCATGAATATGCATTGCAACATGATGAAGGGATTCGGAGTAACGAAAATAATGTAAGTCTATTATTAGAGTTTACTATTCTCGTGTGTGACTCACGCCATAAAAGTGGCAGAATTAGGCCGGTTGTGAATGTGTGTGTTACTTTGTACTGGCTGTGTAGAAACATTTTTGATTGTATAAATATTAAAAGTGACCTTGACTGACTAGAGATAATTTTTTTTTATATAATCTAAAATTAGAACAAAATTATCTGTTTGGTTTTTGTTGATACGGGCAAAATATTGCAGCAGAATATTTCTGGGAATATTTATTTCTGGGAACATATCCCTATGTTTTAGGGATATTTTTGCAGATTAGAGACCGCAAAAGTATTTTAGTCAATAATAAGGTTTAGGGCCATTTTATCAAATTATTTTATTGTGGAGGTTTTAAATTTCAGAAATTTCGATTATTTGGGTAGACACAAAATTTTAGTTTGCCAGACTATTCTTGAGTTTGCCTTAACAAAATTTTAAAGATATTCTAGTTCAGAATTCGGTTTATCTAATAATTATAAATAAGAAAACTTAACATTTTTGTAGTTTATTCGTGTACTAATATCATTATAAACATTTTTTATACAATATCAAAACACAATTATTTTGGTTTTGTCACTTTTTTACTGTGATCTCTATTTTATTTAAAATTAAAATTACCATCGTTTCGGATATTACTCCTTTGTCCAATTTCTAACAAACAGTCGGAGTGTGGTTAAAAATTGGACAAAGGACTAACATCCGAAATGATCTTAATTTTAATTTTAAATAAAATAGATATCACAGTAAGAAAGTGACAAAACCAAAATAATTGTGTTTCAATATAAAAAATTACTGGAAAGTTAGCTTATTGTTTGAGGAGTATATACCCTACACGGTGTGCGGGAAGCCGAAAAAAGTTGGTCTAAAATGCCGAAAAAAACTAGCGTCATATATAAATACAGCATGCTCTACAACAGTGTCGCAATCCATTAAACAGAAAATCGTACCTGATCATTTAACAAAGAAATCGCGAAAAAACGCGATTTTTTTAATTTTAATTGAAAATATCATTTCGGTGGCCAATTTAAAGAGGAAGAAATTAAAGATGATACAACTTTTATACTTTTTTCTTAATCTGTATTCCTTTATCTACAAAAAGAACCCTATATCAATATTTTGCGATAACTAGTTTTTGTTTTACAACCAAAAATACAAGTAGCATACACATTATCATTTTAAATGATAATTTTTTCGTAAATGACATTTTAAATGATAGTATGTCGGTTTAAATGATGAAGTATTATTTAAATGTTGTACTAAATGCAGAATATCAAAAAAATTTGTAATTTTTCATCATTTTAAATTATGTCATTTAAAATGATAATGTGTATGCTACTTTATACATACAATGCCGAAAATCAAAATACTCTGCCTACTTTGCTTGAAACAATACTAACTCAAGGTTAGTGTTTAAATGTTTAGGCAAATTTTTGAGTTGGTAACGTGGAGGAAAACTGCCTTTAAACGGTTTTTGGTGGAATCGATAGACAATCGCCAATCTTCGGAATTATATGCATGGTGCATTGTGGAAACCAAACCACGTATATCAGTGCAAACAGCGAGCAAATTATTCTCAATTGATTTGGAAAAATTCGTAAAATGACGATGACGATTTATTGCTCCTTTAAAAATCCTTTGACAAAGGAATAGATTGCCGCTTCGATAGTTTCAGGCGTCGTACCACAATATCCAAACGATTTTGCGAGATTTCAATGTAATTGCATGGCGCAGTGACATTTAATGGTTGACACATTGATACAGGTGTTTGTCATCAGATTCAAATGTTAGTGGTAAATATTCTTCAGTTGGGTTTGATCTTTCCGGAACAGGAATTTCATCTGAATGCGGCAGCGGTAATTGAGCATATCTCATTGCATTGTAAGTCAAAGTACCAATTTTTTTCTGTTAGTACCGAGAATATAATTCACGCATCCATAACCTTGAATTGGGTCATGTATTTGTGGGTCTATCCATATCATCGGGACACCAAATGACATTGCGGCTTCATTATTCTGTTATTCAGTATTATGTATTTCAAAATGCATGCCGTACAAACAATAAACGGCGCCCAATTCAGACCACTAATAACATTTTGTGAAAAGTATAGTCGATATAATTCAGTGGTTTCTTCACTTATTTTGCGGTGATTGGTCATAATTTTAAATTTTCCACTCACAAGGTTTTCACTTTATTTTTTGTGGTCTTTTATCACTTTATATATTTAAATGAAAAACTTTTTATTTTTTATTGTAGTTTTTATTTCTTCCTTATTGTGACAATTTTTTAATTTTTTTAGAAATATCAATTTCGAGGATAATTTCTTCTTCGGTTTCTTTTTTACTACTATTACATAATTTATTTTGAAGCTGTTTACATACTGTTACTGTGTGCTGTTGTTTGGCACCTCCATTGTTTTTAAGTTATGAATAAAATTAAGTCGTAATTTTTATTGGTTTTGGTGTTGATTTTGTCGTTATATAAATTGTTGTTGTTTTGGTTTTGAATATTTCCAGCCCTTCTAACCTAGAAGCTCTAATTTCGGTCTATCTTTGATTCTGTGTAAAATGGTTAAATTTTTATTGAATTCAGTATACCTGTTTGGCAAATTTCTTTCACCTTTCCGCACTTCCCTTTGGTTGTAAAACAAAAACTAGTTATCGCAAAATATTGGTATAGGGTTCATTTTGTAGTCAAAGGAATATAGATTAAGAAAAAAGTATAAAAGTTGTATCATCTTTAATTTCTTCCTTTTTAAATTGGCCACCGAAATGATATTTTCAATTAAAATTAAAAAAATCGCGTTTTTTCGCGATTTCTTTGTTAAATGATCAGGTACGATTTTCTGTTTAATGGATTATGACACTGTAGAGCATGCTGTATTTATATATGATGCTAGTTTTTTTCGGCATTTTAGACCAACTTTTTTTGGCTTCCCGCACACCGTGCCTACAGATCAGCAAACATAAAAACATTTTCAAGTTCATTGTTTTGTTTTTTACCTTTCGTAGTCTATGGTTTTAGGGTTTGAAACTTACGTGCTAAATTTTAATGAACTTACTTTTCCACTGAAACAACACATTTGATTCCTTTGCAGAAATCATTGGAATTGGAACCTCACGGCCGAGTTTACACAATTTATCCAACAAATACCAAGTACTTATTTTTAACAATGCCGTCCCACATTGTCAATATTGACCCTTCTGTCGATAAATTGACAATTGTGTATAATCAAGCTTGTGAAATACTCAAAATTATAAGAGAGATAATAGAAAATAGAGATAATAGAAAATAAAGCAGTAAACGTACACAACAATGAACTAAATTACATACCTCAACGAAGTGCTTAGTTATATATGGAAAACATAAACTATTCTGGGTTTGTACCGTCACTTTTACCATGGTAGGAAGTGCCCTTCGAAACAAAGTGTTTACAATAATATGTTTTATAGAAAGATAAAAGCATTTTCCATGAAACGGGAAATAGACTTAAGCTAAAGAAATAATAATACGATAATTTACAATATGAAAAACTCACCCAATGTTACGAATTTCGATTAACGTAAAATATAAAATCCTATCACCGGCATCCGGGTCGGTATATGGGCATATGATTTATATTAGTGATCTACCTACCGGTGCAAGTAATTGTACTTTTTTAATGTAAAACAATCAATAAATAAATGATAATATTTACCAAAAACAGTTCAGAACACTCTAAGTCATACAATTAAACCACTTAATTGACTACATTTATTTAATTGCACAAAATGTAACAATTACAATATTAAGTTTTCTTAACAAATTTGCTAAATCATTTTGATGAGTGCTCTTTGCAACAACAGCAGAAAGTGGGGGCTGGATTGCGGATTAATACTTAATACTTGCGGGTTAAATATGTATAAGCATATTTAAAATCCACTTCAAAAACCATTCGAAAACAGTTTTTGCTCAAATATATAATTATTTTCTGGTATTTAGTACGAAATGTTAGCGGTGCCGGCAGGACCCAACCGGTGACGGGACCGTTTACCTCATTTGTTAAATGTGAATCCTTATCCGGTGAACGGATTTTCTTATTAGTGATGTTATTTGACGTTTCATTTGTTTGAGAATTAACCAGAGCTTGTGAATTTTTAGAATCCTTGAGTTTTTGTTGAGCGCGAGTAACGAAATTTTCTTAGCTTGGTTATATCCTCGAAAGTACATCAGCATGAGATTTTTGTCTTTCGGGTTTGGATCTTAAAATCAAATTACTCACTAATATTGAATTTGGATTGGTAGTAGAAAATAAGTGAGTGAAGGGGGGAGGGGTGGTAATTACCTCTTTACGCCCTCCCTTTGTAACCGCCCGTGCCATTAACTCGGGTGGTATATTTGTTTAATTATTTGGGATTTCAATGTTTTCTAAATTAGATGAATTTCATTGTTAGCTGAATTTTTCAGTACCACTTAGCGGTTCATATTCAAAAGATAATTCGACTTTAATATGTTGTTCGAGAATCTGTAATACATATACATTATTAACGTTTCTACTCATAAGAAACAAAAATGAGAACCACATTTCTTTCGTTGGCATTGAGATATGAGGAGAAAAAGGTTGAAAATTGGTACACCACGTATAATGAAAATTATTACTGATCACACTAATATCGGGTGGTCCATCTATCGTTTGCAATTTAATTTGGCTCTAAATTCAAAGACGAATGAATATTTTTCAATGCGGTTTGTTTTATCAGAAAGAGTATACATTGCCATTAAGTATGGAATACAATTTCATTCAAATGACTTCCGCAGATGGCTTTACAGTACGTCAGTACCCCATTCTGTCAACTCAATTTTTCAGAACATTTTCGATTGTATGGGCTCCTATCTCATCAATGGCAACTTTGATTTGATCTTTCAAGTCTTGGATAGTTTCTGGATGGTTAGCGTAACACTTATCCTTAACGGCGCGCAACAAAAAAAAACGCAGTCAAATCTCAGCTGCGTGGTGGCCAATTGACATCTCCGTTACGGCTTTCCATGTAAATTTCTTAAAGTTTGGGTAGAAAACTCACCACTTTGAAAGTAAGTTTTCAATATTTCCCAATTTTGTTCAAACGTAAACCGACCCATTTCGTAAATGTCAAACATTAAACTATTTTTCTGTCATAACACTCGAAATAACATACTTAGTTGTGCAACTGAAATAACAATTTTATTATTTTTGTGAAACACTAACGCCAGTAAACACAGATAATTTCTACTAATAAAATATTTACTTCACTATAGGTTATTGCGATAAAAATTCAACCATTTCGAATTTTACTCTCATTTTTTACTCTCATTGTTGTTTTTGTTTAGCTTGGTGTTTTCAAAACAATTATTCAGAGTGCATTGGAATCCGTCACTCCAGACAATGCTGTAAATAGTTGTCCATGAAAAAAACATGGCTGGAGAAGATATATCAAGTTTTTGCAGTTGGAAATTGGAACTTACAAATAAAAAAATTCGAAAAAATCAATTATTCCATCCAGAACAATTCCAGTATTCAGGAGGGAATGATCCATTTTTTACCAAAATAAGGATCGCATTTAAATTAATATTTGGCATATGTCCGTCGTGCATATATCTACATTGAATGAACAATTTCTTTCAATTCATAACTTTGTCAGAACTTCATCCAACAATTATTTTAGAATTCAATTGAATAAGCAATCCGAATTTTATCGTAACCGGTTAAGAAAGAACCTAAAGAGACTTAGCAGCGAGTTAGCATGAGAATCGATTGATATAATGTTTCGATAAAGGAATTTATCTGCGGTTATAAAACATAAAGCGATGAACAATTGAATTTGCTAAAACAATTGAATAAAACAGAAAAAACGTTGTCTATGGTAATTTATCGATTATGGGGCAGAGATATGCGACTGTTTAGCAAGCAAGCAATTTTCTTATTCCACTTTACGACTCGGTGTACAATTTGATGCACGGTACTTTGCGTCATGTAAACCTATCCAAAATCTGCCTGTAGGTTTCGATATTTGCAAGAAACCGCAAAATAATGAAAATTTCACCATCCGGACCAATTTTTATGCGCCCACCATGCTCTTGTCGTTACGAAAAAATCCTATATTTATCTGCAAGATGCAGAAATATTAAGTTATGCATTTTCAAGAAAGTTTAATTCAACAAACACGTATTACTCTATTTGCGCCAATCCAAGATAAAGGAAGATAATGATTACGAACTCGAAGATGTCATAACGTAAAGGAAACTCTGCTACTTTCAACTAGTAATAGAACAGCAACCTTAAAAATCAATTACATAAAAAAATATACATAATTCAAAATATTTTAATAGTAAAGACTCACTATTACTAGAACATAATAAAAAACTCTCGAAAAATATCGAAAAGTACTAAAAGCCATCTATTGGAATTTTCGCAACTAAAATCCACCTAGCGCAAATTTTATGCGTAACTACTTCTTTTTTCAACAACATCGTATGAGAGTAGATACAAGTACATGCGAGTAGTTTGCTTTCGACAATGGAAGACGCTTTATTAGTATTCTTGCTTATTTTATTTGTGGATTCAAAAAATTAGCAATTTTGTGTTTTTTACAGAAATAAACAAAAGAAAAAATATGATTCAAAACGAAAATTTGGTAAAATGATCGAGTAGTCATATATTTATCGACTTGTGAATTGGGATTAGCTACCCCAACGCAGTTGTAAAAATTCAATTTGTATGACAGTAGATATAGAGAAGTTGATCACTGAAGTTCATAAAAACACTAATTCCACTAGATTCCAGATCGAGGCTTTTCTAAGAAGTCTGAGTTATTTCCTCGTATTCTGGCACCATAAAATCAATGTTACATTATTTTAGTTCCCCGCTTCCAATTTGAATTTATATTGAAAAAACAAAAATAACAGAACATAACATAAAATTTTAAATATCAGATTACGGCCTATTATTTAACTTTCAACCTATATGTATTTGTTTGGTGTGTGCCGTGTGGATCTATAGGTGCTAAACGTCTTAGATTGTACCAAACCCCATAGGCATATCTAAAAGGCAGTTTTCGTTAAGGTAAAGATTATTAATCCCGATTCTGAGTCCAAAAATTATAGTTCTCTGACTGTTATGGCACAAACATTTAGATTATTTTCACAAATTCAAACGCACAAACATATATGTAACGTGAATAAAAACCTATTTCTATGTAAGCATGCTGCGGACCAATTCTCGAATAAATCAATTACTACGGTAGATGCCGACTTTAAGTATATTGTTTTTAAATACATACGCTGTTTTCAATTTTTCCCATACTTAATTCGTAGAACATTAAAAAGTTAATAATCTATACATTTATTGTTTTTTTTATTCCGTTTACTCACCGAATTTTGTGTATTTCCGCAAACTAAGTAGGTACATTCTTAAAATTTTTAAAATTCTCCTTAATATAAATTCAACGATCGTATCAATTTATTTTCCTTACAAGTAGATCCCCTACCACACTAAATAAAAACTGAAAAAAATAGAAATAATAAATTTGGTTTCTCTTATAATAATGAACACCTTATTTTCTACAACAATAAAATTAACAAACATGACAAATCATAATAAAATCATTTAAAAAGTCATAAAACTCTAAGACACGAAAAAATGTCTAATTAAAAATGAAAAACATGCCCAATGTTAGAAAAACACCTTTCCAATTAAGTCACAGCGCAATACAGACAAAGAATTTTGAAAGGCAATAAAAAATGTTCGGTTTCTTTAATATTTACAATCCAGAGCCTTTTCATATCTTGTATCTGATTTTATATTTGAAAATCATTTATTCGTTTCTTTATGCATAACCACGTGTCAAACTAATTAGTAATTACTAAACGGCATTAATGAATAGAATAAAATATAGTAATATACCTATTAATTTATGATATTGTAAAAGAAGTATGTAGTTAAATTGATATATTTAACATATTTTCCGTTGTTAGTGAACTGTTTAACCTGTTGTGATAAGTTTGTGCCATTTACGCACAAAACCGATTAAACATTTACCTTTCACGCTTATCCGGTTTAAACATTTACTATATTTGACTTATTAAACGAAATTATATCAAAGAGAGTATTTATAACAAAAATTATTAAATTTGTTCACACCTTTCATCCGTCATGGTCCGTCAAATTGATAATTTGAATAAATTGTGTTGCTTCTGTCTTATTTTTTTTTTTTTGTTGTTTACCAGACGAGAAATTTGATTTTTAATTTTATTTTGTTAAAATAACACAAGCAGCAGAAGCATTCATTCAACAAGTACTGCATGTACGTTTACATTATTAAAAAAACAATTTATTAAAAATCTAAAGTGATTTTTTTTTATTTTTATAATTCACTCATCTTTTGATAAAAGAAAATTTTTGTAGACTGAAATTTTTGTAAATATTCACATTGCGGTTAAGTAAATATTAATATAAATCGCTATATATAATAATGTGACTAATACCACTTTTAAAATTACTTATAAAATGAATACTTGCAGAGGATCTGTAGTTGCAAATTCTCAAATTAACATGCATTTTACTTTTTCATTAACCACGTAAAAGAGGTTAACCAATAAGTTAACACGGTGCATGTTTGTTAATTCGCAAATCAACCAGGCGATCGCGATCGATTTTATTGACACCTCTGATATACATATATTGTATTTTATGCAAAGGAGTTATCAGTAAGGGATGGGGGGGGGGGAGGGTGAAATTTTGTAAATGTGACTAAACATTCGTAATCGCTAAACCAAAAACTATGAAAATGACATGCATCTTAATTGTAATATGATATATACGGCATTTTACCCTATTTTTTATAGGGGTTGCCAATAAGGGATGAAAGAGGTGAAATTTTGTAATTGTGACTAGAAATTCGTGATCAGCGACCTGTAAAACCCCCGAGTAAAGAATTTCAGAATTTTGGCCAGCTTTTCGCCACTGTGGCACCGTGCGAATTATCGAAAAGACTCGTGGAAATTCTAAGTTGCTTGGGAAATATTAAGCCTAGCTACTAAAAATTTCCAATTCTGTTATGCTTAATCGAAATTATTTAACAGAAATCCATCGAAAGTGTTTTAGACTTCTATTCACTTAAGAGCAGAGAACTAGCTCCCTCTGACCGATCAACCGCGGTCGTTGTGTTTCAATGATACAGCTAATTGGGTATTTTTAGATTTATTGTCCTGGAAAGGTATCGTGTGGTGTGATATTCGCAAATTAGAACAAAATGGCTATGTTGATTGTACTTGTATAACTAGATTATTCTAAAAATAATTAAACGCTTTTGAAAATTGTTATATTTACAAAAGATAAACGGGAGAAATGTTTAAATGTCACTTGATAATAAAAAAGTACTGAAATATGCCGATACAAATAAATAGTTTTGTAATTCGGCGAAATATTTATATATTCTATCGACTTGAAATAGTCAGTAGTTCAAACACCTTTTCAATGATATAAAAGATAAGGCACGCACTACTTCAATCAATCGAATATCGTGTCGTGATAAGAATTTAATTATTATACACAATTTCATCGAATTACTTATATATTTAAATGGAATTGTATAAAACTCTTATAGGTTTTAAGGTTGCGCGCAAAAGGTATATAAAGGCACTCCACCCAACAAAGCAACATTTTAAAACGGAAACAGCCATTGTAAAAAAGACTTCAGCCTATAAAATGAAACAATAAATCATAAAGAACTATTAAAGTAAAAATGCATACATACTCGTATATAAATTAAATGAACATTAAGTATTTATGGTGCGTGCATAAAACCACAAACCACTAAACACAAATTTAGTTTGATTGAATCATACATTTTTCTCAAGAAAACGCAATTCCTTTAGACTGATAATTAAAACCACTTTCTTTGAGACTACATACGAGATGTTTTGTTTAAGTATATATGAGTCAAAAGACGATTGATTTTGAATAAAATCAAAAAAGGAAGGATTACTGTCTTAAGACAATTAATAAGCAGATGTGGTTGAAATAGTTTTTTGTGTGTGCTAACTACAATTTATTGTTGCTTTACTCATAGTTTTAGAATTATGTATAAACATATTCATAAATTAACATTAAAATATTAATATGTTTCTCTTTAAATTCGTAAATTCTCATATTATCCAGTGCAATGTGTATATAGATTTACGAGCGCTCCTTGTCTTTGCTTTGCTGAAGTGAAGAAAATTGATATTGCATACAATATATACATAATGTAGTAGACAACTAGCAAAGACATAATTATGTACGAGTATTATGATGGTTGGTAAATGCATTGTGTCGAAAACCTTAGAAGATTAATCATAATGGCAACAACAACATAAATTATAATGTCTATTCGTCTGGTATAAAATAAATAAAATATTTTTAGTTTATGCTGTTGGATGAAATATATTTTAAAACAAAGATATTTTGTGGTAACGCGGATTTATCCAATATGCGGGAAACACAACCTCGATCTTATATATGAACTTCAACATTTCAACAGAAGCTATTCCAATAATTGCCTCTACGTTTAATTTATAAGTTTATTTTTAAAATTCTTTACTAAGGAATAAGTAAACGATATTGGTATGCGTCTTAAACAAATTATCTAAATTTCGTAATGAAAGTAAACAAAATACCTTAAGTGTAGTGAAGCATAACTGTTTGCTATTTGCGAACGAATAAGAAATATGGCACAGTCATCCCTCGCATTGCGCGACTTCTTTTTACGAAATTTTGCTATAGTGTAATGTCAAAAGTAAACCTTAGCTTCTGTTTATGAAAAATAAATTTTATCATTTTTGTAAACATAAAATTTATTTATTTTTGACGTTATGCGCAATGCACGGAATGACTGTAGAATTAATTTGAAGTACGAAGGTATTCGCGTCAGTTAATCAATGGGATATTTTTAATAAATAAATTGTGCATGCAATTTTCTTTAAATGTTGGTCCTATTCAGTTGTTAAAACAAAATATTTTATTCTAACGTACAACCTATCCAGTTGAATTAATCAAAAATATTAGAATGAATTACATTTCAGTTTATACCACAGAATATATAAACAGAACAATATATTCTATTGTGCTTTAGTCCTAAGCTGGAGAATAAATATTTTTGTTATTGTTTTTTTCGACTGATTATGATTTGGAAAAGATAGAAAAATCGTTTTATATACAATCAATGAAACAAAAAATTACAAAAAAGTTTATACCCACCTCTTTGTTTTGATAAATAAAAATTAGTACAATTTTAAAAGGAAAGAGAAATCTTTACATTTTATAATGTACCTACTTAAAAGAGATAGACCTTCGTGGATAATTTTTGATTTTGCAGATTTATGCCTCACCAAGAGAGTATATTAAAACACGAATGTATAATGACAATGAAGAATTTGAGGGAAACATTTTTAAAAAATAGGACTCCATGGCCTGAATCATGAAGGTTTTATGACATGGCAATTCTGTCTCCAAATATCTCCAGCGGGGATAGGATTATTGCTCACATTCGAAATTTACTTCCTGGGGCCACAAATCAATTTGCAATTAACACTCACAAAAAAGCACCGTAGAAAGTATTCTATCCTACAGATTGGCAGTTTTCTATAGTTCTCATTCAGTCTTCCGAAGGCTACGTAAAATGAGAACACACCTTTTCACTAGTAGTATCTTTAAGCATTTGTAATTTAAAACGAATGCCAAAAGTAACCTTTGGAGGTATATCTGCCTGAGATTTGAACAAAAGGTCGCATATTCAAGGGCTGATAATTTCACAAATTTGTACATTTTTGCTTGAAAAAATGGGAGACATTAGATCGTATTTAAAAATTTATGGTATGTTGTTATTCTTTTCACAAAACAAATTCAAATACGAAGCGGAGAAACAAAATAACATAATCGATTTAACCGTTCCTTATTTTGGAAGATTTCAAGATGTAATACCTACATATCACAACTGTTTACAAGGGGTCCATAGCAAAAGGAAGCATTAAAAGTCACTTATAACTTTCCGCCGTTTTTTATTCAAATTTCTAAAGCAATTTTTTATTATTTTTTAACTTTTTTAAATTAAATATGAACCATTTTGGTTAGCAACTTGTTATCATTTTTATGGTAAAACCGTTTTCATGCCACTGTAAAATTCCTGTGATTTTTGAGTGAAAACTGAGCTAAGCAATTTTCACAGGTCTCTTTTAAAGTCAATTTTTTAGCATTAGGAAACTCTGTATTGAATGAAACAAATGACTGTCGGACATTACAAGATCAGGACTATAGCAATAAAACTTCCAACCAAGTTCTCTCAATTTTTGCCGAATCATCAAAGATGTGTGTGGTCTGGCGTTGTCACGATGGATCACTACTCCTTTAGTGTTGATCAATTCTGGCCGCTTCCAATATATAGTAGAACAGAAACAATCGTTTGGTTCATGAAACAGGTTTCCCTTCCAATCCCACCAAACATAAACCATCCCTTTCCTTACCATATTGTGGACTCACCACGCTTTGACCAATATCATTTTTGCACATTAATGTCGTATGAGATTCATTTTTGGTCACGCTTAATTATACGTTTCTAAAATGGTTCGATTGGGTTTCTTGTCAACAGCGATTCGCAGATAGTAACTCAGCCCATTAAATTTTTCAATGTTAAATCGTTTAATCGTTTTTTGATTTAAAACTGTTTGTTGGTTATTGGTAAGTTCCTCAACGATGTAAAGGTTGCTTATATGCTTGTCTTCCTTCATTTTCTGCATGATTTCATCGACTTTTCAGTAATTGGTTAGCCAGAGTGAAGAACATCTTTGACATCGAAATTTCCAGAAGAAAGTCGAGCAAACTATTCAGGGGCTGTTTCTGATACGGCATCAACACAATAAACTGCACACAATTTTTTGCAGCATATTTTTTGACATCTATTGTCAAACGATGAAAACTTTCTGGATCATCCAATATATGAGGCCTAATTCCAGGATGGAAAATAAAATGTTATGTTACATTATGTTATTTTTGTTTCTTCAATAGGAATTATTGACTAAAATCTCCTTCTCGCGGTGGGTGAGAATCAGGCCAGAGTTGCTATGGAAGAATTTCTAAAATTTCACCGATTGAGCACCGATTTTTGGATATTTAGTGTAAAATCTAAAATAAATCATCACGTGTATCGTTATCTTTGAAAGGTGATGTTGATGATAATGGTGATGATGATGGTAACGATGGTTGTGATGATGGTAGGATGGTACAATGGTACGATAGTATGCTGGTATGCTAATATGATGTTGTTTCTCCGCTTCCTTTATAGAATTTATAGTCAAAAACAGAAATAACATAACATATGTACAATTTTAAATCTCGGGCTACGGCCTATTATGTTAACTAAAAAGCAATGCCGAGTAAATACATTTTCAGAAAAAAGTCAGTCTTTTGGACTGGCGGTCTTTTCATTCATAAAGTTTCAGACGCTATTATTGATATTTTGATAATACCGGGTGTACCTGCTTGCCCAAAATGTTGACACATTAAATAAAATAAAACATTATTTCTTTTATGTTTATTTATGTGAAAAGAGATAACAAATATTTCAAATATCAATTTCAATTTATGATATAATTTTAAATAATCAATTATTATACCTGAAAATAATTTTTTGCTGTACAAATAGTAACGTTGCCATATGAGTATTTTATTTATTTACACAAAAGTATTATTATTAATTAAAATTTTACTTGCTGAGAAACTTGGTACAAGCAAACAAATTATAAAATATTTTAATAAATGAATAAATTGATCATAAAACAGACGGCAACGGCGACGGTAGGAAATAATTTGTTGTTGGTACAAATTTCTTTTTTAAAATCGTCCAACCTTTTCTAAATGATTTTAGTGCGCATAACTGATTTATTTATCTAACACAATATGTTGCGAATGTCGTAAATCATATTCATTTTTTATAATTCTATAATGAAACGTAACAAAACATGATTTCACCTCGATTAGTTTTGATGAATGGCCATCTTCTTCTGCATAAATCATAAGGCACGACCAATTCGTTTGGGTTACTTCATAATACTCGTACAATGTCAATAAAATATATAAACGCGAAAGAACAAGCACCAACAGCAGTAATAAAAATTAAAAAACAGCGCGATATACGGGTCACATACAAGTTTAAACTTTGAAAATGTTTAGAAATATGTACATAAAAAAATTCCAATAATTCGCTGATTAGAAATGAAATAAATCAAAATATGTATGTATGTTTGTATTTAGCTTCAGTGAAAAAAATAATCGCACTTAAGTATTTACAGCAAAGAGAATAGAAATATAATCAACATTAATCTTGTCATAAGAAAAACATTTTCTTTTTTTCAAATAATTATTACAAAATTAACGAATAAATAAAAAACAATATTTTTCTAACTAGTGGTTTTAAAGAGCTAACTGAGTCCGAGTTCGCGACAATATTCTGCGGAAAAAATTTCAGCAGGATTGCATGCGATTTAAAAATATTTTATTTGGAAGGGGAAATTTGTTTACGAAATAGACTACATTGATTGGTTGCCTGCTGAAAATTTTTCAGCAGAATATTGTCGCGAACTCGCACTGAGAGTCCTACCACAAATTGCGAAATTTTATTTTAATTCAATTGTTTAGCAAAACCTTGATATAAAAAATATTTGGCTGTACCTATTTATACAGAGCGCTAGGGGGAGCGGGGAGCAACTTTTTATATGACGGCTCACGTTACCAGCTATGTATAGGGAGCGAATAAAAAAACGCAGCTATTCAAATCAAACGGCGTTTTACTGGGGCTGGGACGTAAAGATAAATTTTCATTGAAAAATTGACTGCATGTCATAAATTAACTTTATTTAAATGATCAGCATGTTTGTTTGACGGCATTTATCGTTATATCCGCAAAAGTGTTAACAAAAATTGGCAAACATTAGACAAACGATTTTTTGAAAACTCATATTAAATATAATTTATTCTATTTATTTTGAATCGCAAAAAAATTTAAATCGCGCAAACTAAAAGTATCCACGTCTAATCTTCATGCTACAACAATTTCCTCAAGACGTTAAAATGATAGCAAAACATAACAAAATGAATAATAGTTGCACATGCGACTGCTGTAAAAAAAAAATTAAAAATTAAATATAAGTACGTTTTTCTGTCAAATTACGTATTTGTTTACAAGTTGACTCCCTTTTACTCTAGTTTTAATATATTATGTACATATGTACATTCTACAGGTACCCCAAATGTCAGACTCTTTGTTTTAAAAGGCGAATATGTAAAGACTTTCCTACAATATAACGGTTTTTAGGTAAATGTAATGTTGTTTGGAAAACTGTTCACCATTAAGTGTATGTAGGTTTAATTTCAGATTTTGCGTATTTATACATATGTTAATTTAACAAAAAATGGCGATAAACGTAATAAACATGGGTGGTGGAACTACCAGAAGGAGTTATAAGAGTGGCTCAGTCACTTTGATCTGCTCCTGCAAGGTAGACGAAGCGATTTCCGACAGCTTTATATGAAATTGAATTTATTATAATAATTAAAATAAATTATGCTTTTTTAATTATTTTATTTAATTTTGTTTTTTAGATTCCTTATTGTGAAATTATTTGCTTTTATTTTTATTTTGCGACCAAGATCGATTTCGATATTAAAATATCATTATAAGCTGGTAATTACATTTTGTACTGGCTTTTGTACCATGTAGTATAAAAAAGTAATTACCAGCTGATGATGGATGATATTTTAAAATCGAAATCTATCTTGGACGCAAGATAAAAATAAAAGCAAGTAATTTCACAATAAGGAATCTAAAAAATAAAATTAAATAAAATTATTAAAAAAACATAATTTATTTTAATTATTATAATAAACATAGTGAAATAATCCACAGACAATACAAATATTTCTAATATGATTATCAATTTTAACAATGTGATAAAAAAGGATACAATTCTTTGATCTGTGTCTGCAAGATTGGGAAAGCGGTGTTATGAATAGTTGCCCAAAACACGAAATCGCTCAATTATACAAGTAAATACTTGCCAAAAATGCTCAAATTTTACCAAATATTATTTTATTTATTCGAAAACGTACTTTAAGTTTGGGCGACCCTATATCCTTGAGAGCAAAGATCCTTGATTTACAATCCTCTTTCTTCTTAAAACCATTTAAAAAATAGTCTAATGCTAAGCGACAAAACAAAATTTAAAAAATTTTAGAATTTCTAATCTTAGATATTAGAAAGAGAAAGCAGTTAAGATTGTAATTCTGAGTTCTGACTGAGTAATGTCCAGAAAAACGAAAATGGCGCCCCTTTTGATTGTTCATTTAAATAAAGTCCATCTTCTATTGATACAGAAGAATTCAAGATCTGTCTTTTCCATTTAGAAAAATTGTCATAAAGCATAACTAATGTCATAAGTTAAACTAATTTCGACATAGTCTGAATAAAAAATATGCCACCTTTATTGTCATATAATTTATTGTCATACCAAAAAGTTTCACTTGAATAATACTGCCTATCGAAAACAGTGATAGAAAGCAGTGATAAAAATGAGACCATTTGACACTTGTTTATAGAAGTATGTGCATCTATTAGTAGAAAAGGCCCGTCTACTATAATATGTAATCCATTTCATTTTAATAAGAACGAAACTTTTCAATTAAATTGTAGGTCTTCTTGAACCCTTGATATTAGCATATTTAAAATTATAAAGCTTTAGAAACAATTTAGTTAAACACACTTTAAATCCATTATAGTGTACACTAATGTACTGTATAGTGTATATCAATTGATACGGAGAAAAACTGCCCGAGATAATACTTCGTTATTGTTCCACTAAATAAACTATTCCAATCGATTCGAACCTTCAAAAATTCTATTATACTTCAGTAATTTAGTTTCAGTTATAAAACTACTTATGAGTATTGTATTTTAGTTACAATACCCATAAGTAGTTCCGATAGACGGAAAAATGTAGGTTAAATGTTTGATTTCGAAAATGAATAAAATAAATCATTTCTAGAATATCGAGAGATTAATAAATTTAAATTTATTACAAATAACTTGAATATTGCGATGTGTTGAGTTTGATATGTTACCGGGATTACAACAAATGCATTTGCTTTCAAACATATCAATTAGGATTAACACTTTTACTCGCGATTGTTGTCGTTTATCATTTATTTTTTGTGTTACAGATACATACGAAGAAAACAGATGGTTTGATGCGAATCTTTGTCATTCGTTTTCTATAAAGTACACAAAACTGTAAACTTTCATTCGGAAAGATTTTCTTTTCTTTATCTATATTTTGTCTATTGAAAAGTTATGTATTTATCATAGTTACATAATAAATATATTTAAGTTCAATAAGACCTAAAAATGCTGAGTGTAGCAACAGGTGTTTATACCGCCTCTCTTCGAGATGTTCCTCTTTATCATTTTAATTCTGTACAATATTGAGAAATTTGGAAAATCCAAAAGGTCAGTGAGAAAGTTAAAAATATTTAAAATAATAAAAAACTTTTGTGGAATTTATATGAAACCTCTCATTTCTCCAAATGGTGGCTTTGGTTTAGGCTTTAGAAAATATTTAAATACATTGGCGAATATTTAGGTCTTTATTTGATATAGTAGAACCCAGATTTTCTTAAATCTAGTTTTAAGGATTATTTAAAAACATACGTAGTTAAATGGTTTCTTTAAACGGCGGTTTCTTGTGGTTTTAGCTAGAATTACATTTTCAGTATTATACATACATTGAATAGAAATTGAACTTCTTTACCTAAAAGAAATTTGATGCCTAATAATATTATATAATTCAATGCAATTCTTGTTGTTCAAGCTGGTTGTTCTTAGCTGGTGGTACATTGTAGGTTAGTTAGGAGTTTGAGTTTGATTTTTTGAATTAATTTTAGTAATACTTTATATCCATATTTTTGTTACTTCATTAAGAGCAGTTATCCGAGGATTTCGATAGATATGTTTCATTATGAGATATCGATGCTTCTGAATGTAATGGGATCCATTTGGACAAAACGCTTGCAAAAATGCGCAATATTTAGTGCCAACAGTTAATACCACATAAATTTGCCACATTTCACTTGATTAATGAATTAATTCACGTTTTTTGTAAAGTTTCTTTTAGTTGTTTTGTAGCTGTACAGATTGTTTGCTACATTCATTTTATAAAATTAATTAAAATTTGCTAATTAACAACGAGCCATACTGGGTAAATTTAAGATAAAATCTTTCCTATAATATTTCCTATAAGCTTCTCCCCGGAACATGTCTCTTCGGATCGCGGGGCGAGGCATAATCCTCGTAAAGACACAATTAATAGCCTTAACATCCATTATACCAATGTCAGAGGTCTCGTGACTAACAAAAATTGCACACATCAACATCTCGAATCACGTAAACCCGACATATTAGTTCTAACGGAAACAAAAGTATCGTCGAACCTCTACGAAAACGAATTCTACTTCAAGCGCTACCAGTTCGAACAAGCTTTTGAGTTGCAACGTGGAGTGTGCATCTTCGTTAAAAACCACATTCCGTACTCAAGACATAAAAAGTACGAAATATTTTCAAAAACCGCTCAAACTATTGTGCTTAAAATTTCTCTTCCCAATAAACTCATTTTTTTAATTAGCTTGTACAGATCTCCTAATCAGACGGATTCAGAAACGATTAGCTTCTTCGAGGGCTTATCAGACAAATGTGACGATATTCGAAATCAAAATCCCGAATGCGAATTAATTATGGTCGGTGACTTTAATGCCCACCATAAACAATGGTTGAATCGCAAAGATACAAATGTCGCTGGGCGCCATGCGGAATGACTTGCCGTTTCGCATGACCTCACACAGATTGTTAGTGAGTCCACATTTGAATGCCAAAATTCTAGAGGAGTTCATATTCTGGATCTCTGTCTGACATCAATCCCTCATTCCATGGAGGCCCATGTCGAAACTGGAATTGGAAATTCTGACCATAACTTAATAACCACAAAGATATCTGTCGAAACACCACTAGAATCTAGACAGCAGCCAAGGCGTCTTTGGAATTTTAATAAAGCTGATTTTGATGGTTTGCGGTCATTTTTTCAACTTTTCCCTTGTGAACGCCATTGCCTACATAACAACAACATCGATGACGCCGTTTCCAGTTTTACAGACACCGTCTTACATGGAATGAATAAATTTATACCCTCATCATTTTCCAATCCCAATCAAAATTTTAAAATATTTTCAAAAGAAGCCACCAAAGCTGCCAAACAAAATAAAGCGGCGCACAAAAAATATAAACGCAACGAAATTTCTTATGAGGAATATAAAACGATACGGAACACCTGCAAAGAAACCTGTGGTAGAGAAGCAAAAAGAGCCGACAGCAAGAAAGCCCATGTGGCTTCCGAGTTGAAAATCTCCGATCGCAACTTTTACCACATGGTCGCATCGGTTGCAAATATTTCGAAAACATCTGTTTCAGCATTGAAACGTGCTGACGGCGCCTTGGTAGTGGATCCATATTTACAAGCCGACCTATTGGCGAGCGTCTTCAAATCGAACTCGACATTAGTTGTCCCAGATGGAATTGGACCTCCATTAATTCCATATTGTGGTTCTAATATGAGCCCCGTCGTCATCTCGGAGGAAATTGTCTTTACTAATCTAAAGTCAATGAATGCAAACAAGGCCACCGGACCTGATGAAATTCCAGTTTGAATATTGAAGGAGTTTGCCAGTGATTTGGCTGCAATATTAGCTAAAATTTTCCTACTTTCATATAAGCAAGGTGACTATCCGAACGCCTGGAAGAATGCAATGGTGCAACCCGTACTGAAACGGAGTTATGACAAAACTGACCCTTCGAGCTACCGGCCAATAACAATTGTGTCAGCCGTCGCTAAGGTCTTTGAGAAATGCGTCAATCAACATATAGTTAGATATCTTGAAATTAATAAACTAATTTCGGATAGACAATACGGCTTTCGTTAAAGCCGATCCACGACCGATCTCCTGACGTATGTCACGAACAAATGGAATCTCGCCCTAGAACACCACGGAGAGGCCTTTGCAATCGCCTTGGATATATCCAAGGCTTTTGATAAGGTATGGCATGAGAATCTTATTTGTAAACTTGTGGCATACGGGCTGGACTCAATGACCACCAGGTGGATTCAAAGCTATCTCAATGACCGAAAAATCAGCGTCGTACTTAATGGGAGATCATTGATCACATTGCATTCTTCTATTTCATTCGAGGCGGAGCCTAGCATTACAGATCTAAATAATAAACGGTCAGAAGTCGTAGCTTCTCTTAATTCCGATTTAAGCACAATATTTGAGTGGGGTAACAACAACTTAGTACAATTTAACGAAAAAAAGACACAAATATGCACATTCTCACGTAAAAAGGGTCGCAACGACTACCGATTTGTGGTAAATAACCATATCCTTGTGGGTTGCGACTCAATTCGACTGCTTAGTGTTCAAATAAGTAACAAACTCAAATGGAATGAACACATTGTTGCATTGGCTAAATCAGCTTCAAAAAAACTCGGGTTCCTGAATCGATGCAGAAGGTTTTTCAAATCGCATCAAGTTCTCCAGATATATAAAACCTTCATTCGACCAGGTATAGAGTATTGCTGTCAAGTTTGGGGAGGTGCGTCTGGTACCACCCTCCACTTATTGGACAGGGTTCAACGCCGCGCTATCAGAATAATACGGAATCCCAGACTTACTCAAGAACTAGACAGCTTACAGCATCGCAGAGATGTTGCAGAACTCTGCGTCTTCTACAGATGCTTACATGGTAAATGTTCTGCAGAACTATCGGAGAAAATACCACCATTCGTTACAACAACAAGAGTAACAAGAGGAACAACCAATGTACATAGGTTTACGGTGAAGCTGCCGAAACCTCGAACTGAAGAAATCAAGCGCGAATTTATATACCGATCATCAAAAAAGTGGAATTCGCTAATACATTTCAAATTTCCGAAGGAATATAAAATGAATAAATTTAAGGTAGCTATTAATCTTTACTTGCAGGATCGCGCATTGGGTACAGAAGCTCTGACAGTTACAAGGAGCTAGGACCGTTAATAAGTCCGCTCTGCACCCAATTAAATAAATTATAAAAAAAAAAAAAAAAAAAAAAAAAAGGCTTTCCTTTCCCAAAAATTTGAAGGCCCTATTTATTATTTTCAATTACATTCAAGCGCTATTTTCTATGGCGGTTACTTTATTAGATAGATAAATAGGGTTTGGGTATAAAGATAAATGATCTTTGCTTTATGAATTTGGGCATTATTTTATTGAGAAGTTCAGAACAAGTGTCCATAAATATCACTAAATTAATGAAAACCATTTTCCAGAATATACTTGTTTCAGTTGGTGAAATCTAATGCTCAACAGAACGAACACTAAATACCATTACTCCATACCATCGCCTAAGGCGTCCAAAAAAAATCTTCTCCATTTGTTCTCCTTGCCGTTTCAACAATTGTTAAGGAGTAAAATTTAGTGAAGTGAACCCAATCAAGTGAAACATTAAAATTTATGAACTTTTGAACAACAAAATATTTACAGTCGGCGATCAAATTATTAGAACGGCTTCGAATACTGATAATTTATTTAATTTACTAAACATTTTAATCGCACGGCCACATTAAAATATTATGTTTAATTATGTTTACAATTAGTTACTATTATAAATATTTAGAGCTTAAAAAAAAAAATTGTATGTACTAAATTATTTATATAACTACAACAATTTAAACTACTAGTATTTAGGAATTTCTATAAAAAAATATTTCTAGCAGAACTTTATAGCTCAAAATATTGAAAAGATGAATTATTCTCTAAGACTAGTTCTACATTTCTTTCATTTGGTATTATACCAAACGTTAATTTTTCTTGTACTTGACGAAAAATGCCCTAACCTTTAAAAATAAAAGAATTGAAAAACCATTTTAGATCAAAGTTAGTATGTAAGCAATTAAGCATATAACGTTGACAAAGCAATCAATATGTACGTACATGTGTACTATACATACATTACATAGATATTTCATCTAAAAACTGATGAAATACAAAAATTTATCGCATAGTGATTCCGTGATAGTGAAATTATATCAATCTCTTTAAATTTATGTTTTTCTTTGGACATGCATTTTTTTGTTTTTGTTAAAATAAATTTTATTTATTTATTTAATGGTATTACAATCTAGTCTCCTGGACTAATGAGCAATTTGTTTCTGACTTGAGTTACTAACTTAACCCTTAAATGACACATGGGGTCCAGTGGACCCCAGACCTTTTTCAATCGTACATATTTAAATGTTTCCGCCGGAAATGCATCTCGTGTCTCCCCCTTGCTATAGTTGAGATATTGCAGAAAGGTCCAAAATCACAGTGGGGTCCAATGGACCCCAGTGTGTCATATACGTATATTTGTGTGAAAATCGGAGTAATTTGTAGGCATCTCAACTCTAGCAGACCTAGAGCGAAAGAGATGCATTATAACCCAGCTGCTGATATCTGCCTGTAAACAAAGTAATTCGAGAGGTACTTATCTGATTTTCAAGAAACAAAGACAGACTAATAGACCTTGACCAGATAAGAAAAATGTGATATGACTAAAATCTCTAGGTGGTCGGATTTGAGAAAAATTGAATGAAAATATTTGTATTGTATGCGAAATAATTTTTCACAGTTGTTTTTGATGTTTTTTGTGTTGTTTTATTGTTTTTGGTCGTGGGTAAGACTGCGCTCGTTGTTAAAATTTGTTTAGTTTATCATATTTCTTTTGATTTTGACGTATTATTAGATGGCGTATAATTTGCGGAGTTGAACCGTCCGAGAAGTGCTAGTAAGCGATGATGAGCATGGTGAATCCATCGACGAAGCATCTTCAGGAGGAGAAGATAGCGTGTTTGGGGACAGTAAAGACAATGATTCAGACTTTTCGATGTGCAGTGCTCCAGAGAATGCCACGGAAGTAGACCAGAAAGATATGGAAGAGGGTTCTTTGGATCAACGGCGTTTGTAAGTAGGAGAGCGTCAAGCGGCTGGCCAGAGCCGTGGTCGGCCATCTTCGACTATAAGAAAAAATTCCACGTTCATATTGCAAAATAAATACCTTTTTTTAAAGATTCAGTATCGGATTTAATTTTATCTAAAAATATACTATCTCAAGGGTACACCACTAAATTTTTAGCTAAAAATATTGAAAATTAAAAAAATACGGTTAACTTTTGTAAAAAAATCTATTTTTTTATTTTTTTCACAAACCTATTTTTTTTTGGTATCATAAAATTAAAATTTCAATGTAATAATTTGGTCTTCTTTAGTAAACTTTAAACTATATTGAAAAAAATTGTCAAAGCTAAATATACAAAAATTCAAGAAATAATGGGCAATTATCAAGCTGGGGTCTAAAAGACCCCAGTGTGGCATTTATGTGATTTTTCTTAAGTGTGTCATTTAAGGGTTAATATTAATCTATGGCTTCTTCCCAGTGGCGTTCCATAGAGTCTGGTAAATTGAATTAAACCACATCTTTGTAGTGGACTGTACACAGAACAATGCTGTTTAAGCTAACAATTACACCAACTCAAAAGGTTTGGTTCTTTTAAGTCTGCGTATTAAATTCGTGTTTCTTAGAAGCTGAGTTGCCTCAATGTTCACATGATGCCGGAGCCTCTCTTCATGTCTCCGCGCTTTCTCCTGAATTTCATTTACGATAAGGTTCACTTTAAGGTGCCTATGTAGATCATTATTCCTGACGTACCAAGGTGCATCAACGATGTTCCTTAATTTTGGTACAACCCCAAAGTTGAATACCATACGTTCAAACCGGTTTCAATATTTATTTATAAAGTAGCAGCTTGTTGTATGTTGATAAAGAAGAGTTCCTTCCCCTCAGCCAATACATCTTTCTGTATTTAATTCTTAGTTCTTCACTTTTCTTCTTGACATGTGCTTTCCATCGCAGTTTAGCATCCAGGGTCATGCAGAGATACTTAGCTGTGTTCGCATACGATACTATTTCTTGATTTATGGTAATCGGGATATGTTCGAATCGCCTGTTTGTAAAGTTGATGTGAACTGATTTAGTTTCATTTAGTTTTATTCGCCATCTTTTTGTCCATTTATAAATTTTAGTTATTGCTGATTGTAACTTTTGTGTTGACTCTTCGCTGCTTGTGCCAACAGCTAAGATCGCCGTGTCATCTACAAAAGTCGCCACTGTATTGTTTTCTAATGCAGGAAGATCATAAGTGTATAGTAGGTATAAAACCGGCCCTAATACACTGCCCTGTGGAACTCCTGCGTTGATTTCTTTCAATTCAGAGAAAGTGTCATCTAACTTAATCCTGAAGAATCTATCTTTTAAGTAAGATTCCAGTATATTAGCAAATTGGATTGGTAGAAGATTTCTTAATTTATGGTTAAGTCCTTCATGCCACACTCTATCACATGCTTGGGCAACGTCTAGAAATATTGCTGAACAGATTTTTTTCTCCTCTAGTGCTTTCTCAATTATACTGGTTATTCGGTGAACTTAACCAATTGTTGAGTGTTGGTTACGAAAACCGAACTGATGATTTGGGATTAAGTTTTTACTCTCGTTTATCGGATTTAACCTTTTTACCAGAAGCTTTTCAAAGAGTTTGGACATGACTGGCAATAGCGAAATTGTGTCAAAGGCCGAATATCGAAAGGCCGAAAGGGACAAAAGGCCGAACATCGCAAATCTGAATGTCGAAAAGCCGATTGTGTCAAAAGGCCGAATGTAGGAGCCAAAGGAGTAAAGGACCGAACAAGACATCACTCCGTATTCAATAAGATCTTTGGAAATTAAAATAACCTTCGTAAATTGAACTAACTGGTTCGATTTACCGTAATCTGATTTAATAATTCAAGTGATTTAATAATGCATGTTGGTTCATTATTTCAGCATTAATGTTTAATTGTCGCTCTTTAATTGGTTTCATCACCATTTTTCGCCTTCTTTGGTAAATCTGGATAATGAATAATAAAATTGACTAATGTTGGGTCGTAAGTTGGAGATTTTCATATGTTATAAATGACAATTATCTTCTTGCAGAAAACTAGATCAGACTACAAATAATTGATAATTTCATATCCATGTAGCGAAAGATCCGGATTATCGAAAATTTTGATGACAAACACAAAACAAACAAAAAAAATTTAGGGAAAAGGCATCGCTTCTTTAATATTACACGGAATTTGAAATCTCGTTTAGTTTTTATCGCTGGACAAAAACTCCAAATTAAGGATGATTTTCCCAGGCCTCACTCTTATTTGACTAGTTTTTGATAAGTTTTATAGTTTGAAAGATATTTGTAAAATATTATTTTACCCCATTTTCCTTCCCTCTCATCAGGAGGTGTATTTGACCTAATTCGGCAGACTTTTTATACAAGTTTCTAATGCCTTAATGAACATGTCTGCAAAGTTTGGAGTCTGTAGACATTTCTTCCTTATGTTTTAACCATCACTTTTAAAAAAGTCTAATTTTACCGTGGTAATTAGAACACAAACAATAATCAATGAAACCATTATAAGGATATATTGAATCAATCTCCTCCATCCAATCCACAAATAACATTTTCAAACAAAAGGTTCGCTTTATATTAACAATAAAATTTAATCATAATCAAAGAAATCACACAACTGTAGCAGCAGTAATCTATCAAGTTCATTACTAAAGCTATAAAAATAATAAAACATTTTTTTAATTAATTCATAAAAAGAGACGAAAAGAAAATGTACGAGAAATTCTCAAAAGACGAATACGAAAAAATTACACAATTTCCATACAGATTACAAATCGCTGCGATTAGAAATATCAACTTTGACCTAAATACAAAACATTTTTTTTTCTTAATTTATTCAATTTTCATTGCACTTTATCAGCTTTACTATATCACAATACCAGACTGTCTGTTTTATGTACATAATTTGATTGCTGGTGCCAGTAGGAAGCATAATGAAATTGGAATGTTTGGTTATGACTATTTTCAGCCATGAAGTTATCTCTTGAAACGAAACAAAAAACATTTTTGTTGTTGTGCGGAAAGTTGTTATGTTACGAGTTTGTTAGGCTTATTATAAGTCAATAAAAACAATTTGGTGAAAATACGAATTTGCGGCAGTGGTTTCCCTTTAATATGTACGAGATAATGGATGTATGAATTAGGTATGGCGTATGGGTGGTGTCTGGAGTAATTTGCTTAAAATATTTGTAGTTTGGATTGATGAAATGTGGGTTCATAAAATGAAATAATATTTGTAATCAAGTCTGTGGGCTCTCGCCCTAATTAAACAATTTTAATGAATTCTACATGAAAAATATTTTTTTATTACTTAAAATATGCCTTGTAAAAGCTCTAACAATTACTAATCCATAACATAAAGTTTCGGATTTTCGTGATTGTTCTTTTAAACAGTGGAAGGACAACCAATTTACAATAAAAGACCTATAGATTTAAATACTTGAAACCTAACTTCGATGGCAGGATAACAGCACAAGATTTGAATCATCGTATTCAAGACCGCTCTATCATAAAACTTACTAACCGAATTTTTCGAACTTGTTCGCCTTTCGATTAAATTCGGTTATTGCAAGTTTTGAAATCTACCACATTAGTTAACCCTAAGTTTTCCATGAACCCCTTTTACATTGCCAAAGGTGGCAGTGGTCGTTTGAGTTTGCAATATAGGTGGTATTTCAGGAGAATTTGCTATTTAAGATAGCCTTATTGTTGACATAGTCAGGTACCGGTAAACTATCTCCCAAAAACAGAGGGAACACATAGGAAAACTAAATCAAATTTAGATTGGTTGGCAAGCATGCTCTTTACAATGTGCCATTCACAGTAAATAAATAAAGCGTTCAGATATTGTAAAAAGCTATTGTTATAACAAGATCGTCGGTGCAACTCTGTGCGATGAAGCCTGACTGCTAAAGTTTTACAATTAGATATTCAATTATCAAAAATCACAGTATTTAATCAATACCAAAATTGGTACATACATCATTAATCGAATAAAACGATGTACTAAAAAAGCTCCAACGATGTCTATAGGAAGGTATCCTTAAGAAACTATAGTGGTCTTAGGGCGATAAATTCATGAAAAACCATTTCTTACAACTTACCAACTCTGGAAGCATCTCTGGACTTCGTTCTAAATTGAGAGATGGGAGAATAAATATCGAAAAATTATTTTGATTTGTTTGCTCAGTTTGCTGCGGCAATTTGTGATGATTGGTCGTGCTGGTATGATGTTACGTTCGAGGTTGAAAAATTTTGGTATACGGAGAAATAAATAAAATGTTATCATTTATTTTAGATGTAGGATTTACATACATCCTTAGCTTCAATATTTTATGATTTTGTATTCTTAGATATATCTCGACAATGGACAAACGGATTTTAATGGAACAAAACCCAGCTGATATTATGTTGTTATTTGATATTTCGCTGTTACTCGGGAATCTTAGAGTATATTCGAAGAATATGATTGTTCGATATTTACGAAATTATCTGATCTATTTGAGTGTTTCATTATTATCTTTTGGTCAACTTAGCCTTAACTTGCTTATTAACATTTTGCTTAGTAGTATTAGTAACATTAAATTAATTGACAAATAATTCGATATTTACATAAATTTTCGGAATTTTTCAAAATTTTCGTAGGTTTTTTAGATTTTTACAGGCTTTCCGAAAATATTCATTAAGATTGAAATGCGTACAATACTTTAAGGCAAAACAAAAAAGTATATCATTGGGGAAGCCCTGTTGCACATAAACCGTAATGTTTAGATGATATTTCGAGATTTCTCCAATTTCCTAGGTTATTCGAAATTATTCCAGAATGTCCAGGTTATTTACATTTTCCATGGCGGTGATTAGCGCGTACAGGATTTCCTTTGGTTTTACATACTTACGTATGTGATGACTTGATATTTGAGAACTTTCTAATATTCAAGATACTTTGAAAACTCGAATTTTTCGGATTATTTCGAAATTCTTGATATTTTTCAAATTATACTCGGAATTTGTGGTGCTTTATCGATATATTTAAAAATCGTCATAGTATTGAGTTGATTGCAAGAAATTTTGTTTTGTTTCAGACCATTGAACTGGATCAGGTGCTGTTTGGTACTCTCGAAATTAGACACTTTTAATTAATGCGAGGCTGAACAATAGGAAAAATAAGTGTTTAACTAAAAGCTTATTCATAGGTATAAGAAACATTTTTAGGGGCCAAATGAATGAAACGGTCGAACTATCCTAATTCATGCACGATCAAACTAATCTATTCATTTGATTTGAATGAATTGTTGCGACTTAATTTGAATAAAACTAAAATTGTTATTGTGAAGATTAAGTACGTGGTTCTTCGTTTATAATCGTGTCCCACAACCTGCCGCTTTTAAGTAATAATGCTCTATTAGGATAAGAAGTAGCAGAAATGCTGGTAAGTTAGATACCGAAGTTTCTCCGCAAGGCTCTGTTAGCGGGCTTTAGCTTTTTTTAGCTAATAGCAAGCTATCCTAAAGCAACCCTAAGCTTAAGAATTTCTGGCTACAACTTCCTAGAACTTTTCATACATTTTTAAGAAACAGTGCCAGTTTTGTAACGAGCCTTCTCATCGAGATTGTATTCTTCAGCGCGGATGATAAGGTATATAATCCAATTTAACACCCCGCTGACCGAATATCCTTCGGAGGGTGGTTTACGGAAACAAGCTCGGGAGAGAATAATTCCCCATCGGTCGATATGGGTAAAAGTGATATTTCAATACTAATGTTACAAGAGATACAACTTCTACCCTCCAATAACAAACATAGAGCACAATCTTAAACAAAACTTAAAACAATGATTTTTTACCCCTCATAATAGACGAAAGTTGCCCAAAGCCTTTAATCACATTTTAAGTTCAGATGAGCCTTTATCACCAAGTAGAGCAGAACCTGTGTAACAAAATCCCCCAAAAGGGATTTTGTTGAACAGAACATAGCAATAGAGGTCTGGTTGCGGTATTGCACTGGCTGAAGCTCGCCGCTAGGCGTGGGGGTTACCAGACATATTGCTATGCTTGAAAACCGCATAGAGATAAAACGAAGGGGACAAGAAAATTATTCTACTGTGCCACGACCACAGTGGTAGATAATCATAAAAACAAAATTTGCGTTCGACAGGGACGCCGGTGCCACTCCGGCGACCCTGCTCAAGGCCTAGGTCAGCACAAGGCCGCCCATCCTCACGCAATCACAAAGAACTATTTAGTTACACATCACTAAAAACTTGAAAATGATAAAAGAGGAAAAAAACTATAATTACGCAGGAAAAAACCCAAATAAAAAAAAATGAAATGAGAATAATGAAATGAGAAAACAAAAATTTGAAAGAAAAAAAAATGAACCGTTAATGAAAATAAAACCAGGAAAAAAAAATGTGGTGCGAATCGATTATGGGGTGATGTCGCATGTGACGCCACCCGGAACCTGTAAAACCCGTTAAAAATTTAACTATATATATAAAAAAATATAATAATAAAACAACAAAAAAAATCCCCGTCAAGTGTGGATTACAAAAGTTTTCAAAATATAAAAAAACACGCGGTGCCACCGGTTCTTGTATATTTTTCCTTAGACACCTTACCTGTACAACAACACCAATGGGCCCGTCCGACCACACCACCACCAGTAATCAGCGCCGACGCAGGATCCCTCGCACGAACCCCACTCCTTTAGGAGGAGTTGCTGCCACAAACCCAATATTACTTTTAAAACTTCTCTCCAATTCAACAACAGCTTTTACTTTTAGCTTTATAATTTTATTTTTTTTTTCCATTCACTTCTTGTTTTCCTGTACTGTTTATCATCACTTTCAGATATGCACCACCACTACAATTTGTTTTCTTATTTTTCCTTCTGAGTCACAGAATTTTCACTCAAAATTAAAAAAAAATACCCAAGAAAAGAGCAACCAAAAAAAACAAAAAAAACTCAATTTACATCAATCACAAAATTGGTATTTATTATTTCATTTTTATTATTTTACTAATTGTCAGCAAGGAGATACATTTCATCCCTTACACAAAAAAAAAAAAAAATCACAAACTTTATTATTTCATTGTATCCAAGAACCAAATTTATTAAATATATTTCTGTTTTCTTTTTTTTTTTTTTTTTTTTTTTATTAAAAAACTAAAAAGAAATGACATCAAACATTTATGTTGATATCAAAAACTCAAAAAAAAACTTTTTACATCGAAATTTTCAAAGTTGACTAACGTCCAAACTTGACCTTTTCTTTTAATATTCCAAACCAGACTAACTAAAAAAAATACGGACGCGTACAAAATAAATTTTTCCCCCACCCAAAAATTAACAATCAAAAAAAATAAAATATAACCCGACCGATAGATTTCGGATGACGTACACATACGACATCACCCAAAATCGACTCGCACACACCAATACTATTTAATTTAATCACTGGAACATTCCATTTACATGGGAAATCCACGCGCTAACCAAAACAAAACAGATAAAGCAAAACGACAACCACTACACGTCATTACATACCATCAAACAAAAATGATAAAACGAATCGAGTAACCGACCAAAATAAGGAGAAGTATAAAATGCTAAATGGTACACTCTACCAAAAAAAAAATATATTTTCTATTACAAATTAAGCCAAAGAAAGAATGACGTGTAGTGGAAGAGATTTTATGCAGCGCAGTGGATAAACATGCAACCTTGTTGGGATTTTCAACCGTAATTACAGATTTAAATTAAACAGATCATAACAACCACAAGCGGTTGTTACACCTGTGCTGTTAAATGGTAACTCCAGCAAACGGTGCAATAAACGAAGGGTCTGACAAGGATAATAGATTGGCGCTTGGCCTCACTTTCGTACCGGACAACTTTATAGCTATGCTCGAAATAATAATAAGGGGTTTCACAGGATTGACTAGCGAAAACAGAGCCACTTTTATAAATAAAATTTCATTAAGGGAGTGTACCTGGTGTAGCTGGTATACCTAGTTTTGCTTAAATCGATGGTACATTATCCCTAGAAAATGCCCCAAAGCAAAAATTATGAAATAACGGCTTTTAAATGTACAGGTAAATTTACAATGATAAACTTTCATCAACCGTTTTCCTTGTTCGGAAACTTTAAACGCGTTTTTCTCAAAACCATGTTTTTGAAACTGGCGTGCAGGATAACTCAAAAAATTCTCGGTGAATCAAAATAAAAGCAATAGTCAACCCCAACTTTTATTTTATTTGTCTACGGTGGTTTAAAAATTATGAGTAAAAATTAAAACTTTTAGAGTAAAAGAATGTAAATAATGTAAATCATATATGTATCCCAAATTTAGATTTCTGATGCATTATTATCTGCAATTTTTATTTTTATATAATTTTATGAAGCTAAAAAGGCTGATAGGATGAACATGAAGCTTAGCACATCCCTTCAAACAAACTAAATTCGCTTTTAACACTAACACGTACAAATTATAATATTTTTTCTGTAAAGAATATTAAAATTTTATTAAAGTTGTAGAAATGTATGAGCGAGAGATAAAAATGCGGAATTAGCAGTAAATAATAAAAAGATTCCGCATGTGATGCAGTAAAGTTTGTAGAAATGAAATATTATGATTTTAACTATTTTTTCAAATTGAAATATTAAATGAATTGAAGCAAACGGCGTTGCAATTTGTGACTTGCAAATTAAATACAATAATTGCCAACAACTGCTTCCTCTGCAGTTGAAATATTTATTGAAGCGAACGGTGTTGCAGCCTGCAAACTGGCTTTCATATTATTTTTTTTGTAATGGCTATAAAGATCGTTTCATTTGAAAGCGCCGATTGCTGTTCCCATTAATATTTTATGTATCCATAAATTAAATTCAGTCACCAATTACAAAAGATATTGCAGACAATAAAAATGAAATTCTCTAACTTCTTGCTAAATGAGGTGATTTAATTGTACATTCAACCAAAGGGCAATTATATGTTATACAACTATAAAACTCATTTTCAAAGTAATTTTTCTAACTATAACTTACTACATTTTATAAAATTAACTAGTGAAATATTTGTGAATCAGTATTTTCCTTTAAGCTCTGTAAAGTTAATTATTTTCACAACGTTATCTCACTTTTACGAAGTTTCTAAATGACAATGCTAGCTGATAGTACAGGCGATAATAAAAAAACTCAACGTCTTGTATAAGCTAAAAGTATTTATTTTACTAGACAGTTATTTATTCTTAGATACCTTATTAAATCAAATCAAATACCTTTACAATTGTATACCTCACAAGAAGTAAGTACTAATAATTTTCAGAGTCAATTATATAACATGCTCGCTCATTCAATCCGAGCATATAAATAAAATAATCACACCAACTTAAATAACAAAACCGAAAAACCACCTGTCTTAACCGAATAATTTATGAACATAAACAACTTAATTTAAAATATAAACTTCCGGTATATGATCGGTAGCTATCTTATTTAAATAAGAAATCCGATATATTGAACAATTCAAAGCATAAATAATGAAATTAATTTGAAACGCATCTTTAACAATTATTGTTTGTATTTATATATACATACGTGCACACAAAAGATCTGTATGTATATAAAAATGCTGTCCGGGCGCGCACACCCTTCTCATTATTAATTCGTAGTTTATGGTTTTAATTTTTTTTTAATTTCCGATTAAATTAAAATAATTTTTCTTAAATAAACATAAATTTTATGCCTTTGACTAACTAATAATTGAAATGAAAGAATTGCCTAACCTATAATTTAGGCTAATTCTCCGATTTTAAATTAACCTGTAGCTAATACTATATGTGTATTTCAAATTTAATTAGTTTTAATTTTATTCAATTTGCTAGTCGGCTATGAAAATAAATGAGAATTATTATCAAATAATGACAGAGTACTGACAGATTATTTTGTTTATGATTTATCAGACAACATTTTAATTGATGTTTGATTTATATAAAAGTAAAGCATCTAATTGATTAAGAAAAGTAGTGTGTACTAGTTTAATCAATTAAAATGGAAAACCGATAAAAGTTTTTCGTTAGATAAATCATCTAGTGAGAAAGTTGAATTAAGTTTTAATTCTCCTACATAATGTATTATAGAGGTAAGTGCGGAAGTAAATCGAATGGCATTATCAAAATGGCAATTTTATTTTTCCGTATAATTTTTTGTACATAATGCAAATCCTGAATATGTAAAAGGCCCGTGGTCTAACAAGTTGGCTCTAAAAAATGTTGTAGAGTTGGAATAACTTCTAAACTACTTAAGATAGAATCTTCAAGTAAATATATGTGCAAGCCTGGTTCATCTTTTTTCAGAAAATGGTACAATATTTGTATGATGCACCATCCAGATGTATTTCTACGTAAATAAATTTGCGTATAGTTATGCTATATAACTAAGCTCCTGCATTTTTGTTTACGTTACCAGAAAACCAAAATAATATTATAAAGAGAATTTATGTCAATATTTTCGAAGTGTTTTGATTAAACAGTACGGTTAACGAGCTGTCACATTTGGATTGCTTTTTACCCTATAATTTTAAAAACTAGTGTATTAAAAAAAATGTACTGCAGTAGCTCAGAAGTTATTACAATTCTACAGCTTTTTTTAGAGATGATTTTTGGAAAACCTAGATAACTTCGCCATGTAGTAAATTATAGAGTAACGCAAAAATAATATTTCTGAGAGGGAATTACATGACCTCGAATACTGTTTTTTAAAAGATAATATTTTGTGAATTTGGTTTGCTTTTCCTACAATTTTTGATCTTGAAATTTCCCCAGCTAGTAATTTTTGGTTTGATTTTACCAAATTTGTGCTGCCATCTATGTAATTTGTATTGACTTAGTGACCGTCCGATTTGTATTTAGTATGCTTTAATTTCAATTTCACCAGAATGATGTTGTTATGTAAATTTTGCTATAAATAAACCAAGTCCTACAAGAAAATGAAAATGATTTTCTTAAAAGATGTTCATATATGTTGATATTCCAACATTTATGAAAATATTTCAGAGATCATAATTAAGAATTTGTAGCGTTTTCAGTTAAAAATTTGTCTTAAGAAAAACGGGATTTCCCATATGTTGTACATTAAAAGTTTGGTATTTTCCTCGTTTTAATTTCTTTATAAAAGCTTCGTTTTTTAGACTATGGCTTTGTATAAAATAGATTGCTTTGGCTATACCATCCGATCAAATTTGACCCGGACTGATAAAAAGAACAACATTTTTATGTATTTTAATACAAATCTTTATTATTGCCTTCAGAATAGGCTCCTTTTGAGCCAATACAAGCATGCCAACGGTTAATCCATTTTTTCATACACATCTTATAGGCCTCGGCCTATAAAAAAATAAAAATTCAGTCATAATCAGGCTGGAATGTGACGATGCATTATCGTGGTGAAAAATCCTTGAATTGTTTGCCCACAAATCCGGCCGTTTACGACGAACTGCTTCACGTAGACGCCTCAAAACGGTAAAGTAGTATGCTTTATTGACCGTTTGACCCTTTGGAACGAATTCATGGTGAACCACACCACAGTAATTGAAGAAAACGATAAGCATTACCTTGATTTTCGACCGACTTTTACGTGTTTTTTTCGGTGTTGGCTCATTTTTGGCGCGCCAATTGCTAGATTGTTGGGTAGTTTCGACGTCATTATCATAAACCTAGATCTCGGTACCAGTAACAATTCATTTCATGAATGAAGGGTCATCACCTAAGGTGGCAAGCATTTCTTTTGTGACCTCTACTCGACGTTCTTTTTGCAAAAAATTCAGGTCTTTCGGTACTAGTCGGGTGGCAACGCGTTTCTATCCTAAAACATCAGCCAAACTATGTTGAGTCGATCCATAAGAGATGTTGAGAGCCCCTGATATCTCTCTAATGCCAATACTATGATTTTCGAGCACAATTTTCTTCACTTTTTCGATGTTATCGTCGTTAACAGAGTTGGATGAACCACTCGCATGAGGCAAATTTTCTACGACCTCACAACCCTCACTGAACGCTTTATGCCAATCAAATACTTGCGTTCTGGATAGAGTAGACTCCTCAAAACACTTCTGTAACATTTTCAATGATTCCGTAGCCGTAATTCCATTGGAAAGGCAAAATTTCAAGCAAACTCGTTGTTAAACTTTATTTTCCATAGTAAACCAAAACTCACACTAATGGACATATTCTGCTCAAATGTCACACGAATGTCAAAAAAGTTTGTCCCAACCTAAAAAAAAATTTACCGATTCGGATAATGCGCGCGGTTTAAATGGACCAGTCCTGGCCAAATTTGATCAGATGGTACACGCTAATTTTTCTTCAAATTTAAGGAATTACTCATAATTAAAGCAATTTCTGTAAAACGTGTACATACAAAAAAAAATACAAACACTGTGGAAATCGTTTAGATAATAAAAACAAATCACTCAGTTCAACGAAAATTTACAGCAAAACAATTGTAAAAAAATATGAACTGTCATTTTTTTATTATAATTCAAATAAATACCCTCCTGGCCAGGCGTAACATAAACGGACAGTTTACGAAAACTTTGTTATACTGTTGATTGAATATATTAAGATAATACCACCGAGATTTTCGCCGCTACAATCGAGTAACGTCTCCACTGTCGCTTATAAATAGAGACAAAATTATTTGAAACTAGTTTAGCTCTTCTAGCAGCTTAGAAACTGCAAAATAGTTTTTTCCTTATAATATTTGCATTAATATTGGTGTAAATGGGGGTATCTTTCGGTTTTCGTTATTTTTTCATTTGTTTTGTTTTGCATTTGTTCCACAATTTAATTAGTGATTTTCCCAAGCTTAATTCTCGTATTTGCCATTTGAGGCGCCGCAGAAACATATTTTTTAAAATGACAAACGATATGCGACATGAGTCACAACCAAATTTAATTTTAAAATTTTTTTTGTTTTTTCCAACACCAAAACTAATCTAAACGGATGTAAAATTTGGGTACACTGCTTGTCGAAGTCCAAAATTGTCGATGAAAAAGTATCTCAATACTTGTTGATTAGTTTAATATAAATAAAATACAAAAAAAATACGGAAAACTTTGAAACATAACCTTACTATTTCAACCAAATTCGTGTTTCTAATTCTGTTTATTTAATAGTTTTTTCAATTTAAACTTTGCAATATGTGTCTAATAATTAAATCTAATACTACAAACATCATATTTATTCCAGAATATGTAAATGCACACGTTGTTTTTACACATAATTGTTGAGATAAAAATCAACAATTTTCGTGTTTTTATATGAAATTTTTCGCATTTAAATTTTACTGTCCCACGGTATGCAGCAGTGCTGCCCAAGCGAGTAAAGATAAAACCAAAAATTGAATTTGGCAAATGGCTAATTATATTGGAAAAAGTTACTCACGTTTGATAAAAAAAAAAACAACTGAATACAATAAAAGAAGAGGCTACTGAAAACGAACAAAACCAACACATCAAGTGATGCAATTGACGATTTTACTGATATAGATGTCGCGTAGGTTTAGTGCTATACTGCTATGGATAAATCAAATTTGACGTTTAGTGGATTATAATGTTTTAGTCTGAAATGGCTGATAGGTACAATTTTGTTTATTAAAATTAAATTATTATTCATTGGAATTCGTTTGTATATCATTTAAATGTTTATTTCACATACTAAATCAAACATCAAATTAATTGTATAGCACTAAAGTTAGTTCATCATAGATGGCAACCCTTTCGCGGAAAATCGTCAATTGTTTTTACTTTTCGTTTGCTTTAAACATCTTGAAGCATTGGTTTATACATTTCCGTAGGATATCGATATTAGTGAAATATTATACCACAAACTATTGTAAATTGAGCTTCAACGTGTTAATATTTTATTTTTTAATTTTTTTGAAACTTCAAGGAAAAATATATATTTCTTTCTTGCTTCTGAAAGAAAGAATAAAACATTTGATTTTTTTATAAAGCATTAAGCATGATGTTTTTTTTGGTTTAGTGTTAGTATAATAAAAACTAACCAAACCAAAAATTGTTTTTATTACTTTCTGCTGCATTGTTTTTTATTGAAACCTGGCTTGGTTCTTCTTAAACCAAAACCAAAATTGATTTGCTCTTCGTTGGCCATGTGAAAGATGAAACAAAAAATTTAAGTTGTTGTTGTATTCCGCAGTGATACTAAATATCTATAATATACTCATTCAACGGTTATACGAAGGTACCTATTTATAAACGGTACGCTAAAACTGAATAGAATGTAAAAAAAGCGTTCATAAACTGTTCGTAAGCTGTACATTTTTGCTATAAACATTTTTGCGCCGGGAGGGTAATATATTCAAGACGTCAAAAACATACACACATAAAAAAAATCTGACAATCCGATTTTCTTAATGTAGAGCTGTATGGGGTTTGTGAAATATAGCAATTTTGAACGCGTCCCATAGAACGTAGATACAAATTTATTTTGTGATGGAAACAAGACCAGAGTTTTTTTAGATTTGAGGTTAGCTGTTTCCCCAATCTTACTTTTCCCAAAATTCTTACTTTTGTAACTCGGGCCGCCCCTTTTGGTGAAGGAGAATTTTAATCAGAGCGTATCATGGGGTTGACTATTTTAAATTGAAATTAAGGGAGTCGATCCTTTTGGTGAAGGAGAATTATTTAAAATCATGATTTCCAAGAAAGTGAGATTCGTCAAAAAGTAAGATTTTGAGAATTCAGTTTTCGATCTTTTTTTTCTACGCCACGGATTAAATTTAATAAAAAATGTTTTTCTACTTTTTAAGTACCGTCGGATGGGGCTACTTTGTGCAGGATTTTACAGTTTTTGAACTTTGAGATGTAAAAAAACTATATTAATGTAAACATTAGTACAATTTATCGTTATTATATTAATAGCTGGACTCAGACGAGTGAATTAGATCAATACTAACATTTTTTGTATGTAATATTTACAAATTATATGTAAATCAAAACATACATTGCACAAAGTAGCCCCCAAGTGGGGCTACTTTGTGCAGTGATAGAAATTTTGCATAATAAATTTTGCACAATATTTAGTAAAATATTGATATAAATTTGTCAAAATAGGCAAATAAATAAATTTGTACTTGCAAATTTACAACAATTTTTTTTACAATAATTTTGTATTTCACAGACGCAAGTTTCCACGCGCACTTTGCGACGTCAGACGTTATCGAAAAGTTGTTGAAATTGGGTAACCAAAACACACATTGAGATTGTTTTAAAATTCCAGAAAATGTTTGTAGTAATAGAGGAGAACTCTACCTATGCGTATATATCACAAATAGGAAAAAAAAAAAAATTAGAACTGGTTCTTTTCCAATCACATACATATTATTATTTTCGATGGTTACTGTTTTGTGTTAAAAGGTAAAGGAAGGAAGAGAAAATAATATTAGAAATTTACTATTGTTTTCTTTTTCTTCCTTTATCTACTATTACAAAACAATAGAAAATAATATGCGCCCATAAAAATATCCAAAAATCCCCTTTTTTATATTTATCAGATAAGTTTTTTTTACGACGTAACTCAAAGCAAAAAACGACGTAACTCGAAGCAAAAAACGACGTAACGCAAATCAAGGGAATAATTTATAAACGACATAAGTCGAAAATAACGTAAATCAAAACGACGTAACTCGAGGATCGGCTGTAATAGATAGCAGCACTTTATAAGTGCCAAATTCAAATTTGCACAAAGTAGCCCCCGCTGCACAAATTAGCCCCACATGACCACAAATCACTTATAAGAGATTACGCCTTGCACACTTTGCCTATTTGGATCAAAATAAATAAACGGCTGGCAAATGACGTCAAATGAGAGTGAACAGTTTTGTTTCACAATATTGTTGTGTGTAATTGAATCCAAAAATTAAATTAAATTAAATAAATAATGTGGTGCACTGTATTTAATTGTTGTAATAACAATATAAATAAGTTTAGTACAGTTTTCATTCTTTCCCAACAAATAAGAGATAGTTGAAAGCATGGATTCTATTTTGTAAGAGGTTAGAAATATTCAACCATAAAATATCCATATTCAACCATAATACATCCATATATTAGACATTTATTAGACAAATTCCTTATTTTTCATACATTTCCATTGCAATATCTTACTAGCAACTCTCAGTTGACGTAATGCGCAGTAAACTACGAAAACGAAATCCACGAAGGCGTAATCTATTATACATAAGTGATTTGTGCCACATGACGGTATTTAGGCAAGATTCAAGTTATATCTGAATCTTACCATTACAAAAATGTATCCTAGAAGGGATGATGCTACCACGACACGACTTAATCCAGGTGCTCAGTCAGGTAAAGGTTAGGTCGGTTGTGGGGTTTGGAAGCTCCTCTTAGGATCTTGAACAAGTCGTTTTAAAGGAAAAAACCTGGTAGAAAACAATCAAAAGGAAATTTGGATCCGGACTTATCACTAAATTGGGATGTAACTTACCGGACAGAGATATAAAAAAAAAACGAAATGAAAACATAACGTAAAATTACTATAGTTGGGATAGTTTAGAATGCAAAGGTCGTTGCACGATGGTAACTACAGGGCGGACAGTGCAAAGCACTTGCCGCCTTCCGTCCCATATGGGACAGTTAACAGATACCCAACGACCGGTACCGATTAGTTAGTAATTTAGTATGCATTCTTGTATTTTTTCTTGTTAAAAATATATTTACCTTTTTGATCAATTGGAAGATTTCCACAAAAAATTGTCTCCCAAAGAAAAAAAAAATAAATTAAAATTCTGTTGTAAAACCCGTGTTGTATTTCTCCCCGGACTCTTGACGGACCCAAGGTGAGTATTCACTGTCTGCAATGCGACGTAAAAACTGACTATCCAAATGTAAACCAAAAATTGGCTGTCTCTAACGCGAAATAAAAACTGTCTATCCTCCCAACAAAATATTGACGAAGTTTTTATACAATTTTTCTGATAATTGATTGACCAAAAGAGGAACAAAAATGAAAATGTCCTCTCCAATTGCTTATTAGCAATGTACAATCATTGTAAAGATGAGGCATGTTTTCATTGCATGTGTAAACACGTGAACTGCCCAAATCGTAAAAATCGATTGTGCGTTTATTCACCGGATGTTTATGGAATTCAAGCGTTTTTACGTTTACTTACTGAAACTTGAGTCCACACTTTTATTGTGTAAAAATAAATTTGTAAATAAACGTAAATGAAATATGGGTCATAGTAGAAATAGGCGCCGCTAGAATTAATAGGATTTTACGTTAATTCATTTGTTGATTGTGAAACTTGTTTATGTACATGAGTTAATTATGTACAAAGAAATTTGATACAACACATTTGCAATTTTCTTTATGGTTATTGTGGATTGGGTATATTTGATAACGGGGATGATAGGTACCCGTTACATGTTTACCGGTTTATTTAACCTCATAAATACGGTAGATTATTTTACTTGGTGCTTTCAATTTGGCTTGCAATATGTGGCGATTACTAATTTAAATTGTCCAAATATATGTACTTCGCGTGACTTAATATACAGAAGATATATGAGAGTTGATCAGATATGAGTTTTTATTGAAATTGAAATCAAATTTTTGATTATTCGATTTTTTTATTAAGACATTTAGGCCCGATTGTATGAACGAGGATAAATGATTAATCCTCTGATTTAGCGTAGGTTGCCTTGTATGAACGATGCTAAATCAGAAAATGATTCGATGATTTTTTGTTACCATCCGTTTTATCCTCTCTTTTTGGTGACTGAATCACAGACTAAAAAAATTTGTTTTTGTTTTTTTGACATTTCAAATGTGGTGTACCTATCATACAAAAATGGACCGAACAAGGAAGAAAATGTCAAATTCGGAAATTGAAATTTTATTCCCTTGTGTAGTAAAATATATAAGAATTTGTTAAAATAATACTCCTCTAAATAACCAAAAAAAAATATTAACAAACATTAACAAAGTAAACGTCATAGAAAAAGTATTGTCAGCGATACAAAAAACTGCTATATAACTACAATAAAAGAGAGTTCAAATTTTTATTTAGCATATCGTTCATACAATCGACGAAAAGTAAAATCCTTGAGTAGTGATTAATCATTACTCTCGGATTTTTTTTTCATTTAGCTGTGTTCATAAAATCGGCTCCTAGTAAACCATCTGTCTTAGTCTTTAGGGATTAAAGTAAATCATTATTGAATGACACTTTGGGCTGATTGTATGTACACCGCTAAATGAAAAAAAATCCGAGAGTAATGATTAATCACTACTCAAGGATTTTACTTTTCGTCGATTGTATGATATGAACGATGCTAAATAAAAATTTAGCCTCTCTTTTATTGCAGTTTTATAGCAGTTTTTTGTATGACTGGCAATACTTATTCTGTGACGTTTACTTTACTGATGTTTATTAAACATTTTTTTTATCGGTTATTTAGAGAAGAATAAAATTTCAATTTCCGAATTTGACATTTTCTTCCTTGTTGAGTCCATTTTTAATAATTACGTTATTTTATAAAAATGTCTCGTTTGTATGATAAACCACATTTGAAATGTCGAAAAAATAAAATCAAATTTTTATAGTTATGATTCAGTCACCAAAAAGAGAGGATAAAACGGATGGTAAAAAAAATCATCGATTAATTTTCTGATTTAGCATCGTTCATACAATGCAAACTACGCTAAATCAGAGGATTAATCATTTATCCTCGTTCATAAAAACAGGCCTTTGTTCTAAGCTATAAAGATGCCTTTTAGCTTGGATTTTTGAAGAAATAAAAAAATTCTTTTGAACGAAGGGGTAGAGAAAATCTTTTACAGGCCGTTCACTTCAGTTATTTTGCTGGCTGAAACATGAAGTAGGCTGAAACTAGTATTTTACTTTTCTTGTTGAGAAAAACTATAAGAGACAGCGGGTATAAGTTGTTTTCCAGACTCCCAATTCGCTATCGCTCGACTTGGATTGCTCACTCATCCTTCTACTTTCCGGACTCGAGATGTAACATATAACATATAAGCATTAAAAAATGTAATAAAATTACTTCGAGTTATTAACAATGCCTTGGGATATTATAGCTAAAAATCAGAGTACCTACTTGATTACTAGAGTTTAACCAGTTCGAATCTATATCTACTGAATATACTAGCAGATATTAAATTTACCTAGTTTTGTTCCATCTGTATTCTTTTTCACATTGCAGAACATGTCGTAGAATCGTGCTAAAGAACGTGTGTGAATACTTAAATTTCTGAGAAACCTCATTTGATTATAAATTGACGGTTATTGCCAAAGGGTAATTTCGTAAAAATTTTATTCTGTACATAAGTCGGAAGCTAAGCAAAGGAAACAAGAGACTTCAGTCAGCGTAAATTAGTGTGAAACGCAAGAGTGGAGAACAAGAATGACTACTACTAATGAACTTACTACTTATTATATAAATGTGTTTATTTGGTGTAGTACGTGAACGTAATTATACTTAATATGAAACATAAAATTATAATTCATTAGTCAGAATAATTAATTGCAAAAATCAAATTAATGATTCTTTAAAAATAAGACAGATACCTACACTTTCTCTCCATAAATAAGTCTTGCCGGCGCACCGCATTCATTAAGATGCAAATATCGACTAAACCGTCACAAAATTAATATGAATGTATAATTATAGACGATCATCGTCTTAGCTTAGAACACACAATAAACATGCCAAATATGATAACATCACGATTTTTTTTTATATTTCTTCTTATTTACTTAATATTATGTACTTTCGTAGATTCAAGTATCAAGTATACAAAGAAAGTAAAAGTATTTCATAATCTTATCTCTAAACAATACAAACTTTAATTATATATTGAGTCGTTTATGAAAAAGTCGGTTAGTATTGTGTGCCATGTTATCAAAAATATGGGTTATGTAAATTCTGTTTATGGTTGTTGCTGTTGTGACAGATAAATATATATTATATCATGACAACAAACAATTTATATGCAACACAATCCTTGAATGTTTTTTGGGCAAAACATTCATCTAATGCTGCCGACAAAATGATATACATATATGTAGGTACATTATAAAGGTTGAAATTTTCTTAATGAATTCGTGAGATCGATAATGCGATTTGAAATATATACAATTATACATATATTCAAATTGCCGCATACACCAGAAGCAAAGTGGAATTTTAAACAAAATTTGATATAAAAATATTTCTTGTGAATGAAATATACGTGCGATGAATATTAAGGTCACCAATCGGACCATGATGTAAGTGTCTAAGCATTTTAATTTATATGGGTGTATCCTTCAAACAAAAAGTGAATTATGAATTTCTATAGAGGAGGCCTAACGATTTCTTTTTTTAATGATCCATAAAATTTACATAATTTTTATAGCTGAACGTGTGTTCTCAAATAATAAATATGTCGTTTCATATGTTAATGATCATATAACATTTTTATGATCACTAACGCAGTCCTTTTGGGTATTCTTTATAGAGTAGTCAAAAACTTTCTACATCTACATTTGGTAATACGATACAATAGACGACATATTATACCAATTGAATATTCATTTACAAAATCAAATAATGTAATTTTCTTATCAATTTATGCAATCTTGTCGATATGGTTAACGCAAACATTTTATTACTTGCTTATACAGGCATACCTCATTCAATGCTCAGTACTATTTAAAGAAGTTATACGTGTTCGTTACTTAGAGTGTTATACATATATTTTTTACTTCTCGCTTGCCCGTAAATTAGATGATCGATAGTCGTTCCGTTTGAAGTTCCTGCTGATTGCTTAAAATTTGGTTTTTGTAGTGCTTCTACCCAGAAAAGAAATAAAATGATTTTCAAATAAAGTTGTATTAAGTTTTACGCGTTAGCCAAATCGAGGACGTACGGGTGAAGGCGTTGACCACCTGAACAATCCATTGCTCCATGACAGCCTAAAGGGCTGACGTGAAGGATGGGTCGGCTAATGAATTCTGCGCTCCAACAGATTAACGTTTCTTGTTCTATTAAGGACCGTTTAGCCATTATCAAAATATAAAAAAAAAAACACAAAGCAGGACAACTCCAAAACAAGAAAAATCTCGTTGTATTTTCCCTTTTCTCCACTCTTACGGTGGGAATTTTCACAAATAAGTTTTCCTTTCTACATATGTATATCGTCGAGCCGAGTGTAATGTTTTTTGTCCCATTAACGGTCGTTCATGCGTTTTTCAGTAGCTGCTGGTAACGGTTTCGTTTAATTCGGTTCAGACGTTACTGAAATATTTATAAAAACATTAGAAAAATAAAAATATTTTCTACTTTCCGTTTTTCTCCGTTTTAGTGGCAGTAATTTTCTCAAATAATATAATATTAATACGAGCTGCATATAACAGTTTTTATTCTATTAAAATTCGTTCGTCGGTTATCGAGATACAACTAAAACAGCCGAGATGAATACGAACAAAATCTCAATCATTTTTCAGATGTTACCGAATGGTAGGCGTATAGTTACATCCTTTTTATAAAGAAATTTTCCCCTCTTTTATTTGAAATCCATTTTTTTATATTTTGTAGTTTTTGAGATATTAGTGAAAAACAATGATTTGCACCGAAAAATGAAATTATCCGCTCACAGAGGTGATAAGACAGTTTTTTATTTCTAGGACCAAATATCTACTTGATTTCAGAATTATAGCCTAAACCAACTTTTCTTGGGTTAAATGGTCAGCCGATGTGTGTGAAGTTAGCCCAGATTTTCATCCTAGACAAAAAAATATCTTCTGGCAACACTAAAATTACTACATTATACCTATAATTATTGAAGTTTGCATAATACCAAAATTATATCCAACTGGATGGGATTTGGCTCTGGGATGACCGGGATGTTTCTTTTTCATAAGCTGTCGGTATGGTATTTGGATTATCACTACGTTATCTAACCTCATTAATTACATATATCAATATGATTTTCATGTTGAGATTGGCGCTATAATTATTTAGATTAGCATAGCACCGCAATTTCATACACATAAAAACGAATTGGCTCTGGGGTGACGGATAAGTTTCTTTTCCGGAAATCATCGGTAAGCCATTTGGTTTGGCATTACGTTATCTAACTCTAGTAGTTATATCAATATGATTTACAAGTTGAGATTGGCGCTATATTTATTTAATTTAGGGTAGTATCAAAATTGTATGCAGTTGGATGGGATTTGGCCCGGGATATTCCTTTTCCGGAAACGATCGGTATGCGATTCGATTGTTCTTGCGAGTGATTGCAAGTTGAGTTTGGCGACATAATTATTTAAGTTAGCATAGTACCGAAATTTCCTACAACTGAAAGATGTTTGGCTATTTGTTGATTTTCGGTCGGTGCTATATAATTTAATTTAATTAAAGAGATTTAGATATTGGGTATGACCGGTGCGGTATCTGTAATGAATTTTTTGACTGGGTTAGAATAAATTACATCATATGAAATATTGTTGGGCTGGGATAACGTTGTAAGTTTAGTGTTGCCTGATGATATTTTTTTTGCTGGGATGAAGGTCTGGGCTAACTTCACATTGGTGTCAGCCTCCTGAAGGGATTAGGTCACGTTTAATTAAACGGCTCAATTGGTTGATTCACATTGAAATAAATTTAGGTAATATGCATTTATGTACGTATTTGTATTTAAGTGATTGCGGCGGTTGAACGGAAAACTACTAATATGATAATTTAGGTGAGCGAATTTTTTTAAAAAGCCTGGCCCAATAACTGGTTGTTATATTATAATAATAATGGTTGTTGCACTTGCAATATTATATAGTACAATTTAACATAAATTATTCAGCCCAAATGTTCTCTAAACAGAGAAACACTTGTAATGTATATTCAAATTAGCGCTGTAAATAAACATCGAAACAATAATGGAGCTGTTTTCCATAAAAGGATGTTTTCACCTGTCACATGTGTGACATCTATATATAAAAACATGCGCATATTCGAATGCAACGTTTTGTGTCAAAATTTTAAGTCAATCGACCGATTACTTTTAGAGTTTTGCAAGCACAGTCGGAGCAGAAGTTTGAGTCTAAATCTTAATATTAATAAGTTTTAAAAAATCAGAATAAATGGTTTTTCTAAACAAAAGAATTAGGAAATATTCTTTTGGATAACCCAAAGCCCAGATTTTAATAAAAAATTAAAATTCCTAATTCTTTATCTATGTTAGTTGAGGTAATCGAGGTCAGATATTCTAGAATAACCAGTTTAATATTTTTCAAGCACCTTATTATGCCATGTTTGTCTCAGTGCCACCCGCAATGGTTTTCAGTTTTTAAAAAGTGATTTTCAAAACAGCTGAATTTAAAGATGGAGAGGAAAACCCCGAAATCAAAAAACATTCGTCTTTAAATCAATGTCTGTCCGCCAGAAAGAATTCTATATATTTCTCTTTTTCTGTGTGCGTGCATTAGCCTAACCGGTATATGTACATAAATCGTCTATAATTTTCTAACGCATAATACACTACTCCAAAAAATTAAAGGAACACTAATTTTTTTCAATTTTTTTAGTGTTTTTTGAAGAGCTGTATCTTAGTAAAATACGGTCGTACAGAGATGAAAAGAAAAGCATTTTAAAGCTTCAAATCTCTAGTTTTGAGACTTTTGAACAGAAAATTTTTGTGAGATACCGTTATCACGCAATCATAAGAAAGAGCGCGAAGAAAAAAAATTCGATTTTTTTTTTTTTTTTGTAAGGTGCCATGGGCTCGGGAAATTTTTTTTAAGTTAAACCAATGCATAGGTCGGTTAGCCTGTTAATTAGGCGTAAATTTAATTTCATTCTGGTCTCTCTATGTCAACTTTTTGCTGAGATATCTGACTTTGAATCAAAAAAGATCCTTTTGCCTTTGATCATCGATATCTCAGCAACCAATGATTGCACAGTATACTTTAGGGCAGCCCTAAAAACTTCAGTAAATTTCCTACAAGACCCTTTAATGATTAGTTGAGAACAAATTTTTTTTTCACCCTCAATACTGATTTGAAAAACGTACAAAAAAACGACTTTTTAGGTTGTCTTAGTAAATCTACCGTTACTTTACAAATATTGATGATAAGACTAATGTTGCCAGGTCATTTTACAGTTTAATGTACTCCTAATAGCCCTGTATTATTTTCAAATTGATCCATCCAACCGTTTTTTTCGGACAGATTGATCAAAGTTTTACAAAACAATTAAAGGAACAAGTATTCATCAAAATAAAAAAACGACTTTTTTTTTCACATTTTGCGTTAGTTACTTGTTAACCCTTAACGATCGTACGATTTTTTTGTAATACTCGCCGATAAGAGACGATAGAAAATTAAATAAAGTTCTGCAATATGACCAATTATTATGGAACTTGGCCATTTCTCATCCGATTTTAGTGAAATTTGGTATGCACGACGGAAATGGGATTCTAAAATGATTTTTGGATAAAGTTCTGGAATATGGCCAACTAGGTTGGAACTTGACCATTTCTTAACCGATTTGGATGAAATTTGGTATGCACGATGGAAATGGGATTCTAAACTGATTTTTGGATAAAGTTCTGGAATATGGCCAACTAGGATGGAACTTGGCCATTTCTTATCCGATTTTGATGAAAGTTAGGATGTACGATGGAAATGGGATTCTAAACTGATTTTTGGATAAAGTTCTGGAATATGGCCAACTAGGATGGAACTTGGCTATTGCTCATCCGATTTTAGTGAAATTTGGTATGGGCGATGGAAATGGGATTCTAAAACGATTCGTGGATAAAGTTCTGGAAAATGGCCAACTAAGAAGAAACTTGGCCATTTCTTATCCGAGTTTGATGAAATTTGGTATGTGCGATGGAAATGGGATTCTAAACTGATTTTTGGATGAAATTCTGGAATATGGCCAACTAGAAAGGAACTTGGCCATTTCTTTGCCATTTTGTTGAAATTTGGTATAAGGAATGGAAATGGGATTCTAAACTGATTTTTGGATAAAGTTCTGGAATATGGCCAACTAGGATGGAACTTGGCCATTTCTTATCCGATTTTGATGAAATTTAGCATGTACGATGGAAATGGGACTCTAAAATGATTTTTGGTTGAAGTTCTGGTATATGGCCAACTAGGAAGGAAATTGGCCATTTCTTATCCGATATTGATGAAATTCAGCACGTGCCTTAGAATTTTTTTTTTTTGGTTTTTCCTTTATCTCCAATTTAGGAGCATAGGGCGTCAACTAGGCTGGACCATCTTACTCTGTTGGGGGCTACTGCTTTTATTTCCACCCAGGATTTCCCAAGTTGTTTTGCCTCAGCTAGCATCGTTCTCCGCCATGTCATTGCTGGCCTTCCCACTTTCCTTTTCCCTTGCGGGTTCCAGTCCAATAACATCCTCGTTATATCACACGGTGACTTCCTCAGGGTATGCCCAATCCATCTCCATTTTCGTCTCTTTATTTTGGTTTCAATATCTGATTGATTTGTTTTCCTGTCCAAATCGATGTTAGTAATTGTGTTAGGCCAGAAACACTTCAGTAATCGTCGAAGGCACTTGTTTACGAATACCTGTAGCTTCTGTATGATTTTGCCTGATTGGAAGGCGAGTAGAGGAGAAAGAAGAGACGTCACATTATTCATTAATAACGTCAAGCAACCGTGTGCTAGGTTAGTATAAATCTGGTTACCCGCATGGGAACATCAAAGAAGGAAAAAGTACAAAGAACAGAATCTCTGCCCCCCCCCCCCCCCCCCCGGTATGCCAGTATACCTTATCCAGCAGCTCTGGAAACTGGCTACGACTCAATGGACCAATGATCATTAATCTGAAAACAAACCGATAACAGAAACGGAAACTAGAAGAAACAACAACAACTCAAAGCGGCAAAATCAAATATCGACCCTTGGCTATCGTACACGGACACGAATCGGGATCTGGAACGTCAGAACTCTTACAGAAACATCAAGACTAGCGCAAGTAGAAAAGGAAATGAATCGCCTTAGAAATGGGATTCTAAAATTATTTTTGGATAAAGTTCCAGAATTTGACCAATTGTCATGAAACTTGAAAGTTTTGTATCCTATTTTTATGAATTTCAGCATTCACGATGAAAATGAGATTCTTAAGTTATTGATAAAATAAATCATTAAATACATGGAATAACGATATTAGTTTTTCACTTTTAAAGCACATGTCGAATTTCTTTTATTCGTTTAAGGAATAGGCAAGCGCCTTCCAACTTTAACATATAACTTTAACCAAAAATAATTTTAGAGTTTTATTTCTATAGTACATACTAAATTTGTTTAAAATCGGATAAAAAATGGCCAAGTTCCATCCTAATACGGCTTATTCCAGAATTTCATCTAAACATAATTTTAAAACCCAATTTTCATTACACAAGCTGAATTTCATCAAAATCTTATAAGAAATGGCCAAGTTCCTACCTAATTGGACATATTCCAGAACTTTAGCTAAAATTCATTATAGAATCCCATTTCCATCGCGAACACCAAATTTCATCAAAATCGGTTAAGAAATAGCCAAGTTCCATCCCAGTTGGCCATATTCCAGAACTTTATCCAAAAATCAGTTTAGAATCCCATTTCCATCGTACATGCTAACTTTCATCAAAATCGGATAAGAAATGGCCAAGTTCCTTTCTAGTTGGCCATATTCCAGAACTTTATCCAAAAATCAGTTTAGAATCCCATTCCCATCGTGCATACCAAATTTCATCCAAATCGGTTAAGAAATGGTCAAGTTCCAACCTAGTTGGCCATATTCCAGAACTTTATCCAAAAATCATTTTAGAATCCCATTTCCGTCGTGCATACCAAATTTCACTAAAATCGGATGAGAAATGGCCAAGTTCCATAATAATTGGTCATATTGCAGAACTTTATTTAATTTTCTATCGTCTCTTATCGGCGAGTATTACAAAAAAAATCGTACGATCGTTAAGGGTTAACAAGTAACTAACGCAAAATGTGAAAAAAGTCGTTTTTTTATTTTGATGAATACTTGTTCCTTTAATTGTTTTGTAAAACTTTGATCAATCTGTCCGAAAAAAACGGTTGGATGGATCAATTTGAAAATAATACAGGGCTATTAGGAGTACATTAAACTGTAAAATGACCTGGCAACATTAGTCTTATCATCAATATTTGTAAAGTAACGGTAGATTTACTAAGACAACCTAAAAAGTCGTTTTTTTGTACGTTTTTCAAATCAGTATTGAGGGTGAAAAAAAAATTTGTTCTCAACTAATCATTAAAGGGTCTTGTAGGAAATTTACTGAAGTTTTTAGGGCTGCCCTAAAGTTTACTGTGCAATCATTGGTTGCTGAGATATCGATGATCAAAGGCAAAAGGATCTTTTTTGATTCAAAGTCAGATATCTCAGCAAAAAGTTGACATAGAGAGACCAGAATGAAATTAAATTTACGCCTAATTAACAGGCTAACCGACCTATGCATTGGTTTAACTTAAAAAAAATTTCCCGAGCCCATGGCACCTTACAAAAAAAAAAAAAAATTCGAATTTTTTTTCTTCGCGCTCTTTCTTATGATTGCGTGATAACGGAATCTCACAAAAAATTTCCGTTCAAAAGTTTCAAAACTAGAGATTTGAAGCTTTAAAATGCTTTTCTTTTCATCTCTGTACGACCGTATTTTACTAAGATACAGCTCTTCAAAAAACACTAAAAAAATTGAAAAAAATTAGTGTTCCTTTAATTTTTTGGAGTAGTGTAGAAAAAATCCAAATGTACTCGAAATGTTTGTCTAGTTTTAAAATTTTCGTTTCTTTTAGATCCTATGACATAATCCTTTAAATGATAAGTTAAAATTCAAAATATATCATTCAATTTTTGAAATTTCGCAAAATCCATAAAAATACGTTCGGATCGTTAGAATTCTCCAAAAATCTGATAATACAAGCAAAACACATTCAGTCCATTGACCTCAATCGATACCAAACATTTTCAAGTTCAGTAAATTACTCTTTAATTAAAGCACTTCTGTGAAAATGTGCAAAATATCGTGGACGATATTATGAAATATCACGATAAGGATACAGAACTTATCTAAAATAAAGCATTCTATACCAGAGTGTAGATGCTTTAATTAAATTCCTATGAAAGATTATAATTTATTATCAGTGACATTAAAGCAACTTCACCAAACTGATCGGACATGTCGGTGAGTAAACCAAAGAAATGTGGGCGGGTACATAATTCGATTTCTTAATTACTTGCAGATCGCCTTTATAAAAAGATAATTAGTCCTATTGTTAGTTAACAATTTATGATTTCAAAACTCAAATAAAACAAATTTTTACATATTAATAAGTACGGGCTTTAATCTATAAATAAAAAAAATATACACATTTACATAAATCCATACATTGATATACAAAATTCATTCATTAATCTTATGTTTCTTCCTCATTCACTTCTTATGTTTCTTCTTCGGTTTATTTATTGAGAAATATTATATTTGTTTTGCTATGAGAGATTTGTACGAGTATAATGTTGAATAATGATTTAATCATCAGGAGTTGTTTTTATTGTAATTATTATTTATGATTTTATTCGAAGATATTAGCTTGGTTAGCGTGGAAAAATTAAGTGTTTTACACCCAAATTCATTGTACCCTTAAAGGGGTATGAGTTTTATAAAATGGATTGAGTCTTAATAGTATTAATCTAAAAATCGATGTGTTTGGTTTCATCAGCGCCAAATTAAAGCAATCTTTCAAAAATTGATTAATATTATCTTGTCTAAGCTTATGGCCTACTAACTAACAAATTATCAACATATTTATTGATTCGTAAACAATATAAGCACATCCTCTTCACTAGACTAATGACTTTTTCTGTTTGCCTGTCCACCAACTTGTCATCCTAAGAGAGGTACAAACAGAAATAAAGATAATTATTACATAAATTAATAAAGTAACTCACACAAAAAACTTAAATTAAAAAATCACCATACCATAATTATACTAGGTAGGTTTTGAATATTAACTATATACAAAACGTAAATCCCATCAATTTTCATTATTAGTTTTCATCTCACACAACAAACAAAACACAATAATAGTTTCAGTTTCAAAAGAAAACAAAACTTATTCCAGTGTTATTCTTTAGGTATCATTTTATAAATATTTATGTATTTATGTTTTATGCATTACAAAATAATGCGCTCATATATAATACACAAACAATATTGTACTTTTTACAGATAATAAAATATAATATTTAAAATTTTTGCTTGTGACATTCAATCATATAATAATATAAAAAGTACAATACAAAATAAAATAAGACACGACACAGAAGAAGAACATTGGTATAACATAAGAATATTAAAGATATTTCAAAAATGTCACCGAACCTGAAGTAATGCAAATTAAAGTTTTTATAAATGCATTTCGTTAAAATATGCAAAAGAATTTAAGATTTTGTATGTCACAGTCGTGACACATGTGTTGTGGGTCTTAGTGATTTTATTTTTTCTTTAACAGAACGATATCTTTAATTTTATCTCGAACTATGAGCATTCCCATTTGATTTATTAATCGCAATGTAAATTGTGTAGTATAATCTTTTAATTGATTTGATAATTTATGTTAAATGCATTTATATTTTTGTTAAAGCTTGGCTAGGCTCTTGATATAAATAGACGATGCACATATGTACATACAGCAATTTTATTAAAATATGTTAATGCGGTAACTTTCTTGTGTATACAAATATATAGGAAGTAATTTGCATTAAGTTTTTAATGTACACACATTACACAATTGCATTATCTTAATAGAATAACGAAGTTTAATGTTTTTTATATATTTAAATTTATCTCATCAGGTAACTGGGTCAGGTATCTTTAGGAATCTTGGACAAAATTTACTCCGTATGCTGGTGTTTTAAAAGCTTAAACATACATTGGTAATCACTAATCAGTTTCATCAAGATCGTAGGAAATTCTACAATAATTGACTTAGTTAACCATCCAAATAAATATTTCTAGTGAGCGACTATACTTCCAAATGCTGTATCACTCATTTAGGGGTATCAAGAAAAATTATAACTTATAATACCAATATTCATTACTATAAGCAATGTATTAACATTTTCTAATTGCATACATAAATTCTAACAACATCCTCTTCATTTAATATTTAAAAAACTATAATTTAAATCTACGAGACTCAATGACATAATTCTAATTTACAATAAATTACGACTATTATGCAATTCCCACTGAGCCACTATATCATAATTCCTTCAACAATCACACCATTAGAAATATATTGTAATATAAAAAAATTCTCAACATTTCGCATGTATTCTATATGCCATAGTTATACTTGGTTTAATATACACATCCACAATATACATGATTACCATCAACAATAGCCCATTAACAAGTTTAAATTTATGTGTGTGATCTAACAATTAGAGATAAGTTAATAATAAAGGCGTTGAAATTAGACCAACTTTTTTTTATATTTTGTTCCGACACACAAGATCGTAATCATCTGTTTATAAATTATATTGAACGGAAATTCCGTAATCGGTTATGTGTCAACCGAAAAAAAAACTGTTGTCTGTCTATATGTATAACAACCATCTGTAAAATAATAATGATCATTGAACTTATAAATATTTTGAGTGTTACTCGCAGCATTTTTTATCTTTTATCAAGCTGACTGCTTTTTCTCTCTATAATAAAAGACAGTCAAGGTATATTTATGTCACTGTATAATGTGTACACACAACTTCAAGTGAAACAAGTTTCATTTTTAATTGAGCAAAAGAAAAATTGAAGATTCATCATCGCCACATTGCGCGCTTAATATTTTACATGTACACAATAATTTTAAATGTTCTTTTCCTAAACCTGTGTATATATGTACATATATTCAGCATTCGGCAGTCCTTGGCGATGTCATAGCACTTAATAAACAAACATAATAAAAAAAATCTGTAATTTTTATTTATGATTAATAATAATCATTGAACTAATAAATTAACACGAAATTAAGTTAATATTGTTGTTGGTAATAACGATTAGTATAAATAGTTGTCATTATTGTAATTAAATTTGTTTTATTTTTAGTCTGAATGAATACTAATTTGTATACAAACAAAGGTACATTTGAATGAAAATGTTGTGGATGAATTTATAGGAAGATAAGTTATGAATCTGTAACTTTTCATAGTAAATTCGACAACTCAATTCTTATTAAAACTACATTGAATTCATCCAGAGCTTATAGGAATTTGTTTAAATTTCGAAACGTACAATTTTGAATCACGAAATTTGTCTTTTTTTCGTTATAATATTCTCGGTCCCATCGTGAATATAAATGTACTCAAAATTACTATGAACGTGCCATTTTCCGTCTTGTAGTTGAAAAATTGAATGCAGGTCCTGAACATTGCATTAAAAATCTTAAGTATAAGTCCTCAAAATTTATTTTCAAAGAACCTAAAATTTATGAAGTATCATGAATCTTTCTCCTATTCATAAGTCATTTCCAGCCTCAAACTATTTAGCTTCCTATAGATTTAAATCTCTTCTATCAATATCGATAATCACACATTGCTTAAGTCTCATGACACTCATATTGCGCTACTTTCGACTACTAACATAAAACAGTGCGTTAAAATGCAAGGGTGGAAAAGGCACGAAAAGAGGTTAAAAATTAGACGAGGTTAAGGAATATTTAACAAAAATAGTATAGATGAAAAAAGTAAAAATTGAAAATTTTGAAAACGAACTATTTTGGGCTGACATGTTGTATCATTAATCATCACTTTCGGATTCGTTTCCGATAGGATTTTGTCTCTTATAACAAGAGCAAAATTGTACTCTATTTCACTTTTTCAATTATGTATATTAGAGCGGATTAAATTGTATGGAGAAAAAATTTTTAGTCTGGAGACTCCACTTTTCTGAAAATTCTTTGTATTTGAAGCAAAAATGTCCACTGCACCATATGGCTACGATGAATTTCGAGCCTGCATAATCTCATTTAAGATTTTTTTTTATAAAGAGTGAGTTTTTGAAACGCCTTGCATTTTTTAAAAACTCACTCTGATAAAGAAAAATCTTCAAATGAAATTATGCAGGCTCGAAATTCATCCTAGCCATATCGTGTTGTGGACTTTTTAGCTTAAAACTAAATGAATTTACAGAAAAATGGAGTCTCCAGACCACTTAAAAATTTAATCCGCCCTAATGTATATATTTTGTAAAGCAATCTCAGCTTGCTCGAATAAAACAACATTCTATTTATACTTTCATTTATCAGTCTATCATCCAAATTTTTGTTTGCGATATTTTATCGATGTGAAGAAAAGAGTAAGTCAGTGTTTAAATTCATTTTTTCGTTCCCTTCTTTTATCTTTTATTTCTCTCTTTGTGAAAGAAAACAAAAAATAATTTTGTTGTTTCTTTCCCCGAAAACGAAATCGAAAAACGTAAAATATCAGAGCATTCACAATGCAAAAACCTTTTTCCTTTTACTTACAGGTTTGTATGAATTTTCAACATAACGAACAAAAATGTTTGTTCGTTATGTTGGAAATTCATACAAACCTGTAAGTAAAAGGAAAAAGGTTTTTGCATTGTGAATGCTCTGTTACTCTCCTCATATAAAACACAAAGCATAGGAGAAAAGAAATATTTTATTTTGTTGGATGTCGTTCCAGAGGAAAGAAACAAAACAAAATATTTTTTCTCTTCTTTCGCAAAAAGAGAGTAAAGCAAGGAACGAAATTTGAATTTAAACACTGGAAGTATACCTACAATAGCCTGAGATCGCATTATACAAATCGTAATGAAAAAAAAGGAAACAAAGTATGTAGAATTTTGTTCTTGTTGTAAGAGTCAAAATACTATCGAAAACGAATCGAAAGTGATAATACAATATGTTAGCCCTGGGGCCTATTTAACCATTGCACTTAGCAACTTAGCACACTTTTAATAAGCAAAATAATACATAATATAATCTATTAGGATAAGTTTAAGGGTTTTGTTCCGCAAAGAGAAAATTACTATGATATTGTATACAAATTATAAGTTTAGTTTATATTAAGCAAACGTCGATGCGATTTAGATATTAATGTTATAGCATAGACAATCATAATAGATCTCTCATTTGACTAAAAACAGAAAATAAAAACAAAAATTTTCCATTCAAATATTATCGGTGTATTGCATATACGTATTATATTTGCAACGCATTCTAAAATCATTGCCTTATAAAATACACAACACAACGATACATTGGAATTATCAGAAGTTTTTGTTTTTTTCCTTTAGTTACTATGAAATGAGAAATCTAGTATGAATGTCTATGGTTATAGGTTCAATATTATTAGCTAAGTGACAATCATTTCTGTACAATGAACATTTAGCAAATTTTAAGTACAATTCAAAGCAAATATACACTTGCACGTTAATGTGTTTTTTTCATGACCAACTAGATAAAATTTACTTTATTCGATTCACAATACAAACAAAGTGTTCTTAATTTTATTTAATGTTTGCTTATTCATTCGCTTGTTTCATGATACAAAAATTAGTCACTTGTTAAATATTGCTGTACTAGGGGGTACAGCCCATGATACAAAGACTTAATAAGGTATGCTCAATAGATGTAATTACGCCATCCGGTGACAGAAATTTGTTTTTTATTTTTTATTTTTTGTACAAATTTCTCTATTTTGTTTTGTTTTTTAGCACGTCATTCGATGCTGCACCACGATACTACCGAATGACGTGCTAAAAACAAAATAAAATAGAGAAATAACAAAAAATAAAAAACAAATTTCTGTCACCGGATGGCGTAATTACATCTATTGAGCATACCTTATTAATTCCTTGTATCATGGGTACAGCCCGTCCTAGGACGGATACAATTTATATATAATGTTGATGTCAAGCAGCCGCTGCCACATGAGAGGCATGAAGCCTAAGAACCGACCTAAGAAATCATACATTTAAATTAAAGGTAATGATTACAGTTGATTAGTAATTGCTCACGACCAAGGGAAAACTTTCTTGTCAATTTTCTGAACATGCGGTGTAAGACGTTATCACGTCAAAAAAATATAAATTGAAAAACAAAACTAAAATGCCTTGACCACAATCGAACCCCGGACTTTAGCCGGTTTAGTCCACAACATTTCTACTAAAGCATGGTTTCCACGATGGCGAGGCGAAAAAATTAGTCAAACTAAACAGAGAAAGTAAAAATTCACCAATAGTACGATAGAGACAAAATACCATTTTGACAGAAAAATTAGGACGTCCAGTTTTTAATATTTTAATTCAGCACTCCGAAATTGGACGTCTAATCCGAAAAAAAGATGAAATGGATCATCTTTTTCGGATTAGCCGCTGATTTTCGGAATTCATATGTCAATTTGAAGACAATTTTCTGAATAAAATAAATTTCAAAATAGAACCGTTAATTTGGATTTTGTTTTGTAAAGACAGTAATTAAATATAAAGCATCCATTACTGGATGTTAATAAAGTTAAATAATATAAGTTAAATTATGAAATGTCTCCAAATGTATATCAAATGTAACACAAACAAAGTTAGGTGATGAAATCTCGAAACGTCAAAAATAAATGAATAAAAATTCGGTGTAACGACTTGTTGCTGTTTCACTCACTCTCATGTTATTTTTTTTATTTGTTCCTCTTTTTAGTTTGACTAATTTTTTCGCCTCGCCATCATGGAAACCATGCTTAAGCCATATCAACCTAAGGAAATTTATTTAATTTTCATTCTTATATTGTTTCAAACATAGTGTGCTTTGAAGTTTATGAGAAAAAAAATTTTTACGGAAAAATTTTCATGGCTTACTACAATTATAATATATGAAAGTTTTTAAATAATTTGTTGTAGTGTTTAGGCAGAACCATCTTGAAGTGAATAGAGCCGGCATGTGAAAAATGAACTTAAAATAAGGGATATAGAAACACTAAAAATTCATTTATTTTCATAGTGTTTATATGAAAAAACGCGATTTTGATTGACGATAAAATATGAATTAAAAGTTAAACCCAGTTAAATATTTTTTTAAGGAATCGCTAACAAACAACTCAATGTCTTACTCATTTAAAACACAGATTCTCAAATTTCCATATTTTCCACCAATAATCAAAAGAAAATAAGGGAAATTAAATTAAAAAACATTCTACAACAACAACAATGTGTATTAAAAAGAGAACATTCAGTTTAATGACGACATCATATCTCCACATCTAAAACTAATGGTAAGAAAAAAGACAACAGGCATCCGCTCAACAATTAAACTAAAATAAATCAGAAAGAGCAAACAGAAAAAAATAAATCGATAAAATGAGTGCGAAGAAAACAAAAAATCAAAACAATCTAGCATGCTTTGCAAATTCAAAATAACTATAGAAACATATTCGAATTCAAATTAGAATGGTGGCAATGAAAGAGACGATTATTGTATTTTTTATAAACGAATTATGTTGATGGGATGACGTAGTATATTACAAAAACAACAATATTTAAAATTTCAAAAGTACCTTATTTTTCATGACGATTTTCACTTAGAAATAAACATTTTCAAGACTCGATTTTTCAATCAAATAATATTACATGTTTCATGAACATTTTCATATAAAAACAAAACAAAAGCAAAATTACTGTAATAACTATAAAGCAGAATGTTTAATTAAAAATAAAATATTTTGTCATTACATGAATACTAAAAAAAATAATAATAAAAATTAAAAAAAATAAAATTAGTGAGATCGAACCGAAGACCTTTGCCGCTCTAGTCCAAAGCGTTACAACTACGCCACAAACAATATAATAACGTTTGTTTTATTTGCATTATTAAATTGTTTTATTTTTTCAAAGCGTTCTACAGCCTCGCTAGCTAAATATATATATTAATTACGCAAACCCGAGAATCATGCACGCTTCCGGGCCAATTGACGTTAACAGCATAAAATAAATTGCTCAGTCCGCAAATCATCATTACATTTAGTGAATGGTTTCCCTGTCTATTCACAAACATTGCTTCATTATTTGATGTTGCATCAATATTAATGATTGTTCCATCAACATAGCCACAAATATTTACTAACCCGCCGTTTTCCGGCCAATGCACAATATTTCAAAATAAATGTTTCCCTATTCCATCAAAAACGCGATGTACTGTAGTGCATACTGTTATCCTCTTTGTAGCGCCATGCATGGTACCCCCTGTGATTTTTTTTTTGTGGTTTTGTGCCTAATTAAATCCCCGATATTTTGTAAAATATATTCTGCTTTATTATTAGTAACGATTCTTTAAACGAAAATTCGTTACAAATATTAAAATGTATCCTGTTACGGCAAATATTTTCAATTAGTGTATTGTTACCGAATAATAATTAACGTCGAATCATTTTTACGACCTATATGTGCCGATGTGCGTTATACGAGAACGAGTAGTATCAATTATTACACTTATCACAAAATGCAATGCAAATTTTCCTCTAGCAACAAACATGAAAGAATATCAAACAACTGAACAATAAAAACGCAATAACTGTTTGGTTTTGTATTATAATTGCAGTCTTAGCACTTATCACTTTGCCCTTTGCATTTTTCAGTAACAGTTTGTACGATCGAAATTGTAAGTTAATTTGCGTTTACTGTAAAAAATCTTCATTATTTTAAAAATTCATTCATTATATAAATGTTATTTTGTAAAATTAATAACTATTATTTCTTCCACTGGTTCAGCCACTGGTAAATCATACCAAAATTCAAACAGGAAAATTTCTGTATTTTGTTTCCTGGATTTAAATAAATAAAGAGACATAAGAGCAATAGCAACGAAGTTATACATATTTCTATATTTTTATATATCTTGTATTAATAAATTATGAATATGTTCGGAATTCACGTCCTTGATGGGCCATCTTTCTTCTCGCGATTCTGAAGCATATTAAAGGAGCAATGCTATTCTTCCGTGAACTTGTTATTCATTCCTAACTATGAGTTTCAAAATGGTATCAAACGTCAAGAAGTTGACATGCATATCCAAACGAAATACCCATACAAACAAATATTTCCCTTTATACAAATTACAACAAAATTTACGGACGAAACCAGGACTAAAGCAAACAGCTATTATACCAAAGCAACCCACATCATGCAAAGCCATAATCTAAAAAATGAAGCTTTTATAAAGGAATTAGAAACGAGGAAAACACCAAACTTTTCATATAAAACAAATGAGAAATCACTTTTTTTCTAAGATAAATTTTTAAATGAAAACTTTATAAATTCTTAACACGTTCGCGACTCAACGTCACATATATGTGACATGCTAGTTTCCCCCTAAACTAATGTCACACATTTGTGACGCAAAATTTTACGAAATAAAATAATAATTGTTTAGTAATTTCTGTTACATTTATTTGTGATGGGGCTGTGTTTCTAGAAGTATCTAACACATGCTTGTGTCAAGTAGTTTGACTGGAAGCCCTGAGCGCAGTCGTCGCCTACATATTCGTGACATTTTATTTTAACACGTGAGTTTTTTTGTACACCAAAAAAAACAGCTGAGTTGCAAACATTTTAATTATGATCTCGTAGTTATTTTTATAAATACTTGAGTTTCAAGTTCAACACATATCGTCATCTCAGTATTTAAATGATACAAACGCATTTTAATAATTTTGGAGTTAGAACTACCGTTTACGTAAACACGTAGACTGAATCGTCAAATTAGATTCCAAAGTCGTTATTGTACCACATCAACACTCTAGTTTTAAGTTACATCAATGAATTTTAGTTAATTTGGAGTTAGGACCGTCACATTACATAATGGCAAACCTAACTCCAAAATGATTAAAATGCGTTTGTATGACTTAATACTGACGTGACGATATGAGCATCGTTTAAGAAAATCATTTTCATTTTCTTGTAATAATTAATTTATTTAAACCAAAATTTATAAAATGTTCACAACAACGGCATTCTAGTCAAATTGAAACAAAACCTTACTACTACAAATCCTGTGGTCACTAAATACAAATTACATGATGCACAAATTTGATAAAATCGAGCCAATACCTCTTGGAAAAAATTTCAAGTTCAAAAATTGTAAGAAAAACAAAACAAATTCACCAAATTTTAGGAACGTGCGTGAAAATTTTGGGATAAAAAAAAATTTTATAATAAATACACTAATCGCTCTAAACATAACAAATTTTGTTATTCGCTACGCTCTTTCTGTAAATTACTTATTCGTTCTATAAAATTCTTCTTTCGGTCGACACTTCTTGTAACATGAATAATTAAATAACTATATTTCCTCTGTTTTGTATTTGGATTTCCCAATAATATAATTTTGAGATGACGTCGTCGTGCCAAAATTATTTGGTCTCTTCTTTTGTGAGCAAGCTCAACCAATTCGAAAATCTTACGATGTTTTTATTTAATGCATCGGTTGTAATGTGTTGTCATTTAGCGCAATAGTATAGTTGAACAGTAGCGAAAGGAGATAGAACGGAAGTTTATGTGATGTTTTACTTCGGTCTAAAAAGACCAAAGTATTGAAATCCTGTCAAAAATGATGAAAAATTTGGTTGGTCCAAAACCACTTTTCTCGACGTTTTGAAAGTCCCTGAGTCTGAAAATGCAAAAAAAAAAAAAATGTCCGTCCGTCTGTCTGGATGTCTGGATGTCTGGATGTCTGGACCCATGGTATCTCGAGAACGGCTTGTCCGATTTTGAATTTTTTTTCACCAATCTGTTTCTATGGTCAAGGCGGAGATTTGAAAAGCTTTTGGAGACTGTACGTCAAGGGGGTGGGGTACCTGCCATACGAATTGACCCAAAATAACTGCTTTTATAAATATTTACGATTTTTTTATATATGCTTATTTGATTATTGAATTGGGCATTGAATTTGGCATTGAATTGGGAATTGATTTGAAGATTAAATTAGGGGTTGGATTTGCGCGTTGAGTTGAAGTTGAGTTGGAGTTGAGTTGGGGTTGGATTTGGATTTGGTGAATAGTTAACAAATTTTTTATATGATGGAACTTACCTATTTATCAACCGATTACGATGAAATTCGACATTTGTATTGGAAATTGGATTCTATAATGATTTATGGATGAAGTTCTGGGATTTTAAAACGATTTCTGGTTGAAGTTCTGAAATATGGCCAAGTATGATGGAACTTGTCTATTTCTCAACCGATTATTATGAAATTTGATTTGTGTGTTAGAAATGGGATTCTAAAATGAGTTTTGAATGAGGTTCTAGAATATGGCCAAGTATGATGGGACTTGCCTATTTCTCAACCGATTACGTTGAAATTCGACAAGAGTGTTAGAAATGGGATTCTAACATGTTTTTTGGATGAAGTTCTAGAATATGTCCAAGTATGATGGAACTTGGCTATTTCTCAACCGATTATGTTGAAATTCGACATGTGTAATGGAAATGCGATTCTAAAATGAGTTTTGGATGAGGTTCTGGAATATGGCTAAGTATGATGGAACTTGCTCATTTCTCAACCGATTATAATGAAATTCTACATGTGTATTGGAAATGGGAGTCTGAAATGAGGTTTGGGCGTAGTTCAGGAATAAGGCCAAGTATGATGGAACTTGGCTATTTCTTAACCGATTATAATGAAATTTGATATGTGCGTTGGCAATGGCAATATTTGATATGTGTGGAATATGGCCAAGTAGGATGGAACTTGACTATGCCTTAACCGCGGGTATCATTGTGTTAGACATGTGCGTTGTAAATGGGATTCTAAAATTAGTTTTTGAATAAATTTCTGGAATATGGTCAGTTAAACGGTTAGAAGTATCAGTATAATTTGTTATAATACTTTCGGTATTTATAAAGTTCTAGAATACGATTTTTCGTTTTAAATTGGATGCCTGTACCCATGTTGAAGCTTTTGACCTGTTTGGCTGTTGTTGTATAAGTAAATATATATTGGTTAAAATAGAAATCAATAATGTCAAAACAGTCACACCAACTTTATGATATTATTGAAGATACTAAAGACCGAAGTTCTGATCACCTCGTGAGGTTTCAGCCCTTTATATTTTTATATTTAAAGTTATAAAATATCGATATAAAATGTCAATATCAGTTAAGGGTTAATATATTTCATTGCCAACAAAAAAAATTACTTCTATTATAGTTCGAGCCCTTTAAAAAATTAGGTTGTAATGTCAATTTGAAAGTCTTTTAAATTGTTCCACGCGTAGCAAATCAAAAATATGATGATCTTTACAGATATCGTTAAATTGTTGAAATTCAATTAAATGCATCAATCACACATCTAGGGTTAATGTATACAAAAAACATCATTTTGTAATATACCCGTCTAGATTTACCTTGAAGTCAATTAAGAAGAATTTTGTAATCATAGATAAATATGAAAATTCATCCACCTTCATAATATCTAACATACGTCTTAGGTTTTGTTCAATTTCTAGATTTATTTATCTTGATTCGAGAGTTATTGCAATTGTTTTTACTTACATATTTGTATGTATTATTTATTCCGCCTACATTTATACAAACAACACTTTGTTATCTATCTTAAGTTTAGTTTGTATTAGACTAGAGAATTATGTCTAGCGCAGATGTATACATACAACCAGTTTGACTCGATGAAGTAATTTATAACATGAAAATTATATTTTGGCGCTTCGCATATTTTTACAACCAAAACACACACGCATTGCTTATCCAAAAATAAAACAACGAAATGATATAAAGCATACATTGATGAGTTGACGATGATCATGTTGATCGGTATATGAGAAGTAGAAATAAAATTTTGTTGATCTCTGACCACCTGCATTTTTCACATCATGATGATGAATGTGTGATGCGATATACAGAATAAAATATTTTAAGTGGTTTCTTTTGAAAAATCGATAAAGCTAACCCGAAAATATTTCAAATTGAAACGAATCAGATTTATGGTTTTATTGGGAATAATTTGCTGCGCTTTTGTTAAATATTTTTATTTGGGTTGTCTGCGTGCATCTATCGTATAAGCAAATCAAAAAATCAAAATTTGACGTTTCTCTATTATCTTGATCTATGACTATGGCTTTTTAATCATTGTTTACGAACGTAATTTAGACAATCTTAGTTGACCTTAAAATTAATATATTATTATACCTGGCGGTAGTGTTATGACATTTTAAATGAGGTACAATATTATTGTGTATTACATTTAAAGACGAAAAGTGTTTTGTTTAGTTTTATTTTTGTCCCTATTTAACCGCTAATTTCATTGTATTCTTCTGAAAATATTAAATGATTTGATTCTGTTTGAAGATAAGAATTCTAAATACGTTACACTTATATGTACGAATTTCTGATAAATTTAATTGTTTACTACCCCTCTTTTACTCTGATTTGTATATTTCGATATTTTTGTCATTTATTGACTGCCATGGAGACTTCGTTGTATTGTGAGTATTTTTGACTAACTTTTTTTGTAAATGATAAAAAAATTAAAAAAAAATAAATGTGGTTATTAAATACAAATACATATATTTTATTCAATATGTAGTTAAAATAAAATGAAATGTAGTTGTTTGTAAAAAAAACAACAAATCTATATTTTTGAGCATTTTTAACATTGTACACTCACAGTCACTTCACTCATGGACATGGTAAGAACCATAATACCAACATTTGAGCGTGGTAACTTGAGCTCGCCAAGTGACTCTTAATTAAGCTAGAACTGTAATAGGGCACCGGATTTTGCACAAAAGGCGATAAGCGGTAAACAGAGTAAACCTTTAATCTTGGAAAAAACCATAAACTCGCTTCTCGATTTTTGCGTGCAATCCGGCCCTGAGGCATTCTATAGGAGACAAAGGAGAGGAATCAATTTATTTTTAATTATTTTACGTTCAAAATAAAGAGAATCCTATAAAACAAAGGAAATTGTATCTTACAGGAATTATTCCTATAAGACATTGGATTTGTAGAAATGCCATTCCAATTGCTTTTAGGAAATATTCTTATATGGCATAATAAATTAGCTCATATTATAGCAGCGATTCAAATATTGCATTTCATGCTATGCAGAGTGGAAAGTCAGCTACGTATATAATATGTGTTACGAAAAATATAGTACGGTGTATTATAATTCAATTAAAAATATATAGGAAATAAATTAGTATTTTTTTTATCCATGAAGTTAACACGCATCCAATACTTTGAGGTCTCATTAAAAAAAAATAAGTCCTATACATCTCAAGTGGTGACGCAAATTACCTCACTTGTAAACGTATAGGTAAACTCTCTACTTTAGTTATGATAATATGACACTCGCTTTTTTTGCGAATTTTTAAGCGCTGCAAAAGTATCGCGGAAAAGGGAGAAACATAAGTATAGAAAATTATTGAATGAATAAGTGTATACACAATATAGGGGTAGTATAGACAATATAAAGCAAAAATCAATAGCTCATTTTAACAGCAGTTATCCTAGACACAATACTAGAAAAATAAGAATCATGGCACAGTATTTTTCAGCGCTTGTTGTATACTTTCTGCGGGCATATCAACAATTCAATAGTTATTTTTTTAAATTTTATCAGTAGGCCATTTTAAAAATGTCTAATTATTTGACTTTTGTAAATAAAACAATATTGTCTCTTTCTACCTCACTATTTCTGTCCTAGTCACAAAATGCTTATTTTCATTGCACTTTTTTCAAGCCAATGGGCCAATGTCATAATACTATGAGCTGAGGCGATAAAATCTTGTCTATGTTTGAATGGGTATTTTTGATGTGATAACGTTTTACACCGCATGTTCAGAAAACTGATTCGAAATTTAGCCCTTGGTCGTAAGCAATTACTCATCAACTATAAGCATTGCCTTTAATTTAAAGATATGATTGCTTAGATTGATCCTTCGGCTTTATGAGTTACGCATAATATTATCGCAATGACGTCATCAGGCGGTAAAGAAACCCGCGCCGCGAACCTTTGATGTCGGCCGATTTAGATGCTTGAACCAGTGTAGCGAGAGAATGGCTCATCCGATCGGAGATCCGTTGGTGTCAATTTTTGCGTAAAAAACCAGTGGTGGTTAATTAATTTTAAGTTAAATTAATTAATCTCCACATAAATTTTAATTAAAAATTCAAACTACAAAATAGCGATTTATAGAGATTGACGGCACTATACCGAGAGAATGCCTCGTAAGATCGGAGCAATTCGGTTATTAATTTATGCTTAATAATACTGTGGCAGATAATTTATTTTAAATTAAAATAATTAATTTTCACATACATTTTAATTAAAATTTAGATCTACAAAGTCTCGATTTATAATGCTAGAGAGCACTATAAAGGGGGAATGCCTGATCTGATAGGTCATATGTCAGTGTGGACTCTGATACACATTTGACCAAGAGTGCGTCTCCAACACACTAGCTTCGGCGACTTTGGGAGGCACTTGTATGGATCTCACATTCGTCAGGCATATCACTGTTGAGACCCTGCGCTTCATATCGTACTTCTCATACCATCGCCCAGTACTTAATCGTTTGCAAACAATCACTGTATTTTCATTTCATGATGCTAATAATAAATAAATTTATTTTAACAAACCCATACATCGCGCCATTTCTCGCACCGCTTATAAACGTTATCACGGAAAACACCTACGGCCGTGTAGAAGACACAGCCTACCATGATTTTTTTTTTGGTTTGCGCCTTCACTGTTTCTTTGACGTTACTGAAAGTAAGGGTGAACTAAAAAATGAAGCTTATTTAGCGCAATTATTTAAAATATATAAATAATTAATGTGAAATGTTTTATACAAATTAATTCAGTTACTAAATTTGACAGATATTCTGGGAAACAAACCCAAACTAAAATGTAAATTCAGACCATTCTACATTTTAGAATACCTGAAACGTAGGCGTGCTTGATAAGTCCAATGTAAAAACAGCTTTTTTATTGGATTGTGCACGAAAATGATTTTTTTTTGTTTGAGATAATAGTCCGAAAAGATGCTTTACTTGATAACAAAAAAGGATGTAAACGAACTTTTGCGTACCTACTAGTTTTTAAAATTTTAAGTCTTGTCCAAAGAGACTTTTTTGTATACATTTGGAAAGATTTTATCATTTTAAATACCAGAAAACGCTGCTTAAAATGTTCAACAATTTAATGTTTTGTAGAATTTTTTGATGTATAAAATCATAAGCAAGAGATAATGCTTTAATGCAGCGTTTCCCAAACTATGTTCCGCGGAACACTGATGTTCCGTAGACGATAAACAGGTGTTCCGTGAAAAATTCTAAATTTACTAAAAAAAGACCAAGATATAATATGCTCATGAACCACAAAAAGTCACTGCGTGTTGCATAGACAATCATTAGTAATAAAAAAAATTTCGCCCTATTTAAAAATATTTTAAATGTAGCCGTAAAAATGATCAATTATGTAAAATCACGACCACTTCAATCCAGAATATTTAAAATTATATGCGATGAAATGGGTAGTGAACATAGGGCAATTTTATGCCATACCGAAGTTAGAAGGCTCTCCAGAGGAAGGGCATTGGTGAGATTTTTCGAACTTCATGAAGAATTATTACTTTCCTTTTCTGTTTTTTGCTGCTCATTTAGCAGATATTTTTACTAAGTGCAATAAAATTAACTTCACATGTTTAACGTCAGAGATAAAATTGCATCTTTCAATATAAAATTACAGTTTTGTATTTCTCAGGTCGAAAAATATAATTTTGAGTGTTTTCCCACATTAGGAGAGTTGTTAATTGAAATAAATTCTAAAGTAGATGATGAAATCTTCAAAGTAATTAGGACAATTGCATTACAGTCAAGCATTTTACAATATTTTCCAAAGTCCACTGAGGATAACTCTCGGATTAAAAACCCATACCATGTAGTAACAGATAGGCCAACGGGTTTCAGCGCAAGTGATTAAGCAAACCAAATTGATTCAATTGCTGACTCTGGTTTAAAACAAAAATACAACGAACTTCCACTGCATGATTTTTGATTAAATGAATTCAGTGTTTAAATTCAAATTTCGTTCCCTTCTTTAATCTCTTTTTGCGAAAGGAAACAAACAAATATTTTGTTTTGTTTTATGGCTCCTCGATCCAATTTATGAGGCTTCGATGGCCATAAATAAATCGAAACACGCAATTATTCGATCGACCACACAATTCACGTGTATGTGGTCGTGGAAAAAATATTCAACACACAAATATTAATTATCAATTATAACGTATGAGCAATGAAATATGGACAAATGTAAAATGTATCTGTATTTGTATTGTACAACCAAAAATAAAAATTTCCTTGTTTTTAAATAAGGTGGTTCCCGTATATTTTATAAAAAATACATTACAACTGCGTCATTTTACGATTAGTTACAAAAATGTCGTTGTTACAAGTAGTAAATTAATTTATAAATTTTGTCAGGAAAATCCAGACAAAAAAAAGAACGAGATTTTTCACTACTTCAAGGATCTTGGATTCAAAAAATCCTTTATCTACAAAACAATTAAACTGTTTGAGAATAATGAACCTGTGGAAAGAAAACCCGACTCTGGTAAAAAATGTCAACTACAAGGTAGCAAAGTTCGAATGAAATTGAAAGGTGAAACAGTGGGTCGAACTGCAAAATCGTACAGAAAACTGGGTAAAAAATATCAAGTTGCCCCAAAAACTATCAAGAAATATTTACAAAGTATGAATATTCAACGCAAACCCAAAAAATCGGCACCAGCAACTACAGACAAACAATTAGCTACAATCAAATCTAGATTAAGAGTGCTTTCCCAAACATATTTCGCTGCTTCTTCAGCTTATAAATGTGTGATGGATGATGAAAGTTATTTAACTGTTGAAGGTAATGAATGGCAGCCAAAATACTACTACGAGTCTCCCGATCACAAAGCACCAGAAAAGGAGAAGTTTATTCATAAGACCTAGTTTCCAGGTAAAGTTATGTTGTGGTTGGCTATTAGCGAACGAGGTGTCAGTGACCCAGTATTTTTCAAAAGTGGTTTGGCGGTTAATGCGCAAACATACACAAACAAATGTTTACCTGTGCTTCAGAAATTTATAAATAAATATCATAAAACTGATAAAACGATTTTTTGGCCTGATTTGGCATCCTCACATTATGCCAACGCAACGTTATCTGATTTACGTCAACGCAGAATCGAATTTATCCCAAAAGACTATAACCCACCAAATGTTCCACAACTAACAACTTTTGGGCAAATCTGAAGAGAATGGTATACAGCAATGGATATCGTGCCAAAAATGTTGAATGTCTGATTAGAAAGATAAAAAGAGATTTAAAGAAGATTGATACATCAGGAACGCAGGCGGCAATGAAAAGAGTGCCAGAAAGGATCAGGAAAGCGAATCGATATGGAGCGCAAATTTTTCTGTAAATTTTATCTAAGAATTAAAGTTTTAAATAAATTATGGATTAAAATCGTTTGATTAGTAAATAATTTTTTTTTTACTTTTTTTTGTTTGGCCATATTTTATTCCTCATACGTTATGTGGACTAATATCCACCACCACTGTAAATTCACAAGGAAACTTATCACCGAATTTAAATTGAGAATTTAATAAATTAATTTGTAATCACTTTATGTTTTAATTTTAAAATTGAATTTTTCAATTTGCAATGGACGATGCGTCGCTACTCAAAACCGAACGAGAGTGTATTTTTTGTACAAATTGCGTGTGTCACAATGAAATTGTGAAGAGTTTAAAAACTTAAACTGGATATTTTTATTTGATTTGAAGTCCATGATATTTATTTAATACCAAATAGTGAACTGTACTCAAATATAGGAAAATATATTGATTGAGTTGAGCACAGATGCGAAAACCCAGAATAAATTAGTAAGATAAAATATTCTGCAGGCGTCACTATAAACCAAAAAAAGTGTTCAATTACAATTATATTTCAAAGTTGAAATGCGTTACATTTCAAATAATTGTGGCGATAAACGAATTCAAATAATCCCTACAGTTTCTTTCCCTAGGAACGAAATTCAACAAAATAAAATATCTCTCCTCTCCTTCTCTCCTATCCTTTGTGTTTTATACGAGGAGAGATATTTTATTTTTTTCAATTTCGTTCCCGGGGAAAGAAACAAAAAAAATGTTTTTTGATTTCTTCCCCAAAGAGCGAAAAAAAAGATTAAAGAAGGGAACGAAAAATGAATTTAAACACCGAAACAGAAGAGTATTCCAATTTGTCAAAACTAGTCGTTCATGTTTTACTTCCTTTCACAATAGTGCGATGCCAGATTTTTAAATTATGAATTAACAAAATCATAGTACAGAAACCGTTACCGTTTGAACGCTAGGCCAGATATAAGAATTCAGCTTTTTAATATTGAACCTTATATTAAAGGAATTTGTAACTCCAAGTGTCAAAAACCTACAATTGTATTTCAGATAAAGTTTACTTTGCGTGTAATTATTATATGTTTGTAGGTAATTCTCAAAATTACAATTAGCTTATTTCCTATATAAAAAACAAAGTGTTCCTCCATTATTTTTAATTATGCGAAGTGTTCCTCGGTTCGAAAAGTTTGGGAAACGCTGCTTTAATGAATACGTAATAGTATAAATTAATATGAAATTTGTTTGTACTTGTTACTTTCTTTCCATTAATCAACACTTCTTTTAGTCTATCTACTTTGATCTATCTGCTTTGACTCATGGTGTAAAATGCATCATTATTAAATGACAGTTTGTTCTACGCTATAATGATGCATTTTAGCTTCGATGTTTGAATAAATAACTTCTTTTGAACGAGGAGCAGAAAACAACATTTTATACTGCGGAATATAGCGCCCTTTTAAAAAATATTAAAACTGTTAATGATTTTAAAAAAACGAATGGGGTTCAAGCTCCACCTGAACTGCAAATGTTTGGTAAACCATAAAATCAAAAATAGAGGTAAATATTGTGACGATTTTGTTCATCATACAACAAGCTCACGTTATGAACAGCAATAGCTTAAATGGTTAAGTGTTATAAACACGACCGATGGCAAGCAGAGAAAATTTTTGGTATTTTAAATCGTTAAATAAAGAAATAAATCTGTTGTCATAGCCCCCATCAGTACCGTGTAGCTTCCTTGCGAATTTGACTTTTCTGGCGAGCTGACATCTTGGATAGGCAATAGCCCTGATTGCAATCCTATCGAAAACCTTTAGAGATCCTTTCCCGAAAAGTTTATGTAAATGAACAGCAATATAATTCAATTAAAGATTTGAAAAGTGCCATCCGTGAATGTTGGGCCACAATTTCCCCGAAAACCCTCAAAAATTTAGCAAATTCAATACCTACTCAAATTTTTGAAGTTATTCAGAAAGGTGGGGGCCAGACCAAATATTAAATAAAATAATATCTGAAAAATTGCTAATTTTATTGTTTATTTTATTACATTATCAGAAGTGCGTTTAAACGAATGTCCACCTGAAATTTAAATTTTTCAATTTATTAAAGTAAACTAATAAAATTTTTACTAATGGTTTATCTTAGCAACAGGTTTAAGATGATAGACACAATTTAGACTACTTGAAAAAAATCAAAACACTTTACACTTAGAACTATATTCAAAAAACATAGTGAGTTTAAACGAATGTCTACCGCACTGTATTGCATTTTTTTGATACAGCCGTTTTTATTTACACGATCTAACTTCTGTCTTCTCGAGTGTTTTCCGTTTTAATGCTCATCCAAAAATAAACATCTTTCACCAAATTGTATATTACATATAGTATATAATTTTTATTTTGATTGTTTTATGTTATGTATATTTGGTATTCTATATTATTTCGCGCGCAAAGCATTTTCCTCTAGTCAATAAAGTGATTGATAAATCCTAGTTTTAGTCAGACATGTAATCGACTCAAAATGGGTCGTTACAACCTCAAACCTAATTTTACCGGATCCAAAAGCCCCTCTCAATTGGTTCCATCGCAAGACTTTAGTGAGCCTCCACCAAAGTTCACATTTTGCACCATGTTATGCAGTGCCCGGTGCATAGCGTTCTATAATTCTTCTGTATACAAGGGAACATCTTTCAGGTTTCCATAATTGGATTCTCGTCTCATCTAAAAACGCAACAGTGGCCCACTAATCGCAACTCTACTTTGCATGAGTACGAGCAATCTCTAAATGGCGGGATTGATGGAGTGAGGAAGATGTGAAACGTTTACGGGCCGTTTTCAGATTGGTGGAACTATTTTAAACTTCGTCTTATTGTTCTAGTACTAATATTCACTTGGCGAGCACTAAGTAACTAACTTTTCAGTTTAGTAGAATATACGCTTTCGAGCACGTAACGAATTAATTTTTAGAAAATTGGTCGTTAGGCTCGGTAGTACACCTTTTACATCCATGTCCAGGCTTTTTTTTTTATAATCTCCGGTCTCTCGCGGTATCGAGGAGGAATAGGATACGTGAAACCGAAGTCTGCATTTGAATATACATCTTGTGGTGCCATACTCCAATGGAACTTATATTAGGTTTTTGATTTAGAACAAATTTACAAGAACTGCTAGCATTTCACTTACAAATAACTGATAAGCAATGAAACAAAAGTTTATCACTGTGATGAACTACAAACACGATGTACTCTTGGTTAAGCATTTAAAAAAATTAAATTGATTTGCCAGCAGTACACTTTATACGAGACGATTATAAAAATGTGTGCTCATATGACACCAGTACCTTTAAAATTGACCCGTGTTTTTTATTTGTTATAAAAAAATAATATGCGTTAATTTTGTCCAGGAGTGTACCTATGTATTCTGTTAACTTTTCTTATGACAAAAAATAGTTTGCCATTTATTTGTTTTTTTTCTCGTGTTTAAGTTACCAGGGTTGTTTTGAAGAGACAATTTTCTGCAATTTTATTTTATTGTATTTTTTTTACATATGGCTGCTATAGATTGTAAATTGTACTATGAAAGTGTCATTTTGAAACAGTATTTATTGTAAAATACAACTATGAATTCTTTTCATCTAGTAGCCAGAGTATGTTTTGCTAAAATAGCAAGCCTATTAAAACGGTCAATTTCGAGTCACGTGTACGAAATATTCCAATTAAAACGAACCATAATAACTGATAATTTCCCTAGGGAAGTTATCAGTCTAATGTTATTTTGATTGGTTTGTTTCGAACACGTGACTCAAAATAGACTGATTTAACAGGCTTGATATTTTAGCAAAAAAATTTCTTTGTAATTTCTGATTTATGTTGCTTATCTGGGCCCGTATTCTTGAAATTCACCGAAAAAAATCACCGGTGAAATTTCACTAGAAAATTATCGGCGACTTTTTCGGGTGAATTTCAAGAATACGGGCCCATGTAGAGAAACGAGGACATTTTTTCAACATATTTATTTGTTTGGCTTAGTATATAAGTTTCATTCAACATACTCTGTCTTGAAAATATTGATTAAACGTATCGTTTCCTAAATAAATTTAATAATGTTGGTAAAACACATAGAAAGACATAACATACGAATGAAAAATCATGAAATTAAGCTTTCTGATTAACATAATCATATGCGGATATAATTTGGTGCAACCAATAAACTGTAGGAGTTTCGATTCATTTGATTTTGAAAGTTATAGGTATATTCATAAATTTAAAACGATAAAATTTTAAAATTCAAAGATATTGTAAAGCATGTGTTGCATAAACAAATGAACATATTCATAAAATAAAATTATTCTTAAATACTTATTACTCAACTTACCATGACAATTGTCCATCTTCACATCCGAACTATATTCACGTCCAACAATATTTTACGGATACTTATGGTTTTTGATGCCTTCTTAACCCTATGCAGTAGAAATGGAAACCAAATGTATACAGCTGGTTCGGTTTTGGTTTAAAGATATTTGGTTTTGGATCGGAAAAACCAAACATCAAAATGAAATACATTTATGTAAATCAGTTTAAAAAATCCTAAATCTACAGCAAATCTACGGATACCTTTATGAGCTCGTGGGTCGTAGCTTGATATGGGAGCCTATAAATATTCGGGGTATATTGGTTAATCCAATGATCTGCCAATTACTAGGGATCCGCAAAAAGTATCGATACTTTATAGTATCGATACTTTGAATACGATACCAAGTACTTTTGTACTCGATACTTTTGTAACGATACCCAACTGGTATCGATACTTTTTTGTTCGAAATATCGATACTTTTTCGAAAAGCGTTCTGGCAAAGACGGAGACAAAGATGAGCTGAGTTTGTATTTGGCGAATTCAGTTTGCCCACTAAAATCGAACCCTATAATTCAGTGGGAAGAAATAAAAAACGTTTTCTCTCACTTGTACCACCTCGCCAAGAAGTAGCTGATAATACCCGGTACCTCCGTACCATCAGAAAGATTGTTTTATAAAGCTGAAGTGATTTTAATACAAAATCGAAACAGGGTGAACGAACAGCTCTTTTTGTCTGATTGCAATGATGAAGTTTGGGGCTTTCAAAAATAAAATGACTAATTGTTATTTGTTTTGAGTTTCTTTTGTGCAATAAATAAATATGAGCTACACAAATATATTAACTTTGCATTAATAAATTTACATAAATGATTTAGTCTCTCACTATTAACACGTTAATCGCCACCATAATCGAACTGATTCAAGCAATTTTCAGGTTTTGCTCCTGGTAGGCTAAGCTTTTGAAAGAGCAAATTTATCGTTTGCGTCGGAAATCAATGACTGACTTGGCCTTTTACTAAATCCCGTATGTCAACATATACATATGTCTGACATGACTCATGTAGAACTTCTTAGTGTCAGACACATATGACTGACATGGCGATTAACGTGTTAAAAAACTTACATTAGAAATCGGGTATATAAATCGTGTTTTTAAATTGTACTCGATACTTAAGAGTATCGATACTTTTATTACGATACTAGTAATGAGTAAAGTATCGATACTTTCGTTTCGATACCACATTCCTACCAATTACCCGTAGTCGTGCCGTGACAAGGCCGTAAATAATACGGCTATAACTGATATAGGTTTGGTCTTCGCGGCTTTCGTGTGAACCTATGTTAATTGGGGAGTAGATTGGTGTAATCCAATGATCCACCAATTCCCACGGTTGGTGATCCACCAATTCCGCGCTTTACATAAAAATTACTCTAAATTCTTTCAACCATACAGTAAAACAAACGTTTAATTTTAATTATATGTTTTATCCTTGTTTAGTTAACATTTAATTATTAGTTGGAATAACTAACTACTGATTGCAGTCGTTGCACAAAAGCGAGGTGCTCGTATCGTAGAAGCACGGTTTTTAGAGGCAGTACGGAATCATGATAAACCAATTTAAGTAGGTATGATCAAGCGCATGTATTGCTATCTCTTTCACTAAAAAATTCTGTCATTTGGTGCTTTTTTCTTGATATACTTTTTTTATAAACACTAGTTCATAGCAAATAAAGACAAATCGAATTGTTTTGCGGTGATAGAAAACAACGAAGCCTTGTGATTTTATCGCACCGAATGACGATATGCGCATAAAAAGACGAATTTGAAACAGCTGTCAATCATACCTATTCAATTGGTTTATCATGGTACGGAATATAATGCAAATATTTTGGGTTCGCTTTAATTGGAGCTACACGTTGTTGCTCGTTGACTTGTGCGATGTAACTTATTTATGTTCACATTTTTTTTCTTATTTGCAAAATGCATTGTTTTGCGTAGTCTGGTATGATTCTCTGATTTGGTTCCTAATTCACCACACCACATGAACGAGTATATTTTTAGTAATTTGGGGAATCGAAAGTACAGGTCACCCGGCATAAGGAAAGTGAACTCATGGTTGACAATTGTCATGACGATATATTATTTTGACATAAGGAGAAACGATTCATTTTGTTAGGCGACGGAAAATTAAACTAAGTATTTATTTTTGTAGTTGGTTTGATAAACTTGCATAAAATCATCAGGTCGGCCAGGGTATGACCCTCAATCACCAAATGGCTAGAATCTGAATATGGGATAGCATTATCATCAGCAAAAATCATCAATTCTCAATGTAAGCCGAGAGAAAAATGGAATTCACATAAATTAGAAACAGGAGTGGACCTGGGACAGAACAGTGTGGAACAAATTCCCTACACCCTAACCTCTGGACGAATCATTTATTAGCATCTGGAACCATCTTAATGTCACAGCTCGAAAACCAATATTTTCAAGTCTATAACAAAACGTCATGATTAGCGGTGTCGAATGTTTTTGTTATGTCATGCTACTCTTTCATAGTTATTAAAGTTAAGAATAAGTCCAGTAGAACGTCCTACCATAAACCGAATTAATTTGAGCTGAAAATTGTATCTTCTCTAAAAATGACATCATTCGCTATATAAAGTCAAATATAGGCTTTGCATGGTTAAAGAGGGAAGGCTATTTCACACTAAGGTTATTGAAAATTTTTATTTTAAGTAATTTTAACGATAACGCATTTTAATTTTATAATCGTGTTGTTCACAGTGCTGAATTTTGATTGAATCCAGAAGAGAAATGGTAAATTTTTGGATGATTGCCAGTTTCTTCTACCAATGTTCCCCTCGATTACCATATACAATTCTTAAATTACCAAATAAAGCAGCATTTTACAATAAATTAATTTGTGTGGATTAGAGTAACGTTTAGTTTAATAGTATTTTAAAAAGGCAAATTAAAATAAGTGGGCGACCTAAATTCTTTCATATAAAATATTTACTAAAGTTAAAGCCAACCGATATTTTTTAATTTTAAGATACAACAACAACATGTTTCTGAGAAAATCAAAAATTTTCTAGTAGTTCTGTTATCTTGTGGACCTGGTCATGTGGAGTGGTAATGTAAAAACTCAACTATTTAAGGAAATTAGAAACGAGGAAAACACAAATTTTTCAATAAAATCATTCTAGAAAACAACCGTTTCTTCTAGATCGATTTTCTAATGAAAACGTCACAAATTGTCCGTTAAAAGGGTAGTTCGTTAACAGCAAATTATGTTTGCAAGGCATATAGTGCTAACAATTTAGTATCCTAAACGGCAAACGCAACTAGGGTACGTACCCCTTTGAAAAATTAGCAAATTATTTTGCAAAGGGATGCAATTGAGAAAACACGATTTATTTATGGAATTTGTTAGATACTCTTGATGTAATTAGTAATAAATGTATTCATTTTTCTACAATCGAATTATGAACATTATCCCTATTTTTCTCTGGGAGGTATGTCCTCTCTTAACGGGACATTAAGCCCAGATATTTTTTAGGGATAATGTTGAATCGAGAAAGGGTCATAATTTCAATGGGTTTTTGCCACTTTTGTCCGTTTAAAACAAACTGTGCAATGTATGCTCGTATTTAAGAATTATGCATCGAAAACAAATATTTAATTTTAAAACTACAATAGAAATCTCCATTTTCCAGAATATTTTAAAATTTCTTCCTTTTCTTGACGTATGCATCAAAAATATTTTCTTTGATGTTTTTCTTTTTTAAACATTCTGTGTTATGTAGTATATACATAGGTACAATAAACATGTAAGCCGTTTATTTTGAAAGTGGGGCAAGTCCAAATTTTGTTGAAACGAGAAAATGAAGGAATAGAGAAACAATAAATGCAAAAATATACGGGATTTTGAATTTTCTTATTTTTTTAACAAGTATTAGGGATTTTTTTTTTGACTATAAATTGTTCACCGTTAGAAAGATTATACTTTTATTTGTCTATTATTATCATTAGCTTAAATTTTTTGAAAAATGGACTTGCACCACTTTCAAAATTAACGGCTCATGTGTACCTACATCATTTTTCATATATGTAAGTATACTGTTTCCTTTTTGTCTACTACATGCTTTATCTAGCATTAGAGGTTCAGGCAAATGGCGATTCACACTCTTTTTTTAGTTCTGAGAATTTGAGTTTCTTTTGTTTTTGCTTTCAGTCAGCTTTATATCGAAGATATTTCTCTAAATAAGACACATTGCATTTGATTGCATGTTGTACGTGGCTTAAAGTTATAAGTTATTTTAGAAAGTTATTTTGACTTAGTGTTGTTTGTTTTCAATCAAATTATCTGACATTTAATGAAAGCGAGCACCGACAAAAACTTTCAATCTCTAATGAAATCGAAACGAATATTTCCGAAATTCTTTCCTCTTGTGCAACAAAACCAACCAACATGATATTTCAAAATCTACCGACCCAACTACTGCATAAAATAATTACAGTGCATTTTTGAATCCCTCTTATATATTTTAGAAAATTTTAATAAACTGTTTTAAGTTTTTGTATTGATTTCATCTTTCTAAACTTATAGGTAAAATAGACAGGCACAATAAAAGGTTTATAAAAATGTTAGTTGCAAGTCAAAATAAATTTCTTGTCACGATTTACTAGGGAACATCTAACAGTATATGCATTATATATCAAACCTAACAATATTTATTTATAATACCTTGATAGATTGACGAGATGCGTGTTGAGCATAAATTAACGTATTATGTAAACCGGATATTTCACCAAAATGATTTCTATCCTACATTTCGTAACAATGTCTCACGTTTTATATTACATATGCATATGCGAATGTAAATCACATAACTATACATATTTTATATCAAAATACCCAAGTTCAAAAGTTCATTAGACTCGAGTAATGTAAAATGTTTCTTGCAAAGCGATTGAAAAATAGAATTTCAATTTCATGAGATTTTTATCGATTTTCAACTATAAAACTTTTCAGACCAGTATTACATTGAGGTATCTAGTTCCTATTAATTTTTTTAAATACAATTTATATTGGTTGCAGGTTTGGCAGTTTTTTTTATTCTAACCACGAAATAGCACATGATGCGTCATAATATAATATGATTTCTTCTGCTGTCAGCATGTCAAGCATGAGGTTTAGAAAGTAGGTACGTGTTAACATTAACAAGTATGGATTGTAACAAGCTTTCAAATCAAATCAGGGCATGTCACGCCAATCCCGTTTTGTAAATATTTATTCTAAATTTTGTTCGGCCATGACAATCAGCTAAAAAATTTTCGTTTCCTTTAAAATAATTTGCCAAAAAAATTCCAAAAATATTTAAAAAATTCGGCCATGTCTAGTTCAAAATTACCAGATGATATAAAAATCTATGATAACTTGGGAGAATTTGATCGTAATTTGCCCGATACTGTAAAACTTTTGAAAACGGCAGAGGGTAGTAAAGTGTATTTGGTTGGCACAGCACATATCAGCCCTAACTCACAACATGATGTATCGTTTGTTATACGTAACGTTAAACCGGATGTGGTCCTACTAGAACTTTGTCAATTACGCTTGAGTGTATTGAAATACGATGAGGAAAGATTAATGAAAGAGATCACTGATTTGGGACCACGTCGAGTATTCGAAATACTTCGAGAAAATGGAGTTGTGGGGGGTACAATTTATTTACAATTTTTAAAATCTAATGCCAAATTCATTAAAGATCTGGGACAAGCACCAGGTGGTGAATTCCGGCGGGCGGTTGCTGAGATTAAAAATTGTTGTCCCGAAACTACGGTGATATTAGGCGATCGGCCGATTAATATAACGATACAACGTGCAATTCAGGGTATGACATTAAAAGAAAAATTACTGATGGCATATATACGATTATTTTCCGAGCGGCAACAGCGAGATGAAAAAATTACCCAAGAAGAGATTGAAGATCTTAAAAAGTCGCATTTACGTGAGATGGGACATAATAACACAGAAGAGCAAAAAATATTTCCGTCGATTTATAATTCATTCGTGAAAGAACGTGACATGATTCTGGCGATTAATTTAGAGCACGCTGCTCGGCCTCAACTAAAGCATGGTGTGATGCGGCCGATAAACGTAGTCGGTGTTGTAGGAATTGGACATCTGAATGGAATTACACAAAATTGGCAGCGGGTTGATGTAGAAAAAGTTGAAACATTTTATCGAATACCACGACCAAATATACTTTTTTCAACAGCTAAAACTTCCCTGAAATATTTTGTGATCGGTGCAGTAGGTTATGGTGCTGTTATGTACTATGTGGATAGATTTTTTGCCAAAAAAGACCAATAGCTCAATGAAAATAATTTTTATATTTACTTTTCTTCAAATGTATCATCCGAACGTTTAATTGTTGCATGGGACATCTAAGGAAATTGAATGTATTCATAGATCGAGAAAGAAAATTGTTTAAAATTTGTATTGAGCTTCAAAAAATGAAATGTGTACGGTTTTCTTTTTATTGTAACTATGTATTTGCAATAATGCGACCGCACATGTTGTTTTATTTAACATAAGAAATCAAGTCGATTCAAAAGTTTTAAATCATAGTTGTATTAACCCAAGATACAAACATTTTATATCATCTTAATATTTCGAGAATAAATCTAAATTTACATAAAACAAATTTTTGTTGTTGCTATATGAAGGATTAGAAAAACGAATAGAATGTACATAATATTATGGTTTGCTGTAAAGGTATGAAAATTGAAAAGTTGAAAATGTACATTCCATAATGATTTTTTTTTACTATTCGTCTATTTCTTAATAACTTTACACAAATTTGACAACATTATCTTAATATTTTGACATTCTTTATTAAGAATTGTTCTATGCACACGCTCTTTGTTCTATATACTACAACACTACTTTCTGGTGCAATATTTTTTGTATGTGTTACTATATTACTAACATTACACCAAAGAAACAACCTAAATATTTAGCGCTTTAGTATATAATCGCGTATGATTAATGCACCTGTGAACTGTTTGTAACAAGTCTAGTGATGTGATAATTGTCTATCATTTTTAATTTGTAAGGAAAGTTGTGTTTCTTCGTCTTATTTCACACCACGATGTGTAAAATACGAAATTAGAAATTATTTGAAAACTTGAAATGAATGAAATTTAACCATGGCTGGCATGAGATATGAAATATTTATGCGATTTCTACAGAAAAGTCCAATGGTTCAGCTGAAAAACTGAGCAAAAACCAAAGCCTCTCAATTATTTGTTCAGTTTTGTTTTTGTCATTTTTTTGTTTTTGTTTTTGTCATTTTTTGCGTCATCGCGGGTGAAATGAATTCAAGAAAAACTGATGTTACTTTTATTCACTGTTTCGCCTGATGATCGATGTCAACGATTTATTGTTTACACCTGTCACTTCGGGGATATATCCGCGATCACCTTCCAAAAAAATTTGCGTAAACCCTCTATCTTTTGCTGTTCTAAAATCCCTGATCTCTATGACATAACAAAATAAATAAAAACTGAAAATTGGAATACTCTAATTGTTATTTGCAGGTATAATCGTTCTAGTTCAGTAAAAATATCGTCCTATATTCAACACCTCGTATCACAAAGATATTATCAATTCACTGACAAGCAAACTCTTTGAATAATCTTCAACAACCTTGAAAATTATTTCGTCAATATCGAAAATCGTCGCAAAACTTCAAAAAGGTTGATAATATTAAATTACAAGGCGCGAATAATATCTAATACATTATGAACCAAGATAACTTGAAAACGGAATACTTCCGCTGTTTGGCAATATGCACTATGTCGCATGTATTTTCGCTTAATGCAAGATATTGGCGCGAGAAAATAATTGTGTTGCATTTTAAACTCAGTCATCTTTGATATGATTTCAATTTGAATACTTCTCAATTCTCAAGTACTTCAGAGGGAAAGTTTATCTTGCATTGTTGAAACCCTTACAAAAGCCGGAATTTCTCCAACTTCCAAGTTGTATGAGAATTATCATTCTAAGCTCTAATTTAATTTTGTGAATTATACTTAAACTTTATTCAGAATTAACTAAAATATATTTTTTGCCATTCCAGATTGGATTTATATAGTTCAAAAGAATCACAAACTGAAAGTAGGAGCTTTAAATGGAGCTGTATTGTTTGGTATTCAATTAAAAGCAAATGAATTTGTCTTCAATGGTGGTTACGCATTCCTTACCTATCAATAATTTTTTGGAATACATTTTCTACAACACACTAAATTTCTTAATAGTTTTGCTTGAGTTATTTATTTATAGATGACTAATCATTTTATCCTTTATTTACAAAACTCAACGATTCAATGCTATAAAAGTTCATTAAAACCCACATGTAAAATACAATGTCTTATAGTTAAGCAATAATTTAAGTCACACTATCCGTAAGATCGTAAAATTTCCGATATTTCTACTTGTATTACATGGTAATTGACCTTCTGTCTAACAAATTTGGCCTCTTAACCTTCATCGCCGAAACTAAACAAAAATAAAAATTACATTATACAAAACAAACAACCGAATTACATAAATCCATCTTGAAGACTACAACGTTCTTAAAGTTGAAAGTAAGAAGCATCCACTTAAGACTTATTATTACAAATCTTTTGTTTTGTACATATTATTTAAATGATTTTTAATAGTTTTGTTGATGATTAACATCTTAATAAAAAAAAACTTAACTATCAACCCTTTCATTTACAATTTATTTACTTTGACGTCTTGTTCTTTTGAATATCTCGTTTAGTCTTATTGCGATTGTTTGTTTTGACTTCCTTTCCATTTCATTAGAAGTAATCATGACGTGATCAGAAAAAAAAATTAAGGAGGTATTTTTCTTAACCTTCTTTTGAACGTAATCATACACACAAAATTAGTTACGGTTCTTCTTATCTTGATTACGGCTCCCGACATTGTGGGGCCAAACCACACATTTTAATAATAGTACCTTACATTCTGTTCTGTATGCATACCGTTTATAATGGCTGTAATTGTGTTCTATAAAAATTCTTGAGATATATAATTACACCACTTTGCATTGTATGAGTGAAAAAGATTTAATTGAATATCCAAGCATTTGTTTGTTAGGTACGATATGAAAATAATCGAGATAATAAAATGCATTGCATTGTTCGAAAAATATATTTATGTCATCCAGGAAACTGTAACTTCGTGGGAACTTCCAATTATGTTTGACTGATTCTAACATAAGAAAGCGGTTAAATCATATTTTCATTGATCCTTCTATGATAATTGTTTTAAACTGTCAGTTCCTTATTTGGTTTTCCTTATTTAGTCATGGCGTCAAAATTACCGGATGATATTAAAATTTATTATGATACAGTGCAATTTGAGAGTTTTTTACCACCTAGTGTAAAAGTGTTAAAGGCGCCAAACGGCAGTAAATGCTATTTGGTAGGGGTTTCAAGCACAAATCCGAATTGTAAAAATGAAATTTCGTCAGTGATAAGAAATGCTGAACCGGATGTTCTGATACTCGAACTATGTAATATGCGGCTAAATGTTTTGCGATATAATGATGAAACGGAACAAAAAGATGCAGTACCCTTTGACTGGAATGAAGCGTACGACATTATAAGTAAACATGGGTTTATGGTTGGCACATGTTATATACAGCTCATGCAGAAAAATGTTAATATTGTAAATAATTTTGGTTTATTGCCGGTGGCCGAGTGTCGCAGAGCATTGGCTGAAATTAAAGAATTTTTTCCTAAATGTAAAGTGGTCCTGGGCGATCGGCCAATTAACGTAACTATAAAGCGTGCTATGAATAGTCTTAGTTATAAAGATAAATTTTTGTTGGCGTATGACCAACTAATCAGAAAAAATAAAACTAAGAAAACTCTTCCTTGTCGTGAAACATTGGTGAATGAGCGTAATAAGATTTTAGCTAGTAGCCTAGAGTATGCGACCCTATTTGCTAAACAACTGAAAGATGGTTCAAAACCGTTGACTATAGTGGGAATTGTGAATGGAGAACTCGTTGACGGGATAGCTAATAATTGGATGAAAGTGAGCAGAGAAAATGTGCGTGAATTGCTTTCGCTTCCAAGGCCTCATCCTATAATGAAAGCTACCAAATTATGCACGAAGTATGCTGCAGTTGGACTGGCTTGTTTTGGAGCGTATCAGTTTTATTTTAATAAGTTGACTGTGAAACACGTTTAATTTGAATAAAATTTGTCTCGAGTTTTTGGTATTTGGACTGTTTGATTTGTTGTGGCCGTATTGTCGAGTGAAGCCATGATGGGAAAAGTTATTTAAAATAGTATTTTCAAATTACAAATTTTTTTGTATTTTCCAAAATAAAGTTCTGATGGGTCAAGAGATGAATTTCTTCAGAAACTGCGCAGATATTGCAGTCATTATTACATCAATGCAGATTGTAAAAACGACGATATCGTTGGTCTTGCATGCGTTAATTTTATTTTCCGACATAGGATTGCGAAACTATGATTGTAAATAATTAATGTCTCGGGACAGGCAAATTTATTCGAATTTATCAATCAACAAATCGGAGTTCTGTGACTAAAACTAGTTCTAGTTTTTCCGGGAAATTTAGAAATGGGGACGAATATTATAGGGAAGAGTCTCTGGCTGATCTGACTGTTGTCGTACTTGTATTATAACAATTCGCAGTTTTCTAGCTAATATCGAAATGAATGGACGAGCTTGTTCATTTGCTGCGATCACATTAAAAAAAAAGTTCGTAAAAACAACCCAATTGTAATTTTTCAATGTTTTAAAAGTGCGATAAATCAAAGTGAATAATGCCAAACAGATGAGTGTTATCGATATTTCTACAGTATTTTCGTTGTGATTTGGGATGCCACATCGATTTATATCAAAATCAGGACGCATCACATTTTTTTTGGTTACTCCGAGAATGGTCGTGATTTCCGGTTGTGGGCACTTAAATGTAACCGGTTGTAGGCACCCTCTTTTTTTCAATTAAAGCGTCTGTTTGTTTGGAAAACTTTCAGATATCATCGTTTATGTCAACATAACATAAAAAAGAACTCTACATCATCTGATGATGATAACGACATTGCATCATCTGTTTGAAGCCTCTGCCATCGAAGTTGACTGAAGTTGAATAATTTTTTAAAAAGCCTTTTTTTTTGTTATGTTTGCCACTGAAGGCCTTTAAAATTAATAAACCTCGAAATTCTTTCAAATTAGGTGCGTTTTCCTTAAACTATTCCCATTTTCAGCGAATCTTCGAAGGGTTGCCCATAACCGGTTACGATTTTTTTTGCCAGAAAGATGACTTCACAAAATTGGTCGTAACATTTTTCTAGTTGACGGAATCAATGTAGATACTTTAGCAAACAGTTAGCTAATGACTCTAGCTTTAAATTGATATTCATATCTCCGCATAATATGAACTTAAGGGGGGAACCTCCTCCAGATATTAATTTTTTTTTGCTTTTTTTTTTTGCTTTAAAAATTCGTTTAGTATCTGAAGAATATATTACCAAAGTTTCAAGCCCAACAGAAAGTCCTAAAGGTCCCTAGGAAGTCACTGAAGTGATGCGAAGTAATGCGTTCTCTTCAAGAACAAAAACTTCAATCGAGTTTTTCTTCAAACGTGTTTTTTTGCGCGCCGTGGAATGTAACTCAAAATGTAATAGACCAATCAACATGAAATTTTGTACACATATTCTTTAGCTTATCGGCCTTTGCACAAACCTAAAATTTCGTATAAATTGTTTAAACAAATATTGGGTTTAACGAATTGTTTATTAAAAAAAACGTGTTTTTTTTTCTTTTTGTCCTCAAATTTTCAATTTTATTGATTTTTTGCTACTTTTAGGTTCATGCAAAGCGGAATGAATTATTTTAATGAAAAAAATTTGTTAAGTTGATTTTAGTTAACTACAAGGACCTGGACGTTCCACGGCGCAAACTCTAGTAGCCAAGTTCGAGCACCTCTAGCGCCGCCATTTTGTTTTTTTTACTCATAAATTTTTTTTTCTGTATTCATTTGAACGTCAATATTATTATGCAATTTGTTTTATTGCAATAAATGCTCTCAATTTTTTGTAAAAAATTATTGAAAAACCAGTTGTCTGGAGGAGGTTCCCCCGTTAAAGGAAAATTATGGGTCAACAACAAAACTGTGCCCACAACCGGAGACTCTCCCCTATGTATAAAATCGCAAAATAAAATAATAAACTCCAATTTTAGAGTAAAATCTCAATTCATTCCCAGTTTTTTTTGGCGTTTGCCATCTATTTCATGAAATCTGTTGCTTCAAAATGGCTCCTGGATTGTCCCCAATTGTGCGAGTAATTCACCAGACCGAGCTGAATTAAATTATCGAAAAACATCATTACAACAAAGATCAATATTGATTGTGGAAATTAAAAATATTTGGTAAAACTCCCGGTGACTTCAGCTCACCCAAATGAAATTTTGATATTATGGTTGTCACATTTGAGTCACCCGGTAACTTCAACTCGCCGCATTCTAATTTTGTGTATTATGATTCGCGGTGAATGAGTTTAGTGTCAAATATACTCACCTACAATTGGTTGGTGACTTCATAGTAAATTTTTTTATTTTTGACAGACCACAAAAAAAAATGGACGACAATAACACGTAAGACATATTTGTTTTTTTTTTTATAAAATTTAAATAACTAAATAATTTTGATTTGTTTAATTATCTTGATTTATCTAAGACAAAATTTTATTTAAGACAAAAGATAAAAATATCAAACATCAGCCAGTTTACAAAATTGGTTGACGCTATGGAGCAAAATCTAGATATTGCCCGTGGATTTCCAGATATGGGTAAAACCAAATCATTTTGTTTTTATGTCGTTTTTTTTACACTGTCATTCTTGTTGATAAACAAAAAAAGAATGGTAGCGTAAATTGTCAAAAATCAATTATACCAACTTGACAATACCAAAATACATGGAATTACGCGCGCTGCAGCGCACACTACTCACCCAAATAAGAGCGAGAACCATAATACGAAAATAAGAGTCACATGACTCAATAGGGAGGTGACTCTCTGGGTGAGATGAGAACCATAATAGGGGTGTATCAGGCTCCTGAATCAAAGACACCATCATAAACTCTATCAATGGAATGTCGCGTCTTGTTTCAGTTTTGGTTCAGAATAAAGAAAGTTGGACGAAATATTCAGCCGGTTGCATTTGTTATTATGTTTTTTTTAAAGAAACCGTGTTTTTTTTAACAAATTTCCGCTGAATATTTCATTTTTAAAAATTTCTTATTAATTTGGCCACGTAGGCTATATATATAGAATTTGTTACTCATCCCTTTAAAGGTGATTTTATTAAAGCAATCCACAAATAATGTATCGATCAACATGTCGTTGGCATTTCAATTAATTGCAGAAAGAATTAATTTCTAAATGTCAGAGCAAGGATTTTGTTCGAAAAATGAGACTTATCGTACATCTAGTACGTCGATAAAAATTTTAATCAAGTCTCATTTTACGAACAAAATTCTTGTACTGGTAACCTATTCATTTTGTCTTAAAACCACCTAAGTGACAACTGTTGGAATATGCAAGGTGAATTAACCATAGAAAATATTTCTTTGAAAAGTTTAATATTACCATGGATACAATTCAACAAAATCTATTTACTGTTTTTTGTTAAAATAAGCCCCACGCAATGCTTCAATTGACTTCAAATTTTGTAAACAGGTAAACGAAGGATTGTTATATTTATCGTCAACATAAAAAAAAATCTTCTGTCCCGTTTATGAGAAAATCTGTTTGGCTATTTTTCCCCCTGCAACCCCTTCTAGTTTAGACTCGAATGGACCCATATTTCATAATAAACTGCTTATTACTAAAACCTATCTTTATACAAAATTTCGGACATGACCTTGGCGTCCTTATAACCTAATTCGTCAAGAAATATGGAAACCTGGAACAACATTTTTTTCGCGATTACAATACTTACCCAATATAATTTCGTTATAGTGGAAAAAGAAAATGAAAAAACTGGACGATTAATATATATTTTTAATTAATTTTATAAATTTATACTCTACATATTCTAAAAATTCAAAGATATATTTTTTTAAATTGAAAATTATATTATTTATTTAGTAGTAAAATTTCGAATATAACGTCCGAACGAACCGAATTTTCCTGCCTCGCCAAATCACTACCCAAATTTTGGTCGATAAATAGGAATTACGAAATGAGACTTTCATATATGTACAAATTGTATAATGAGAAGTAACAAATTTCTTACTGTAAAACAAACCTTAATGCGAAAATAATAACAATTTTTTCTATTCCAGGTAAGTGCAGCACAAAAAGTAACTAACTGCCATCATATTACGTAAGTATAAAAAACTCTAATTCTTTTACACGTAATAAAAATTATCATTGCTATAAAATGCGACCTAGATATCCTATAAAAAAAGTTTCCTACATCTATCCGAATCTATTTCTAATTAACTGCGATTAGTGTTTTGTGTGCACAAAGTTACTACTATAGTTTTGCTTGGAATTTACACAGCATAACACCAGAAGTGTTTTTTCGGCACGGTAATACCTTATATAATTCTAGCATATAATTTAAATAAACTACAGATAAAACTCTAATTACCTGTACTAAGTTATCTATAAGTTGTATGCTTGTTTCACGATTTTTTGCTATGTTTAGGTGCTACAGTGTGTAATTTTTTAAGAATAAATGTTGTTCTGCTGTTTCATATCGATACCACGATTATAATATTTAAGATGTTCTCTATATATAATGGTATAACATTCAAAAAAAATTTTATTTATATTTTATTTAAGTATGAAAAGTTTCATCCAGTCGAATTTACATTTACCTGAAGCATTAACTAATTTATTATGGGATACGGTTATTAAAGATAAGTGGCGCAAAGAAATTATTAATATGCATTTGAGCGATTGAATTGCTAAGTAAGTCGATGATTTTTTTTGGATAATAAATAATTGTTATCATAAAGTTAGATTAATCATTTTTGGATTTATATAATGCGGCTAATAAGGCAATTAAAAAATTGATAGATAATGCAAACAAAAATCTTGAAATTTTAATTCATTTTCTACTTCTTTTGAAAACTGGAACTCATTAAATGAATTTAGCGTATATATTCCATGAATATTGGACTAATGGTTTAAATATGGCTTGTTGTTTAGACAAATCATCAACATTGATCGCCATTTTTTAATCGACTGGAAGAAATTTACATTGGTTACCACGTTTTTAAATTCAGGTAAATCAATCACTTTCCCAGGCACTGTCGTACCAGATAGATGAAATTCATCTAATCAATCGAAATAATTCCAGTAAACAAATTTACCAAATAAGTGATAAACATTAATTAGATGAACCTATATCTCAATCAATAGTAGGTATAAATATTTCTAAGTGTGAGGCCACAAAGATGTTTGTTGTCTCTTTGAATAAGTAAATATTGATATGCGGAATAAATTATATTAGAATCTTTTGTTTAGCAAATGGTGTGGAGTATAACAAATACATGCATCTAATAATATTAGGTCTATCAAAAGCAGCAAACGATCAGATATCCCTGTTGGTGGTGACAATGCAAAAGAGCGTATGCGGAAAAAATGCGCGAATTTACCTTAGTAGATACACAAAAATGAACTATCTAAATCGAATATTTGTTCACGTTTGCTTCAAATAAAAAGGCAGCTAACACTAATTTTCTTACCGATTAATTAATAAAACGATTTTGAGGAATTTTGTAGATAAACACTTTTGCATCGCCACCAGCGATATTTAAAATAAATTCAGAATAATAATTTCCATAAATATACATATATCGCATTTTCAAAACATATTCCGTGATTTATCAACATCGGTCGTAACTCGTAATCTACACCTTTTCTATTTTCAATGATTTTTAAAATAATACAAAGTTAATAAATTTAATTAGGAATATTTATTTATAAGAGAGTTATCAAATTAAAATTTCAACTCAAAATCGTAAATCACGACATATTGATTTCACATAACACGTCTTGTAATTTATATTTTTCAACCTACACTCGATCTCAAAAAAATTTCCCAATATAAATTAAAAACACTCTGGTCTCGTACATAATGCTGCTAAGCTACAAGTAAACTCAAGTTTACATACTCGTATACAAGTTTGAATGTCAATAGACATATTATAATTGTTTTGACGATTTATCAAATACAGTTAACACTTGGTTATATGTGTACATAAATGGAGCATAATGTACATACGTACAAACTATTATGTAAGACGTTTATTTTTGTATATTAGTGTGGATTTGTAGAATGATCCGCAAGAAGAGATAAAGTTGTCAAATTTTATTCCGCTGTTTTAATTTTTTTTTTTAACTTGTTGATTGTTTTCTTAATTGTGGTGTAATTTTAAATTGGGTGGCCGTGAATTTAAAGGGTTTGTTGATTTTAGGCAGTTATGGGAAACCTTTAGAAATAGGTGTATGTGAAATAATATATAAATACGTTAATAGTTAAAATTAGAACTAGGAACAGTAGTCATCCGATTTTTTCTCGCATTACAATAAAAATATTTCGGCGCAAGAAACCCGATATGTAAATAAAATTTTCTTTGTGAAACATATTTGAACATAATTATGTACATTAATGCTAAAATGGCACCGAACTATCTAAACGGTTAGGAACTAGTCTAAGCTAGACTCAACCTTTAATGTGCTTATTTTCAGTTTATTTCCTAAATATACCAAAAATTCAAGATATTTGATAGATTAAATATAAACACAATCAAATTATTTACTTAGTTTCTTAGGCTGAAACGAAATGACCTTTAAACTTTTCATGTATTGAGAAAATGACGATTTATGTTTGATTGTTAACTAACTTTCGTGTAAATCAAACAGCCCAGTGTATTTTTCGTCATCTGATTTTGATCGATGATGCAAATCTACACATCTTTCTCTACTGGTTGGAGTGAAGAACTCGGCGGGTTTTTAACTAGGATACTGTACGTAAACTACAAATCACCGATTTCATTTGTGTGAATACGACTCTATTATTGTTGATATAGTCAGTAATTATTGTAAACAATAAACTTAAGCTATACTGTAATGTAAAGATGGCAGAAACAACAATTTGTAGCTGATTTAATTTTTATTTTGTGTAATCTTGAGATGACGACAGAATAAAGAAAATTATTGAAATTGAAGAAACAATGGAAATGTCGGGATTTTTTTCGCTATTCGTTGTCTGAGTCCCATATATTTGTTGTATCTAGTTAATAGTTTCATTGAAATAATTATATGATGATTTATCGACAATAATCAACAATGTGTCTTTGATATTAACCTTTCTGTTAGATTATTTAGTATTTTTCGTCTTCTGCTTATATATATATAATCGTTTTCGAAATTGTTGAAACATGAACAATGCAACAAGATGTTTCAAATTTCTTCAAAAGATCGCGGGAAATTTCTATCATAAACTAGATCAAATGTCAATACGAATTTAACCCAGTTTAAAATATCGATGTTTATCATGGAAATTTTAAGTATTTCAAAGCACGGTTAGTCACACATTTCCAAAACCAATCCACATACAACTAATAAATTAAAACATAATTTAATTACAAGAATAGATGAAACGTAATTAAAAGAATTTAAAAGTCATTAATGTCATGTAATAAGAAACGTTTTTGTGAAATAAGAAGACAACTATTCCTAACTGGAATCTACATTGAAACAAAAACACCAATTACATACTTCATAAATCTTAATTACAAGCAAAACGTTTTCTAATATGAATTACACAATTACTGATTTGCTGATAAGAAATTATGGTTACACATCTTGATTTAATTGTTTACCAAGTTTTTAATATTTATTGTTTAATTAATGTAACGATTAATTCACTTTACGATCACCTTATAATTTTAATTCCCTTGTAAACGTGGTTATTTTGTCAGCTCGCACATGACATAGAAAAGTGACACAACTTGAAAAATTGAGTTCATAACCTGACATAGTGGCGTTTTCATTTTTTTTTTACAAAGCGAAGAGATGGCCTAATTTGCCGATCTCCATTTTTTAGACGCCCTTAGAGAATAATGTAGTAAAATCGAAATTAGCATTTTTTTTTTGCTTCCCTGAAAAATTTGAAATTTTGTGTTGTGTCACTATCCTTTGTCACGTGCGGTTTGCAAAATTCTTAAGGTTTAAACAGAATACATCCGTTCCGCTCTGTCCATTTCTTATTTAATACAATGCAATCTGTGGATCATAAAATTCAGTGTCGAACCTTATTTACAATATTTATACATAATGGAATAAACATATTGATAATTGAAGAACGTTAAATCAGAAACAAATTACAGGATAATTACATACGACAATAATTGAAAGTATAACAAAACATTCCCACTGAGCGCTTGAAATAAAAACGATTTTAGACGTGACTTAAATATGTATATTGATTGATTGACGGGTGATTTTTAAATCATTTGGTAAGATAATGAATAGTTTAGAAGCAAGTATTAGAAATGAATTTTGATAATTTGTTGTTATAAAATTTTCAAGCCGTATGTACTGCCTATTTCTCAAGTTATAATTGACCGTAACCTGAGATTGATTGTTAGTGTCTCTAATAGAAAAAAATGCTTTCATTACCAGGTGACAATAAAATACGGAGACTGTCTTTCATTTTTTTCTCATCTGATTGCTCAGAATGCCTTTTTGTTTTTTACGTATACATTAGAATAAAGTTATTTCATTTAAAAAAATCAGTTCTCTATTCCATTTTTAGTTAACATGACTAAAGGAAAGTCGTCTCTCTATTATTGAACTGTACGAAGCTGGAAATTCGGCAAAACAATTACATAATTCAAAGTCTCCCTCTTCTACGTTCAACAGTCTTTAAAGCGATAAAACGATACCGGGAGTTAGGTTGTTTATCGGACCGTCCAGGAGAAGATCGGATGCACAACGTAAACACTCCATAGCTCCTCAACATAATCAAATATTGGATTCATCGAAATCCACAAATCGCGACGAGTCATGTAGCCAGGAGTCTTCAAGTTTACCACAAAACAGTTCGAAAAATAGCAACAAATATTCGAATATAAGTGGCTCACACGACTTGAAAGATGCAAAGTGTTACTGAAGCGGTTCAGGTACAAAAAATCCAAAATCATTATTTGAACCGATGAAAAGCTGTTCGCAATTGAACAATGCTACAATCGTTAAAATGATCCGATTTGGTCAAAAACACCTCCCGGAGAAGCTCAAATTGTTGCCATAAGCCAAAATTCCAAATCTGGTATGGATTAAATCTAGGCTGGATTTACCGTTGTGGGAAAACTGCCGCTCAAATTGATCAATTATCGACGTTATGCAATGGCCGCCGTATTCTCCGGATTTAAATGTTCTCAACTATTTTGGTTGGTCATACTTGGGAGACTAAAGCCTTCGCAATACCACAAACATATGTTGAGTCATTACGTGAAGCCATTGTCCAGATCTGGAGTAAATGCCTCTAGAAATGCTTCAAACTGCTGCTTATAGTTTTACTAAACGTTTAAAGTTATATATTGATGCCCATTTTGTAAATTTTTAATTTTTCTATTAAATAAATGTTTTATTTACAAGTCTATGAATTTTTCAAATGATTTGGTTCAAATTATGTAGTAATATTTGGAATTCAATCAGTCTCCTTATGCTGTTGTCACCGGGCACTTTGTAGACAAACAAATTTCCAGTAGTAAAAATTTCAAATCGGATAGCCTCTTTGACTTGAGCATAATTCGAATAATAAGTTTCTGAGTAACAGAAAGGGAATAGATCCTAAGTGATACCCCGAAAACCAGTATTCCACAGTATTTGCAGTAATGTTTTGTAACGTAAAAGAACCTCTTGTTAAAACCACAAAAATAAACGCAACCAATTTTTTCGTATTAAAACTTTGAGGAAATTAGTGAAATATAATAAAGTTAAATGCTGTCCAAAAAAATTGTTTTATTCAAAAAACTAGCTATTCTTTGATCAAATAATTTTAGAAAACACCAATAATAAAGAAATCGGCCGGTAATTTGCAATACTGATTTTATCGCCTTCCTTAAAAATAGGGATAACTAGGCCGTCTTTCAGTTGAGTTAGCAAAACACCAAAACTAAAATTAACAATACAATGAGAAATTAGTTTGACCAGAATATTGCTTCCGTTATCAATTTCAGTAGAATAATTAGGTTTCGGAGCTGATTATGATTTTTAGCAGTTCATCTGCGAAAGTTTCAAAGAAAATATGTAATATGAATGTACAATGGAATTGCTATAAATTAGGTCAGAGAAATCTTCACCATTATAACTTACAGTAAGCCGTAAATCTAGGACATCTTTTACAAAACTACTATTAAATACTTCTGCCAGTTCACGTTTGTTAGTTACACTAATTTTTTGAATTTGAATGCTTTTCAAGTCCTTTTAATCAAGGGGTTCTAAGCCATCGACTATTTTCAGGGTTTTCAATATTTCCATTCACAGATTCAAATTTATTTTTGTAAAAGTTGGCCTTAGAAAGACCTATGGCATGCTTAACCCCTCTATTTATCACTTCAGAGCGCCGATTTAAATGTACATAAATCATTCAAACTTCGAACTAACTTTCTGGATAATTTATTCTTCAGCCTTATTTTATTAAGAAATGAAGGTGTATGTATCCATTCCGTTTATGAAATTTCATAATAAATAATTCCTCCAATAAAAAATTATTTTTTGATTCGAAATAACTCAGCTTTAACATAAACAACAATATTATATGTAACTGTTTCCAAAACATAAGTTGTTACAAATAAAAAAAAAAAATATTTTTTGTTTAAACGTTAAAATACATGTATGTATAGATTGAGGTTATGTCACCTGCAAAATTTAAAATTCGTGTTTAGTGTCCGCTCCTAGTTGTCCGCTCCTAGTTGTCCTCTCCGTTCGTTGTGTGCACTTTTCCGTTTCTTAAAATAAATTGACAGTTCTTATCAAACGGAGCGGATGGAACGGATACATTCTGTTTGAATCTGCTTTATGTCTAATCACGTTTTTGTAATATGTACTTGTAAAATATGTATGTTAAATTAAAGACCTAAATATGTCAAATTCACGCTGAAATTTTCAAACAACAACTTATACATCATGGGAATGACGGTACTTTATGTGCACATGGGCATTCAATTTAATCTCATTTGGTTTTAATGGTTGAAATTCCCATAATACAAAAATTCTAAATTTCGAACAAAGATCAATCATTGGTTCTAATTCAGATTTATAATTAGAGTAAACTACTTTGTTTTGTTTTGATATGTGTATACCCATTACAGCTTCTAATAATCTACTTGTAAGTTGTAACTTAATAGTTTATAAAAAATATCGAGAATGTAATCAATTTTCATATTATATAAGCAAATGTCACAAATGTGTCATGTAATTTGAAGTTTAAGAGGTTATCGCTTGCAGCGAAGAAAGGCGGCATATCAAATTATCAAGCCGATTAAAGCTTCAATATGTTATTATTCGAGCCAGTAGTGAGGTTAAAACTGTATTCAATCGCCAAGAAATTATATTTTAATATTTTTGAATACTTTCTAATATTTTATATGTAAAATAAGATTTAATTAAAAGATTAAGGTGTGACCTAAGCCTATTAGGGGATGAGGGGTCTATCTATATTAGGACACTGTGAATAATTAAAATAAATAAAGATATTTCCCACTCCTTTTTATATTAAATAATAATATACCTAATTCTTTTCTTACACGTTTTTTGGGGTATTTGAATTAGCTTTCCTCAGATTATTTGATATACGGTTGTCCGGATCGTATACGAATATATGTTTTTATAAAGTTAAGGCCTAAGGGAAATAATGGGGATATTACTACTATGTGGATACATTTGTTTACTCGGTTTTATGTTGATAGTTTCTAGAATAGATAATTACTAGAGATAGTTGATAGAACTAAATAGTAAATAGTTAGGTGATATACTATTACTCGTAGTTGCTTTAAACATACTTAAGAGCATGCTCCCTGTGACCTTAAAATTATTAATTTCAAATACATCGGTACCACAAAACAACTATTAAAAAATCAAATTTCATAACATAAATCGGACGTCAAACCACCTATCAGAAATTCTCAAGCTATTCATCCGATACTGGGCACATATGTATTTAAATTTGATTAGGTAAACATTTTGGACAGTGAAAACATTATAAAAATCGTTTATGTTTCGAAATGGCTCATATTATTGGTAATCATGAAATTCGTGTCAACAAAAGGAGTGACACCTTTATTCTGGGCTTCTGGCATCATTGATTTTATATCCAAATTCCCAAAATATATATCGTTTGCAGATACTTGAAATTCCAAATTCAAAAAGATTGTTTAGTAAAAATATTTTGATTGTAGTTGTTCAATTTGAATCAATTTGTCGTTTATGAGAAAAAATTTATTTTGTGTTTGAAAGTTCGGGTCAGATAAGAAATACCCTTCAAATTTATATAACGGGAAGTTAGTGTATGGCATGGTAATTCCTATATATTTTAATAAAACTGTTTATGTATTATTAAAACAATGTATAGACCAGAAGAAGATAATAAATGTATCGTAACGTCGTCATTAATATTAAGGACTAGTTTTATTAGCTGATGAAACCGAACACTAGAATAAATTATTTATTTCAACAATTCTGCTGCTTCTGTTTGTTTTAAACAACTAATGATTACTGCGGGGACTTTAATCTTCCAGATATTACTTGTTAAGTAATATAACGCTATATAACGTATTCTAACGCTATCATCTTTCAATTAGCAGTAGTCAAGCAAATAGTGTGAGCATTAACTGCCCTCCCCTTATGAGTATCTTTGAAGAAAAATGCGCGTTCTTCTGTGACATTTTTTTGACATAGAAATATGTCTTTCTATTTGATTTCAGTGCCAATCGCTAAGGATAGGAGTCCCAAAAAAATGTTTTAAACTAATCGATTACTAAATAAAAATACCGAAACGCAAAATATACCAACTTGTAGAGACAAAGAATCCGATTAGTGTGACAAAGATTCGGACATTAAAAGTGTCGGTCGAATTTGCCAATCGTCTGGATAGAAAGATAAAAAATAAATGACCAGGGGTAAATTAGACCTTCAACTCTAAAAAAATAAACGAAATTGTTTTAACTTTTAATTTGCTTCGAAAGTCAAACGTTTCCAGAATTCAATAGTGGGCACAAGTATAGCACATAAAAAGGGCATCTGAAAAAAGCATTTCTGGGGGAAAATTGGTACTCTCGAAATAACAGAAATTAAAAATCAACATTTTCACTCGCGAATTACTCGAGAAATATTGATTTATCGAAAAAACTGCATGGAACATTTTTTTGTTTACAATTCATGCCTTTATCGATTTCTGCAGTTATTTTGTGTATAAGTTTTGGTCCTTGGGCCATTTCCTACTTGCTGTCCAAATTATAAACCTAAAATAAATTTTCTTTATTTTCCAGTGATTTATTTTATAGAACGGTATGTTGTTCTAAGCTTGTCCAAAGAGTCCTTGTATTTAATGTATGTAAATTTTCCATATATATACATACTTTAATTTATAAAAAATAAACTTACTATATTTAAATAAAAATTACTAAAATTGTTTTTATTTATTTATCAACCTCCAAAAATGTATCTCGAAAAACTGTAAAAATTCAAATTGACAGGTCTTCAAATATTTTCCAATATATGTATTTGGAGATTTTTTAAGAGATATATTAAGAGTACTACAAACAGAGTTAAAATTGATTGAAAGATTTTTTGAACTCTGGTTTAAATATATTGCGGAAACTACAAAAAGCAAATCGAGAAAAAAGGCAAATTTGATCCAACCTTACACTTGAGACTATTGAAGTTTCTGTACGACAAAACCTTGTCGCGCTATTACCGTTTTAATTTAAGGTTTTTCGTTGTAAACAAACTAAAATTATTTATTTTTTTGCCATATTTAACAACAATTTACAATAGGTTAGGTTAGGTTTGAGAGGCGGTCCGCCAGGACCAGGCATAGATACAAAAAGGTCCGTAGCCATAACACAATTTAAAAAATTTCCTCCAACTCATTGAAGCCACTTTGAGCTTATGAAGCGCTGGTTAATCCTGACGTCCCTCCCGCTGAGCTCCGTCAGGTCGTTGAAAAGTGGTGCCCCTAGAAAATTGAGTCTGTTTCGAGCCAGACTAGGACAGGTGCAAAGAAGATGAAGTACTGTCTCTTCCTCCTCTTCGTCCACGAAACTACGACAGTAGTCATGTGAGAAGAAACCAAGTCTACTCGCATGTCTGCCTATGAGACAGTGCCCCGTAATCACTCCAATAACCACACTGATCTGACTCCGCTGAAGTGAGATCAGCTGTTTGGATGTCTCGCAAAGTTCAACTTTGGCCAGACCTGCCGAGTTATTACGCATGAGGTACTATTTGACCAACTGTCATTCGTCAACTTACTGGCTTCCTCCTGAAGCAGCAGTTTACATACCGCAAGAGGCATTTCAATATCCTTTTTGCAGTTTGGATTGTGGTCCGTTGTACCACGTCGAGCCAGTTCATCGGCTTTTATATTCCCCGTACTAACGAAATGTCCTGGCACCCATATGATATGGATGTTGAACTGATCTGTCATCTCGTTAAGAGATGAGAGACAGTTCTGGACTACTTTCGATGTTAGGAGGTTTGATTGAAGCGCTTTAATGGCAGACTGTCCACAATTTACAATAACTCGGAAAGGAATTGTCACATACAAATTTCAATAGTCTCAAGTCTCAAGGCTTGATGGATGATCGTTAAAAAAACGACATAAAAACAAAAACATATTGTAATAAGAACCAACCGTAGTATCGGCAAGTAGATCAAACTTCCTTCAATTAAAAGAAAAAGAAAATTTTAGTCGTGCATTTAACCACAAGATATTCGCGTTTAAAAAAAGGGTATTTTCAAAAAATTTTCCTTTGCGATTTTTTTTTGCGAATTACTATTCAGGATGCACAGAATTTATCGAAAGTAAGTAAGTAAGGAAGTGATGACATTGAGTCTGTTAATTTAATCAAAGATAGGTTAATGCAGCCACTGTTGTTCGGTTAAGACAAAACCGTACTAAATTAAAAAAAGAGATTATACGCGGTTGAGTCACACAATCCATTAAACCTTTATCGCAATACACATTCTACACAATCTATTACTTCATTTATTGACATTTTATGTTATAAAAAACGCTGTGATCCTTTTTTATGATTTGTTTCGGAAAAATCTGAACTACTGTTTCAATCTACCTGTCAAAATTAACTATTATTACATCCTTAAAAAAACTAAAATGGTTTAGTCTAGACAGATCTGCGAGAAGACTATCTTGTCTTAGGGTTTACCTTTAACAAAGATTATGAATTGGATAATCTTTATATTTATCCATCTTTCGTGTGTGGCCAAACTATATCTTTTACTAAAAACTATTGTACTTTAAAAGTCTGATATATCAATTGAAATTGTTTCATCTTTCAACTTTAAATGCATATCGAAGAAGGTTTTGGTCATAAAACGAAGATTTGTATTTTTTTGAATAGTTTAATTTTAATAGTCGTATGAGTTTTATTTATCGTAAAGGTTTGTCTATTAAATATTACGTTTTTTATAATGTTGTGGGTGGGTACTTCATCTGCGCTATGTTAATGATTTATTATGTTTTACCTCCACATAAAAGGTATAATGAGTGAATCCGTGTTCGATTAGATCAATTCCAAGTTTAAATTTTTTTGTGGGTTTACACAAAACAGTATACATTATTATTAATGAATAGCTTTCTTGTAAATTGTGTTGCAGTAACGGTTTTGTGGACTAGAAACAATGATGTGAATTAGAATTAGGCTCATATGGTGAATGTATGCCAAAATCCCGTCGTACAAATTTATATATTTTATTGACGTAAATATCGTATACTTGTACTGTTGTTCAGGAAAACGGCGATTTGGAAATACATGTACACAATCATTTTTTAATACCAATAAATTATCAATTACGATAAATCTTGTCTAACATTGCTTTTTTATTTAATTTCAGGTAAGTCGCCAATCATGATTTATAGTACACACAAAATAGTAAGTTGTTTGTAATGTTAACGTGCTTTTATCAAGTAAACAGTTATGTGTAACCGTGCTAAGAAGTCTTTAAAACTTCAAATGTTGTTGAATAAAATTATGTTAAAGTTAGTTAAATAAATTTTAATTCTGAAATGCTTAAAGCTGTCAAATCCATCTATTAGGTATGGAAATTAAAAGTTATGGTTTCTTATGAAAAAATCACGTTTGTTTAAAAATAAACATATGTACATTATATTTTATTTAAAGTATGTATGTATCGGATGTGTCGGAAGCTATGACCTTTGAGCATCTGTCAGGCAGCAAATGGATCCCGCGATAGAAAAAAACCTGATTCTTCTTGAATATTCTATAGTGAATCCACTTTTAATGAAATGAAGCAGCAATTTGAACATGATTAAACGACTCGTAATTGCTCTTTCTGTCAATTCATGTGGTGCCTAATTTTCATCTTTGTGTGCCATTCCCATTGATGATGGAAAGGTGGGCTCTAGCGGATACAATGAAATATGTAAACGCTGTAACAAAAATTTGTATATGAAGAGGTATATAGAAATAGGGTCTCGTTCATTTTAATTTTTTGTATTTTAAAATTGTAATGATTGGAAAATCTTTGTATATTTGAATATTAAACTACAGAAATGTAATATTAAATTCATCATAAATATAATAGTTGGGTCACTGAACAGTTTTAAAACTATATCAAAACATATTTATGACGTTTTAACTGATAAATACAAGCTAAAATTTAATATTATAAAAAATCTCCTAACGGCTGGATATATTATATTTTATGCTACCTTCGGGTTTACAGCCTTGAAAATAAAACTCTTTCTTTTACGACGACGTTTCGATATATATTATATCTTCTTCAGGTCTGTATACATACATATATAAAACAACCACAAAAATATTTTTTAATAAGACAATTTATAGAAAATTTCATGCAGTGCTTAATTTTGAACCTACCGTTAAATGATAATTTTCCCCCCAAATATTCCAAAAAGCAAAATGTCACACAAACACTTCAGATTGTATTACTTTATATAAAGTATGTATATAGTTATATAAAAATAAATCCGTAAATGTTTGTGTATATCTTCCAAAATATTTTCGTAGAATCAAAACATTCAAATAATTTTTGTCCGAAAAAAAATAAAAAAATAATTAATTAATAATAATAATTAAAAATAATTAATAATAATAATAATTAATTAATAATAAATAATTAATAATTAATTAATTATTAATTAATTAATATTTAATAATAATTAATTTGAATCAAGCGAAAATTCTTGAATATGAAAATTTTTATAAAAACCGTTTGTTTTTGGAAATGGCTCATATTGTCGGCAAGCAGGAAACTTTGGTGAACAAGAAAACTGACACGGATGACCTCAGCAAAGTTTATTCTGGTATTATTAATACAATTTCCAAATTAGTATGTGAAAATCCATAACTCTAAATTCTATAATCCACTAACCAAAATAATATTTCGAATGTAGTTAGCCTAAAAAAAGTTTCGGACAAAAATTATTTGAATGTTTTGATTCTACGAAAATATTTTGGAAGATATACACAAACATTTACGGATTTATTTTTATATAACTATATACATACTTTATATAAAGTAATACAATCTGAAGTGTTTGTGTGACATTTTGCTTTTTGGAATATTTGGGGGGAAAATTATCATTTAACGGTAGGTTCAAAATTAAGCACTGCATGAAATTTTCTATAAATTGTCTTATTAAAAAATATTTTTGTGGTTGTTTTATATATGTATGTATACAGACCTGAAGAAGATATAATATATATCGAAACGTCGTCGTAAAAGAAAGAGTTTTATTTTCAAGGCTGTAAACCCGAAGGTAGCATAAAATATAATATTATAAAAAACATTTATGTTTTAGTAAACTCCTATCTTATCATAGGTAGACATTATCAAATTCCTGAAAATTTTAAGTAGACATTTTCGGCATTTAAAATGATAAAACTATTCCAAATTATTCAAAAATACAAAAATAACACTTTATACATATTACGATAGATTAACAAGATTTTCCACAGCACAGTATTAGTCTTAAGTTACTATACATTTACATACTTCACTATTGTTCGCTTAAGGCGCTTCTTCAATTTTACCATTCGTTTAAACGCATGAAGTCCAAGCTAAAATCACAACATTTAAAGCGTCGAAACTATTCTCTGTATGTTGGTTCAGATAAAACAGTTTAGCCATTAGCGTCTACAAGTAAATGATGACTTCCATCAGCATTTAGTCTTTTTGTATGTGTATGTGTGTGTTATTTTACCCGTTAACGGGATACCAGTGACGGTGCTTCAGTATAAGGTAGCACAAACAGTAGTAAGAGTGAACTGATTCATCCCAATTTGGCATGGTGGTAAGCTGTTTCAACCGTGGGTACACTAGATTCTTACTTGCAAGTTGAGGCCAACAATTTAAAGTTCTACCTTCTATAATCAGTCTACTTTGCATGTCGAGCAGTATACCGAGAATTAATGAATCATTTCAACCTACTTCAAAGACAGAGAGGAGCCGTTGGCTATCACATAAAGATGCCACGCTACAAAAACTTTTCATTACAAAGACATGCAAATTGCTTCATCTTCAGTATTGCATTTGTATTCATTGTTCGCATGGTGGAACTTGCTCCTGGCAAACCAAAATCAGTGGCTACATAGTTATCCAGTGCATAAGATAACAAGACCCATCTAAAGCAATTTACCCTATTTTTTGACGTTTACATAGAATTATGCCGAGTTCGAGACTGGTAATTTCTCTTAATTTTTAACGTAATTTTAACTAGAAAGAAATTTTAAAGTACAACTAAAAATAATAAATTCTGTAGCCTAATTCCAAACTAGCTACGATCGCCATCTAAATAAATAAGCGGAAACAAGAAAGCGGAATTTACCAAATTCTGAAAAAAAAATGTGGTAATTGATAAATTAGTTTGTAGTTAATTTATACTCGTGCCATAACTTTAAGAATTGAAAAACAATTTTCAATCATTCTATAAATACACAGTTTAAAGTTCAAACTTTATAAACACAAACCATTCCAAATGCACCTTGAAAATTTAATACTCCGGTTACTGGCACAATAATACAATATAAACAATTGTATCTTACGTGCACTATTTTCAAAGATCTTATCATTCAGTAAAAAAACTATAAAGTAATTGCCTCACTAATAAAATGCATAATTATAAATCGTACAAGTTCGATTTGAAACATTTTTACTTGGCATTGACTGAGTACAGCCAAAACTGATTTTTAAATGAAGTTGATTTACTACAGTTTTCAACTTTAATTATCGTAATTTCAACGGCAATATTTACTTATCCGCATTATATTGATGATTAATGTCAGTTTCTGTTTATGGTTAATTAGCTGGTGATTTGTGATAGTATAGATAATTTCGATTACTGCAGCTTCTAATTGTTTCAGACATTAAATGTTATTGCATTTAGGACGAATATTAGTTATTTATAATTTTGTAACATTTAAAACATATTAAAAACGTTTGTTTTCTATAACTCTCGCCGCTGACGAAAATTAATTGAGAAATTATATTTTTCTTACGAGTATTGCACAAGTTATAATCTATTATTAAAATTACAATTTTAAGAAAAGATAACATGACGACTACAATCCCTATATACATATATGCAACTATTCCAATTAACACTTTCAAATTGCATAAACTCTTTATGAATATTAAATTACATTACTCATTCGCACGGTATGCACTCAGATAATATTTTTTTTTTATTATTTAATTCAATTACTATAAATAAATCAAATTGTTATAGATTTTTTAATAAATATTCATTTACAGAGCAATTTAAAATAAAATGAAATACACTTTAATAAAATTTATGCAAAAAAAAAAAAAAATTCTGTGAACCTGATTCAAAAGCAATCGACTGTAAAAAATTCTTTGAAGTATTTAATTGGTTTTAATTTGTTTGCTTTCGATGATTAAATCCAATATACTTACAGATACAATCTCACCCAGTAAATCTCTCATAATTGTGTTTGCAATGTTTATACAAAAAATTATTTTTGGAAATTATTGATTGTCAAAATATTGTATGAGTAAGTATCTTGGTAATTTGATCCAACATGATCTGAAAAATTATTTGACCTAAGACCAAATTGAAAATGAATGTAAATTTGTAAACAAATTCTATTAGATCATAAATATAAATGATTTCCGGATTAACAATAAAGTTGTATTACTATAATTTCATAATTTAGTTGTATAAATTGTCGTTAAGCCGCACACATGGTGCGCTAACCTAAATACTGGTTTGATACTTCAAAGATTCGCACTAGTTTTTATGACTTTTATAATTACTCACATTTGGACAGAGTTTGAAAGTTTATTACACCCTTTCAAAAATATATAAAGATTGCCACCGTTTTGTGGTTTTAGAAAATTAATTTGAGTACAAACAAATTCTAAATATTTATGCAACATTTTAACTGCTACATTAGAAACAGATGCGCTATTTGGATTCAAAATCCTAATTATGCGTAAAGTTATTCGGGGGGAAACCCATAAACCACATCAAATATAAATAATATCTGCATAAGTCTAATTTTAACTCCAAATGTTTTAACTAATTATAATGTTGGAATAATTATTTGTATTTGTTATATAAAAATATGAAAATAAGCATTGAAATTGACTCAAAGATTCTGATTTTTGTATCAAGCTAATTGAATACTTTGAAATCAATTTGAGCAAAAATTAGAGTTCCATTAACAAATTTAACCGCTTAGATTAACACATTAATAATCGTAAATTATGGCGTCACGCAAAGATTAAAAATTCAATCTTCGGCTTAGCGACCGCGATCGACTTCTCGTTTCTCGAGCCTTATTTATATTGTATTGAACGCGAAACAAATTTCAACTGTCAATCATGTTGTAATTTATTAATTAAACTTTTGGTCAGTAGGTAGGTATTACCAGAACCATCTTGATATGAATAGAGCCGGCATGTGAAAAATGAACTTAAAATAAGGGATATAGAAACACTAAAAATTCATTTATTTTCATAGTGTTTATATGAAAAAACGCGATTTCGATTGACGATAAAATATGAATTAAAAGTTTTAACCCAGTTAAATAATTTTTTAAGAAATCGCTAACAAACAACTCAATGTCTTACTCATTTAAAACACAGATTCGCAAATTTCCCTATTTTCCACCAATAATCAAAAGACAATAAGGGAAATTAAATTAAAAAACATTCTACAACAACAGCAATGTGTATTAAAAAGAGAAAATTCAGTTTAATGTCGTCATCATTTGTCCACATCTAAACCCAATGGTAAGAAAAAAGACAACACGCCTCCGCTCAACAATCAAAATTTAAAAAAATCAAAGAGAGCCAAACAGAATAAATTAAATTAATACAATGAGTGCGAAAAAAACAAAACATCAAAACAATCTAGCATGCTTTGCAAATTCAAAATAACTATAGAAACATATTCGAATTCAAATTGGAATGGAGGCAATGAAAGAGATGATGCCCCGTATTCTGGCACCTTAAAATCTATGTTATGTTATTTTATTTCCCCGCTTCCTATATGAATTTGTATTGAAAAAACAAAAATAACATAACATAACATAAAATTTCAAATCCCGGAATACGGCCTGATTATTGTTTTGTTTATAAATTTCTAGTTATGTTGGTGACGTATAGTATTACAAAAACAACAATATTTTAAATTTCAAAAGTACCTTATTTTTCATGACGATTTTCACTTAGAAATAAACATTTTCAAGACTCGATTTTTCAATCAAATAATATTACATGTTTCATGAACATTTTCATATAAAAACAAAACAAAAGCTCACATTTCTAATAAACTAAATCTGTCAATGAAAATAAGCGTTTTCCCATATAGTTTCATAGTAAAGAAAAAATTGTTTGTACCTTATTTTAAGCTTAGTAAAAAATACAGTCGATACTGAAGGCTCTTATTTATACAGTAGGCTCTGGTATTACTCGTTATTTATACTATATACGGCGATTGTCATGTGAAGGGCCGGTACCAAAGTCAAGGCAGTCCTGATTTGTTTTAATTTTTTTTTCCTGTAAACAGAAAAAAATTATTGTTTGATTGCATAAGTAGTGAATAATGGTGGTTTTGTTTTCTCATCCTACCTGATAATGTAGTGAAATTTTCTTATACGAATTTTTAATCATTAATTCTAAACATATTGAGGACGCAAATTATCGAATATAGTATATTCAATTCGAGGGAATTTTAGTTCATAAATATTTAAGTCAAAATGGCCAAATTTGCACTAGTTCCTATGGGAAATTAAGTAATATTTACGGCCGTATTACGGGCTTTTCCTTCTAGTACATATATATTTCATTCAAAAAACGGTTTGATTTTTTCAGTGTATAAAAAGTATATACCCATGTAAGTATAAGTAAAAAGCATATAAGTTACAACTATTATTAGTCCTGGAGGTTCTGTTTAATTTTCTCACGAATTCTGTTCTGATGATTTGTCTGTTTTTCATAACGATTCCGTTACAAATTTAGATTTGTTGTCATATAAACTACTTGGGAGCACTACCTTTAAATGAAACGTTTGCGTTCGAAAATTGATCGAATAATAAAAATTCCAAGTAAATATCTTGTTGAAACTTAACCCTCTACCTGCACCTAACTACACAACATTAAAAAAAACGATAACAATAAAAAAAATTGGTGCCACACTTAAAACTTGTTTAATACTCGGAAAACTATAAAATCAATTACTGTGTAGTGTGTATACATGTCATAAAAATAAACTTACATATCAATATTTTAAAATTTAACAAAGACCCCAATCAAATCAAATATTGAATAAGCAATTGTCTTTAACTCTTCGAAACAATATTTTTTATTTCTATCTTTTTTTATTTTCAATCATCTCAATCATAAAACTGATAGCGACTATTAGATAAATGAAGAAATTAAAAAAGCATTAAGAAATGTCGTGTGAGATGATAAACTTGATTCCCATAGATTCAGAGGATAAATTATGTATAAGTATAATAATAATATTCAAAATTTTCGATTATTAAAGCATAATTTGTCATCATTTTGAATAATCGAGTAGAAAATAAATTAAAAAAGTTTGTTGTTGGGATATAATGCAAGTCTATATTGTAATAGAGAGTAAAAGTAAAATTTAGATTTAATCTTGAAGATGATTTTTAGAAAAAGATTCCGACATTGATCGATTAATTGTTCAAATATTCCAAATCATAATATTTTTTTTAGATGTTATCAATTAGCTTCAGGTGGGTCACCAATTCTGTACATATGAACCGATTAATCTTTAATGTAACGATATTTGTATTCGATATAAGCTCTTAAGATTTCTGCCACCCGGTGTCAGGTTGAACACGTGGTGGTAGCATTGGTTGCATTACTTGGTTATCTGCAATCTGTGTTGGTGTTGTGTCATTTTTGTTCTCGGGTTCTATGGGTAGACGAGATAGATTATGGATTGGCCTTTTCATGAGAACTCCTCCCGGGCCTCGAAGTGATACTACTCGAATCTTTTGATCAAACCTGTATGTACTTCCATCACACAGTCAGCCATTTAAAAGGTGGAGTGTTGTCGTCTTTGATAAGCAGTAGGTCACCTATTTTTAAGTTTGGTTGTTCATGTGACCATTTTCTTCTAAATTGTAATCAATTTAAGTACTCCGAATGCAATCTTTTCCAAAAATATTGTTTGATTTTTTCTACCAGTTTCCATCGTCGTGATATCCCATGAATATTTGTATCTGCCATAGTATCATGTGGAACTGATAGCAATGGTGCACCAATTAAGAAGTGTCCAGGAGATAAAAAGGTTATGTCTGTGGGATCGGCTGTCATAGATGAAAGTGGTCTACTTGTGAAGTGACAATGAGTTGAGCGATTTTTTTAGATGACTTACGAAGTAATGTAGCCTTTTCTCGTTGAAGCTGGTTTTTTGGCCCGACAAAATTAGATCCGTTATCGCTATATAAATCACTGCACAATCCTCTCCGTGCAGTTAATCGTTTGTAACCTGCGATGAATGCTTCAGTGGCTAAATCACTGACTGGCTCAATATGTATGGCCTTAGTTGTCATGCAAACAAAGATTGATAAATAACCCTTGTGTGCTTTATGACCTCTTCCCTTTGTTGTACGAATATCTGTGTGTGATACGTACTTCTGGTAAATTTTTCATTAACTGTGTTCCGGATTTAGCATTAAACCGATGACACTTCACACATTTGCATATTAAATTTCGTGTTAGATTTCGACCGTGTATGATCCAGTATTTTGTTCGAAGAGGAGCTAATGTCAATTGTGTTCCACCATGCATTGTTTGTTCATGGGCTTTTTGAATTAGTAGTTTAGCTATTAGATGGTTCTTTGGAATGATAACTGGATGTTTTTCATCATAGTTCCAAGTTGTTACATTTTCAACTAAACCGACCAATATCTTGGTCTAGGAATGGAGACAAAGATTTTACCTTACTTTTATATGATATTCCTTTTTGGTTCATAAGGTCGTGAATTTCAATTTTGAAATGTTGTATTTGAGATATTTTGATCAACAGTTGCGTGGATTTTCGTATTTCTTCCGCCGTAGGAGCTTCTTGGTTGGTTACTACATTTTTTCAGCATTTGTTGATGAATCTCGCAACAAATGCCATAATCCTTTTTATGGTATTGAAGTTTGAGTATTTTAGATATAATGGATCAATAACGTTGTCTAATGTTACCGCAGCTGTACTCAATACTCGTTGTTTAAGTTCCAATTAATCTGGTATTTCCTCTATTTTCATTGGCGTCAGCTGGATTGCTTTCTCAATGATAACCTCAGACCCGTTCCACCATAAATTATGTGTTATTAATTCCATTGCTTCGATACCTCTGGATGCACAATCCGCTGGGTTGTTGGTTGATTTGACATAAAACCACTGAGACGGAGAGCTTAAATTCTGGATTTTCGATATTTTATTTGCCACGAATATTTTAAATTTGTGGGGCTTATTTTTCACCCAACCTAACACGATTATTGAATCCGTCCAAAACTATGTTGTTGAATGGCCAAACTGCATGTCTTACTGCACCCTATTCGTTAAATTCGTAAACAAACTTGTTCCGCATAACTCTAGCTTTGGCAATGTTAACTTGGTTGCTATTGGTGCTACCCGTGTTTTTGATGTTAATAAAGTTGCTTTATTTGATGCTCTGTCATATAAGTATACCACTGCTGCATAAGCCACTTCGGAAGCATCACAAAATCCATGCAATTCTCCTTGTAGAGATCGATCGAATTTAATCCACCTCGGAATTTTTAAATTTTTATCTCCTCCAACCAAAAAAAAAAAAAAAAAAAAAAAAAAAAAAAAAAAAAAAAAAACCTTGGGAGTGATTTGTAATATTGCTGACATGTGTTTTCGATGTTCCTAGGCAGTTTTTGGTCCCAAGTCACGCCAGAGATCCATAGCGTTTGCATTAACACTTTGGCTTTTATCGAAGTTGGAGATAGCCAGCCTAGTGGATCAAATAATTTTGACGACTCAGATAACATTTTGCGTTTGGTCTTTTCTCTAATTTTGACGTTGATATTCACCTTAAATTCAAGCGTATCGGTGCCTGGATTCCAAATTAAACCCAGTGTTTTTACTGACTCTGATTTGTCGTTTTTGTGAAATATGCTAGGCTCGAAGGCTCTCGAGTCCGGATTTACACCTTATAAAAGTTGGAAACAGTTGGAGATCCATTTTCTTAGGTTAAATCCTCCAGATTGCAGCAATTTTATCAGTTCGGTTTGTGCTGTCTGAACTCCCTCTATAAATCACCTACGTAGAAATCTTTCTTAATTATCCTTGCCGCTATTGGGTAGTTTTTCTCATCATCGGCCGCTAGCTGTTGTAGTGTCTTGATGGCCAAATATAGTGCCGAAGCCATTCCAAATGTCACGGTTGTCAGCTGGTACGACTTTATCATTTTGTCGGATGATGTTCTCCATAATATTTTCTGATATGTTTGATCCTCCGGATGTATTCTTATTTGTCGATACATTTGTTCTATGTCCGCTGTGTATGCTACTTTGTATTTTCTCCAACGTAGTAGAATTGACATCAGGTTCTCTTGTAACTTGGGTCCCACAATTTGTATTTGATTCAAACTGATATCGTTGCTTGTCTTAGCTGATGCATCAAATACGACCCTTAATTTTGTTGTGGTACTGGTTGTTTTGAGCACCGCGTGATTTTCATATAAACTGTACAAATACAGTTGTCTCATTTTCACGTTTAGGTCCTGTCTCGGATACAAGCTCGTCGATTTATTTTACGGGTAATTTCGATATCTGCAAATTCTTAAATGAAGTTTTTTCCATTCTATTATTCATGTCCATAATTTTACACGGTATAATTTCCAAAGGACAATAAATTTTGTCCAAAGTACATTTTTATTATGTTTTGACTAATTATTCGATTTGGTTGAAATATTTATGAAAAAATATATTTTAATTTATTATAAAAAATCCCACACAATCAATATAAGCAAGTACATACTTGCACATTTATAAAATACAATAATAAACATTTTTAAACGTTACAATAATAATTTTTAGTTTTATGTTATATTACAACATATGCATTTACATATATATATATATTTATATATGTATATACATATACAGTATGGAGAAAAAAAAAGTAAACATTTTAATCCGGCAAACTAATTTTCATTTATTTCATTATAAGAATTTTAAATAATTGAAACTATTGTGTTAGAGATTAAACATAAATTTATTTTAAATAATTATCGCAGGAACATTAAAAAATAATCACTAATAATTTAAGAAAATCAAAGATACTTCACTATTTGATTTTTTATTTGTTGCAAAAAAAAGTAAACAATTTGATATTATTTTTCAAAAATTGGAAAACTATTAAATTATTCAATATTTGGTGTGTCCTCCCTTATTATTAATGACCATATGTAACCGCCGTGGCATACTTTCAACTAAATTTTTGAGGTAAGTTGTTGAAATAGAAGACCATTCTTGTTCTACACTGGTCCAGAATTCCGGCAATTTGGATCTTGTATGGATTGGGAGTTTATCATCCAAAATCATCCAGAGGTGTTCAATCGGGTTTAGATCGGGTGATTGTGGTGGCCACTCTAATACTTCTAAACCTTCTCGAACAAAATATTGTTTTGCGACCCTTGACGTATGTTTCGGGTCGTTGTCTTGTTGAAACACGAAACGATTTAGGCTCATTTTCTTAGCAGATTCAGCAAGGTTTTCTTGTAAAATTTGAACGTACGAATTTCCAGTCATTTTCCCGCTAATTTGGACTAAATTGCCCACACCATGCCAAGAAAAACATCCCCACACTATGAGTGATCCACCACCATGCTTAACTGTCGCTTGGGTATATTTTGCATCTAAACGTTTTCCTTTGGGAACCCAGTTGCGCCTTCGTCTTTTTGGATTTTTCAATTCAAATTTGCTCTCATCTGACCAGATGACACTTTTCTAATAAGAAATCGGCATATTTACAAATTTTTTTGCAAAATCCAATCGTTTCTTAATATTTTGTTTGCGTAGCAGTGGTTTTTTTTACCTTGAAACAGCTGTATAACCCAATTTCTTTTAACCTATTCCTTACTGTAAATCTCGATACATTCAAATTGAATTCTTTCACGATCGATTGACTTGAAACCGATGGATTTTTCTGTGCAAAACGGTGTATAACCCGATCATCGTGTTGTGATGTTTTCCGTGTCCGACCACTTCCTTTCTTTCGTATAACAGTTCCGGTTATTTTAAATTTTTGCACAATTTTAGAAATACCTCCTAACGAAATTTTGTATTTTTCAGCAATCCTTCGATACGGTATCCCATTTTGCGCATCATTTATTATTAATTTCCGAACTTCTATACATTTTTGTCCCATTTTCAAAATAAATTTAATTTTTCACTTGTAGGATCGTTATATTCAGTAATTATTAAATTTTTACTGCTAAATAATACTAAATAATCTAAATATTAATGAAAAAAAAAATATTCAATTATAAAATATTTAAATTTATATTATCAAATTTATATACGCACTGTTTGTTCACTTTTTTTTTTCAACAATGGATTTTAACATAAGTTTTTGAAACGTAAAAAAAAAAAAATTTTTACTGTTACTTGCCCTAAACGCAATTCGTTGAGAAAACTATAGCATAGTTTGACATATTTTCACTTAAAAATGTAGCATTTAGGAGATATTCAAGGATTTGGAGCCGAAAATTCTTGAATATTACTTTTGTTTACTTTTTTTTTCTCCATACTGTATATCAAACTAACTTTATAACCCTTTCAAAAATATAAACCGAATGAAACAAGTCAAGCTTACGATTTATTTATTTACTTTTATCCAGATATTAAAAATTCTGTTTTAATTACGATAATAAATCGATAATTATTTGATATGTTAAACAAGTATATATATACAATATATAATTTATACGTACGAGTATATCGTAATTGATTTCATTTTCATTTTTATTTGGGGAATTTAAATTGGGTTCGTGAAGTGCATGTATGTGCCCTCTCAATATGGGAGTGCATGTTTTGATTAATAATTTTATTGGTATACATCTAGCTGTGAATTATTGTAATTATGTTGAAATATTTTCACATGCATTATAGAACCAACTATTAAAATATGTTCACACGCGTTTATTTTTGGTGATAGATCTACGATATATGAGAGGAATTAAACATTATGATTCTATAATATTAACATATACAATATACAAACACTACCCAAGGCAAAAAAACTGATCTCGACCAAAAAAAACACTGAACTAAAACATTGTCTACTACGACGAGTTCCGGTTTTCCGTCGTTCGTCTGAAAGAATTCGACATTAATTTTGTTCCAATTGCAAAAAAAATAGTACATTGTGTCATTAGGATTAAAAGTGATACTTTGTTTGACGAGCAATTATATTTGCATGCGAGGCGAAGCGCAGCGTAGCCGAGCAAAAGGAAATATAATTGCGAGTCAAACAAAGTCACTTTTAATCCGAATAACACATACTATTTTTTCTCCAACGAAGAGTTTATGTCTTGTCGGTTTTACATTACTAATTATACGAGTAAGTACAAATTATGTAATTAAAACTTCAAAATTGAAACTAATTTTGTTGAAATATTTTGTAAAACTAAGGAGGTCATGACTTTCAAAATTGAAACTAATTTTGTTGAAATATTTTGTGAAACTAAGGAGGTCATGATATGAACGAAAAATAAAAAAAAATAAAATAATTATTTCATATACATACATACATTATACATATTATTGGATTTTCACTATAATATTTTTCTCCTAGTATTAAAAGTGCCTACTTTTACACCTAGGATTAAAAGTGTAGCTTAGCAACACACACATTTTTAAAATAGTAAGAAAAAGGCCAACTTTAATACCCAAAAACAGTATTAAAACTAGAGGCTTTTAAGACGTTGGGAGAAAAAACACATATTTTTCTAATTTGTCCGAATTTGATTCAAAGCCACTAATTTATAACTTTTAAAACATTTTGAAAATTGGAATCCAATCAGAATTTTGGGTGTTTTCTGAAATTTGATTCTGAGACATTGTAGTTTCAATCACTTCGACTACATAACTTCGAAATTTATTCTGTAGTGTGGAACTTATAGTTTATTCAAGTTATTTAGATTAAAATGTTTTTAAAATCGGAGAAAAATATTCATTACACTGTAGAAAATTTAATTTTAAGAAATTTAACTTTAATATAATACACCTTTACTCGTATTTTATTCGTGCTAAAATATTTAAAACAAACGTATACACAAACAAGAACTATAAAGAAAATTGAATTCTAAATCAAACATCCCCGAAGGTGGCAATTACATTTTTCCTATACAATAAACTTTTATCAGTCGACCCCTGTGGTCTGTTTTACAATCGAATATTATGTATCGTTCCACGTGATGAAATAAAAAATGCATCATGTTGAAACGAAAAATGATATGCTTTATGGCTGTTTGACTGAACTATATAAAAGTTCATTGAATGTTTGTATATTTTAGACTCCATAAATGCATTAAAGACACGCAACTACTTAATACTGAATAGTGTGTTGAATAGAGTAGTTTCATATGATAAGAAGAGTATAAAACTAAATTCCTAGACAAATATTGTGGTGTAATTTACATTACCTTAACCTTATACCAGTTCCCATCGAAAAAGAGATCTTTGTACAATTATTTTGTCTGTGTGTACACAACAATAAAACTATAAAACAGAAATAATTATTTAAGATGCTGGTAAATTTGTTGTTGTTGGACCGTTTCAAGAACAATGAAATTATTGAAGGATTTTCTTTTTGTTGTCGTGTAATAATAATGACATTATCACCTGGGTTTTGGGTTTTAAATCTATATGTAAATGTTCATATGAATGGTTCGCTTTATTTATCTTATTTTTTTTTTTGTTAGTATTTATCTTGAGAATTTTTTTATCACTTACTGAAAGTAAAGTACAATGTACGCAAGCATTTTTTTTACATCATCCGACGATTCATTTGTAACAATAATGGTACTTGGGTATAAGATGGTAACCGATCAAAATTTAATAAGTTAGTTTACTTAACTTACTGTCTTGAATATTAACAAACGAGGTCTTCTATATACCCTTATTCAGCTAAAAATTACAAACATATTGTTTATTTGACTAAAAGTGGGTGTAATATTATTTTAATTAAAAATAATGTCCTCTTGATATCGAATATGAATGACAATATGGGTGAATTATAGTTAGGTCGTGTGACGTCAAGATCATATTACATGTGTTCAAATTTACTAGGGTTCAATCAATATTTGTAATACAAGTATATTAGTATTGCAGTGGGAAAAATATTCGGATATTGAGAGAAAATTTAGATGTTTGAATGGCATACAAAAATTGTAACAAAGGAAGGGGCAAAATATAATTTTGCAGATTTTTAAGAATGTTAATTTCGATGTGTCAGCAATAATTTGTAATTAATCATCATCTACATTATTCTCTATTCCGAGAACAAATTTTATTAATTTTACATGTGTTTTGCTTAAATCAAAAAATACTTTCTATTACAATCTAGTTCAGCGAACTAAGCACATGGGTTTTTGTTTTAATTCCTTAAATAAAAAATAAATTTAATTGCTGAATCCAATAAACGGAAATACGTGAGATGTACCAATTAATGATCTGGTCAAAATTCTGTAATATTTTATTTATTGATGTTATAGCCGATTTCACTAATTAACACGTTGACTGACATTATACGAAAAAAACGAATGCAAAAATGTAAGTCTTTTCACATTAGCCTTTCACATTTTAAACTCTTGTTTAAAAATCAATGGATAATCACTCGGTGCAAAAGATTTGAAGAAGAGCGGAACAAAATATCTTAAAAATTCAATGTTCATAAAGCCCTAAATATATTATGAATCGAAAACTCTCAACAAGTGTAAACGCTTTTCGAAATATTTGACTGTAAAATTGGTAGAAGCAAGTTTTACTTTATCATACAAGCATTTTCTTTGTCATATCTGTTGACACCCCCAGTTCTCATCATAATACAAAAATCCGTAATTATACAAGTGCTATCTATGCAACTAGTTAGGAAATGCTACAATTTGTTTAACAAGTTACACAACATTTCATTTCCTAACGTGTTTCAAACAAGATTTTTTTCTGATTTTGATGTTTTTAACATTAAATTATTATAATTAAAAAAGTCTTATAATCGATGAAACTTCAAATAATTTTCAATTGTTATTCTAAATCTGGTAAGGCTGGTGTTGAAATGAATATTTCATCACCAGTGGCACCATTCTGGTTTTCTCGGGGAATTGCGAATTGGGAATTGATTTAGGCCCATTATACATTTCAGCTAAGCTAAGCTAGAAACGCAGTTTATATTATCATAGTTTAGCTCTTATCTTTAGAAAGAGCATATCGAAGCTAAACGTCAACAAATCAAGTTAAGGTGTATTAAAATGAACTGGTTAATAGGGAAACATTCCAACTTAAGCCTAGACTGTAAGGTTTTACTATATAAAATGGTACTTAAACCTATTTGGACGTATGGTATTCAATTGTGGGGGTCCACTTGTGCTTCCAACAAAATAAAACTGCAACGAATGCAATCAAGAATACTAAGAATAATGGTAAATGCACCCTGTTATATACGTAACACAAACATACATCGGGACCTACACATCGAAACAGTAGCAGACACAATCAAGCAGTACAGTAAAAAGTACCAGTTGAAATAAGAACATCATCCCAATGCTTTAAGCCAGGGAAAATTTAAAAAGACCCAGATACCGGCGTCTTAAAAAAAGATCCTTTAGATCTAGCTATCTAATTTAATGTAATTACTAAGTGTAAGTTAGTATTAAGAACTAACATAGGTTAAGTCTTAATCAAAAGTTTATATTAGTTTGTAAGATTTGATTACGTTTCCTATATAGGAAAGATTCAAGAATAAAGCATTAGGCAGTTTAAAAAAAAAATGTAAAAAAATACATACACAGAACTTTTTGTACGGACTTTCTATGAAATTTTTCTTAAAAAAAAGCCATCTAGAAATTAGTGTCGTAACATCTGAAAATTTATTTAAATTTTAGTGCAATTTTTTTATTTTAGTCCAATTGCTGACATCATGACAAAATTGTGAAGTATAAAATTGATTAACTGATTGTATAAAATTGATTGATGGCCGATTTTAGTTTTTTTCCTTTCCGTATTCTGTTTATTTGCCGTTTTGTTCGAAAAAACTAACCAAAATATAAATAATTTTTTTCCGCTGGCGCTACGCACCCCATAGAGCGATACAAATAAAAATTAATTTAAAAAAAATATCCACAGCATGGGAAGAAAAATAGCAGAAGAAGATAAAAGTTGCCACCAACACTTTGTGATGAAAACATAAAAGTTAATGCAAATTATGTGAAAATGAACCTTTTATTCCTGGAACTCATATTGGTAATCTGAAATCTAAATTCTTATTTAAATTTTAAAATAACGTAATTATAACGTTATAATAACCTAACGAAATAAAATCTTTTTGTGTTGCATAACGAAATAACTTAACGAAAAAATAAAAATAATGTTATAAAAACGAAATGTATAACGATAATGATTTTTTTTTCGTTTTGCAACACTGGAAAAAATAGAAATTGAAATTTGGCTGAGAAATATTTTTTCCCAAAGCTTGAACAATCGCTCAGTATGCTTTTGAAAAAAGAAAACCAAAATCCACTAAAGACTTACAATAAATCAATTTCCAATTCGCAATTCCCCGAGAAAACCAGAATAGTGCCACAGAAGAACTATCGATTGGTATTTCTTTTGGAAAAGCTATTTCCATTTCATAGCAATTCTGTTGTTTATTTTTCCCTAAAATTTTTGTTGGGAATTGTTTAGTAGGCAGTAGTGTTATTATGCATTCACTGTATTGTTTTCGCCCTGCGTTTCGATGTTGATTTGGGGCTTGGGCTTATCGTGATACAACAACAAAATTATTCAATTTTTTTTTTAAATCTGACCGTTTGCTTATATGAGTCTACCAGTGTGTTTTGTGCAAATTTACAAAGTGAAAATAAAAGTACACAATACATATTCGAGAGAAATTTATTATAACTACAATTACTTATAAATAACTACATAATTTTAATATTAAATCGTGTATTATTATGTGAATAACAAAATTGCTATAAATCCCTTTTAATATATATGCAGTGTCTTATATCACTTGCTTCAATAAATGAAAGACATTAAAATAAAAATAATATTTTAAAGTGCTTAATTATGACTTTATAAAAAACTATATTTCAATAATTTAAATATTTTTCATATATACACATTTAAAAAAGAACAAATTAAAAAACATAGTTTTACTACTTTCTTTAAGTGATATTTAATTTAATTATATAAAATTAGGACAGAAGAGCGGTTTCAGATGTTCGTCCTTTGCCGATTCTATTATTTTGTCTAAGTGTATTACAGAAGAGAATGGATAATAAAACAGAAAAATTAGCTATTATAGCAGTGGCTGGTGATCTTCTGCAAAGTTAGCATCGTCCAAGTCCAGTTAGGTGGGTAATAATTTTTCCGCAAAAATAAAAAAATCTCGTAGATGGTGGGTACGTCCAATTTTGCCCGAGGATAACCGAAATGAATGAGATGCGGTTAATTTTTTCGAGTCATTTTTTTAATTTTACTCAAATGTGTCCAGCCACATTCGACAAAATTACTATACTACGTCAGGCCACATATAACAAAGGAAAATATAAGCAGATCGATTCCTCTTTCAACAAAATTAGCTTTAACGTTAAGGTAAAGATAAATGGTATCATTTATAATTCAATACAAAGTTATCTTCTTTTTCATTCATTGGCAGATATCTTGCCAGCGGAGACAGCCAAGCTTATATCAGCTTTGCGTTTAGATTAGGCAAATCAACAACATGTATCGCGATCCATGATACTTTAAAGGCAATTTGGCTCGTCTTAAAAGAAGAAATCACTGCCAGCGCCAAATAAAACCACATGGCTAGAAACAGCTGAAGGATTCAACCAGCATTGGAACTTTTCCCACTGTATTGGGGCTATTGACGGAAAATCCGAATAGTTGTGAGTACTACTCAATTATGGTAAATGTATACATTTACAAAATTTATACTTTTTGTAAGCGGCTAATTAAAGGCCAAATTAATTTTTGTTAAATTTCGTTTAATAAATATTTATAAAAGTGTGTTTTCATTATTTTTAGTCACCGTCTCATTCAGGCTCAGAGTTCAACTACAAAAATTATTTTTCAACCATTTTATTGGCGATATGCGATTACCGATACAGGTTCTTGGCAATTAATGTAGGGGCACAGAGACGGCAAAGTGATGGAGGCATGTTTTAAAATTCAAGGATGGTTCAACAATTTTATAAAGCTGCGATGCATTTACCCGATCCAAAAGAAACTGTTGGGTTCTGTATTACCATACTATTTATTAAGATATGAAACGTTTGGTAAGTTAATAAATCACATTTTTTTATATTTACGTTTAAATAAACATTGGTTGATTTATTTATAGGTCTTAAAACTTGGTTAATGACTCCCTATTCCGGTAAATCAATTGGAAATTTAAGTTACGCTAAATCGATTTTCAATTACCGTCAATCAAGAGGACGAGTAAACGGCTTTAAGCTCCGGAGGACCCGGGTTCGATTCCCGGCGGGTGATGAAAAAATCACGGCTGGTAAATGTAGGATCAATGAATTAATCAGTCATTATCCATTAAAATAACGATTACGAAACTTCATCATGAAGCGGCCAAATCCCTCTATGGGATGCAGCACCAGCGAAAAAAAAAAAAAAAAAAGAGGACGAGTGATCGAAAATACCTTTGGCTTACTTGTCAGCAAATGGAGAGTTTTAAAAATTGTATGTGTGCTAGTATCGAAAACTCAGACAAAGTTGTACTAGCTATTGTTTGTTTGCACCATTTTTGCTTAATGGAGGAGGAATCGACAAAGGCACACCAACGAAAGTATTTAGTTCCAAAAATAGTAGACCGCGAGAACAATACGGTGGGGGGGGGGTGATTGACGAAAGTCGGCGAGCAAATTTGGATAGCTTACCGCAAATTTCAAGACAAGGTAATACATTAATTCAATGAGGGACTTTCCCAATATCGATTTTAGTTCATTTGTCCCCACGCTTGGGCAGCGCTGACTACTTTTTTTTTTTATATGCAAAAATAAGTAAAATCATGGTTACAAAATACAAGTTTCTTGTCTAAATTAGTGGATGTCCCCCTACTTTTTTTTTGTGATTAATAAAGATGAGTATGTTGCGATTAATAATAAATATCAAATTTTAAAATTAATTTAGTCGGAATTAATAATTTAATGAAATATTCAAGACACATTTTGACCATATAAAACTACATACGAAATATTTTAGCCGCCATATTTGGGAAAATCACTAATGACCTAAACTTTTTTTCTAATTTAAATTATGTATGTATAATTGTATAAACAAATATTTAACATATTGTTTCTGGAATTTAGTAGGATATAATGCAACTGCCTCAGCTACTGAAACTAGCGATACTTTAGCCTGGCAATTCCCTGGCAATGGTCGATGGTGGCGTAAGCAGCTCTAATTATATTCAGGACATTCTAAATGCCTAAAAAAAATAAATTTATTGGTTTTATAGTCAAATCTCCAATTTGATTTATTTTCGGGGAATGTCATCAACAACATTGTTTTGAATATGAAGCCTAGTTTTAAATTTTTGATGTGAAAACATCGTTAGCGGCAGGAGTAAGTAAAAAATTGTATAGAAATCGGGTTACGAAAATAAAAGTGCCGAACAAAAAATATTGCTGGTATGTGTGAATATCGACAATAACAAAAAATAAATAAAACGTAAAATCATTGCAAAATTAACGCATACACATGCAATATACAACATTATCCGGCATTTCAAAAACATCGTGAGCCGAATACAAAAAAAAAAATCTAAAAAACCGCCTACTTTAATTTATTTTGTTGTGAAAATATCTGCTATATATGGCCGCAGCAGCAAGTGTTTTTGAAAATGAAAATTACATACGAGCAAAAGGACCACAAATTATGCTTGTGTAGTGTGACAAAAAACTTAAATGGAAATAGCGAGCTGTGAAAATTGCACATGAAGGTACATTGATACATAATAAAATAATAATTTTGAAATTGTTTAATCGGTATGCTTTCTTATTATTATTGCTCATGCTGTTGGTAAATTTGGTTATAGGGGTTTCGCGCTACTGTCTTTAAAATTGCCATTTTTTTACGGTCAACATTGCGCCCAAATAGAACCGCTCTATTTAATTTATTTTAAACTGATCAGTGATAAAGCGATGCGATTTTGCTTTGTTAAGCGAGTTTGCCGTGACCATTTACTACTATGGAATCTTGATCAAGATTGCTGTGTATGAGTAATGGTATATTTTAAAGCGTACATGGCAGGTTTAGGTAATTAAATTAACAGAATTGTACTTTGCTCATGCTCAATTAATGTCAGTGGTTCGTCCTCCAAATTCAAAATAGAACTTACTGACTTTTTGAACCAAAAATGTAGCTTGGTTTAAATACTGAGCGAATAACATCCGTCTTTATGGAGGGGTTTCTGAGCCTTATCGAAATGGCTTGAAATGATTCAATGGATATTTATACAAAAAGGTTTTCACATAATCTTTGGCGAGTTGAGGGTGAACTCGCTCGTTGTTTTTTATTTAGGTTAAGTATACTAATAATTTTGCTAGCGTTTGAAATTGTAATTCTCTCATGGTCAGAGTTTTCTACAGTTTTCGCTGGCCACACACAACCCATTAACACGAAGTATTTTATTATTTTGGTTTATTTATATGACACGAAGCATTTTAAATTCAGCTAAAGTAAATAAGCTTCGATTGTCAATGGATTGTAGGAATCTGTGAGAGTAACCCAAAGTCAGCTGTATAGATGTCGAGATTGCAATAAATATTGTAAATTGCTTTCTTGTTGAGTTAATATTTTTGTTTTACTTTAATAAAGGATCAACCCAAAGTGTTACCATGGCGCAAGCTATTTGGGGAATATTTTCCGAATAACTATTGGTGCAGATATAGTTTTAATTTAAAGGAAATATTTTTTGTTTTTTTGTTTTATTAATTAAGTACGTTTACTTTTTGTTTAAGCTTTGTTCGTGAAAGAACTTATTAATTATAAAGATGTCTCATATAATTCGACATCGTCAAGGCCACGCATGAAATAAGCCACTATGTCTCCGAAATGTTGTGCCCTGTCATTCAGTCTGCGATCGTTTTGTTGGGTAGCACTAAATTGCACCGCTCCAACAAGCTTGTCAATCGATCCACTCACGGTGTCATTACCTCCAGATAGGGCAGAACTCGGTCTGCTAATTGATAACTAGAATTAGGCCTTTGTTTGATAATTATAATAATTACGCAATACATTAATGTGTTTGGTTATTGATATAACATTTTTTGCTACAGGAGCCCCGGTTGGTATTTTAACTGAACTGCTTTTGTAGCGGATATATTGGTCCCTATGATACCTGAAAGCTTCTTTCAGCATATTTACAGAAAGGCTGTCATATTTTGGGGTTAACTCGTTTAGTATTTTCGACCACATCTTATTTATAATGCCAGGACTTCTTTGCTGCACTGGCAAGCAATAACTAAATAAAGAAGGCCTTCCAAAAACTAAATTTAGTAGGGTTTCGTCAAAGGTTTCCTTTTTGTTGGCGCTTAACGGCAAACTACAGACCGTATTTTATTTTTAGGTTTCCCTACAATATGGTCGACGGTTTTAACCACACTTGGCATTGGGTATTTCGCCTCACACTCTGAAACCTCTCTTTCATCATTTTTTAACCTTTAGCGGCCACACTTCGCTCCCGTAACAGAGCGGCCACACTGGGGTGATTTTTCACCCCAGTCAAAAAAATCGGTCTAGAAAGACAAATTTAAAATATTGAGACTCCAGAAAATTCATGGACATTCTGAAACATGTTTTTCAATTTCTAATAAGGTTTATAAAAGCCAATATCAAGATAATTTAACAAAAAAAATTATATATGCGCAAAGTCAGGAAAAATCGTCATTTTTCAGAAAAAAAACATTACTCTTGAAAAATCATTACTCCTTCCGAAATTCATCGTTTATTTATTCATCCTTTTTTCTTCCTTCTATGTACCATGCAAGTAACCTACATTCCTCGACAACCTATATATGGCGCGACAAGTATGATTTTCGTAGTTTTTGATAACTTAAATTAAGGTGATTTGGCCTGGGTTACATATTCACCCTTAGTGGCCGCTAGGGGTTAAAGAAGATGCTCCAGAATTTCATATTCGATTCGTTTTGATGTTTTCAATTTGTCAAACAAAACAATAAAAAAAATTGATTGACAGTTCTCATTTTTAAAATAAATATCGATGTGATGATAAGTTTCAAATTGTATATTACGAAAACAACCAAAAATTTCTATGGTTGACATATTTTGCTTGGATTCGATGTTGTCTTTACCGCTAAATACACCATATTTTTGGTAGAAATCTTGGGTTTTTTCCATGCAAACGATAAGTTTTTTATTTGGAAATGGAGCATCTCTTTGCTAATATCCCGGAAAAAAAAACAACAAAAACTAAAATCTGAAAACAACATCGAAGCGTAGCTCAAAATACCAATCGCCACAGTATGCTTTGAAAACATATTACCAAAATGTTGCAAAACATAAACAAACAATAAGGTTACGCATGCAACTACAATTTAGCTTCCAACGATATTTTAGTGGTGATATTTTAGGTCACGACGTTAGGTCGTGCGACATTTTTGAATTACGATTCTTTTCGCCAATGAGGTTTTTGCATGCGGCACTTTTTCTGCAATATTTTTGCTTACGATTATGTGAAAAATTCGAGTACCTCATATCGGTATCATGTACTTATGTAATCCTGTTAAAATTATTTTAAGGGCATTCTGTTCACAGAAACGCCAAACTTGTGTAGAAGTAATTTTTGTGTCGATCATTCCACAGATCACTGGTTATATAGAAATACCACCTATAAATTATACATAGCAACATTTTCCATTTTCAAATTGTACAAATTAATCTTAAATCAAATTTATTATCATTATTTAAACCAAAAACGTTTTACAGAAACTATTACTCTTTTGTTGTTTCGACATTTTTGTATCTCTAAACATTTGTTATACCTTGGCTACATATTATGATTTACCATAAAAAGGATTGTGTGGTTTCGTGTTCTGATTTACATAAAAATGTGTGTAATAAATGGATAAATTAAATATTAACATTAACATAACAATGTATTTGAGGTTAAGACACATAAAAAACTACAATCTATTATTATTTCTCGGTTTATGAGATAAAACTAAAGCGAAAATAGATACATTTATCATGTGGTGGTGAGTTTTGTATGTTCAATGCGTTTTGAGATTTTGTACATGACATGTCACACCAGAATTAAATTATTATTAAAGGAGTGATAATAGTATATGGCGATTGGTGAACACCCATTGTGTTTACACAGAACACTGAACGAAGATAAGTATGTAATTTTATAATTATAGTTGATGCGCGCGATTATGAAATTTTGTATTTTATAATACATATGCTGGTGCATTCTTACATACGATGATGCGAGTGTACAGATTATGAAACATTGATATATTTTTAGATATATGTATATCAGAGTATTATATTTTAAGACATTAAACATATTCAATAAATAATTTTTTACATATTTACATATGTGAGGATTTAGTACATATTTATATAGGCGAGCGGGAGTATTTAATAAACAAACTCTGGAAAACTTAACATCCATCACGTTCTCAAAACATTTGACCACTCTCATCTGTTTGTAGCAATTAAATATTTGTTTCGGTCTTTAAGAAATGTTTAAAAATAACAGTGTAACGGTTAGTTTATTTATTGTTGTGCACTCTAAAGACATACAAGAAGAAGGAAGAGTTTTTTCTAACATAAGAAACCAACTAAATCTACATAAAAACATCACACGGAAAAGAATAAATAAGATAAACTATCTTGGTGTAAGGTGTGTGCGTGGATGTGTTGTACTTGAAGTTCAAACAATTAGTAAGTATTTGATTATCACAGTTTGATACGGATAATTTAGTGTTTAAATGTGTAGATATAATTTTTATTTATTATTTTAAATCGGTTATTTAATGGTAATATAATAACCATTAGATACATTATTCGTGTTCACTATATGTATCGTTATGTTAAGTTTCCAACAATTCTAAATTATTAAGTAGTTATTGGTAATGCTTGGCTTTTGATTTATTGTACAATTCATGTTGTACGTAGGGTTGTTTGCATTCAAATGTACATTGTACTTAGTACTTATATAAAATGTACTTAGAAAGGAACGCTTGGTTATTATTCAAATATCGTTTGGTTATTAATTAAATTTCACTTCAAATCTGTTACTGAGGAAAATATATAAGCAATATAAGAAGTTCTACTTCAAAAAACCAAATCTTTTGACTATTACTTTAAACCCAAATTGGTACGGCACCAGAAAAATCAGCAGAACATTCTTGCGTTAATAAAAACACAATCTAATTTATTATTCAGTTATATTAGACGGGGAACTGACAACGTCAAAACATACAGAATGTTGCCATGCAAATTTCAAATGCTTTTTGTTAGAGTTTGGCAAGGGAGCCTCTCTGCAATTCCAATTAGAGGAGGATGCACAATTATCCATAAATAAGGTTGGAAAAGCAGTATTATACTATATGTCCAAGTTCATTTCTCTTCAATTCAATATCTATTAATATTGGTAATAGTTCAGTATAATGTTGCCAGTCTATTAAATACTCGATGTGCTTTGCTAGATTGTCATGGCAAGAACCTCATTTGAATTGGATTTAATTTGAGATCATCTCAAACTTCCGGCATTGTAATGCCTTTGCATTTATTTGACTTAAGTTCACAGCTGTTATCTTCAGCTGATATGTTTTCACAATAAGTTGCGACCTAAGAAGGCCTGCACCCTGATTCTCTAAAAAATAAGATAGTGGGTAAACGTGTAAATTTGCAAAAAGCTAAGCCTACTTTAATGAATTCACAATTTTTCGATTTGATTACTACTTCAAATAAAATCGAAAAATTGCAAACTAATAAAAGAAACCTTTGCTTTTCACGAGTTTACACGTTTACCCATCATCTTAATTTTTAGAGAATCAGGGTGCTGAACGACCAAAATTTTTTCAGTTTCCACTCATCACTTTGCTAAATTTTATTTAGAATAATTTAGTTTATATCATTAACAATTCATTATGGTTTGCAAGAATCTCTTAGCAATTGATACAATCTACTAAGTGCTACTCATTTATGATCATCCAAACATTTAGCAAAGTTTCTATAAAATTCAAAGGAACAGTCAGCTTGCACTTTAATGTGCATTTTCAATATCAACTAGATAAATTCGGTTCTTAATAAAAACAAAGTACATATTTTAAACTATTTACATTTTTGGTTTGTAATTGTGACGACGCCTACTTGCTTCGTCCCTGCTCACAAAATCACTCCGGTGCACAGCTCTGTTTAACGGGCAACTGAACGAAGAGAGAGAGGGGAATCGATAATTTTTTTTTGTTATCGATCCGTGATAAGAAGATTATTGGACAATCAAGTTTTGATCTCCATTGTGGACGTTTGGTTTTATTTTAAAGTCTCGACTCGAGATATTTGAATTTTTTTTATTATTTAATTTTTTTTTGGTATGATGACGAAGAGTCATTTTGTGTAAGCCCAGAATTGGGATATTTGATAAAAAAATAAAAGTGGCAAAAGAATTAAAACAAAAAGTGCGATATAAATGATGGATAAAACTTTAGTTGTGAAGAAAATAAATAATGTAATTAATGTACAGTTAATTTGTTAAAATCAGATAATCGTTAATAACTAATCTTTCATTGAATAAAAAAAAAAATAATATTTGGCTGTATGAAAATTAATGATAAGCGAAAATAAAACGTTAATGTGTGCAAGATGTGCAGTTAAAAAAAAAATATTTTGTAACGAAAAAAAAAAACGGATTATATGTAATTCCAATGTATAAAAAAAAAAAAAATTTCTGGTCGATACCATTTTGTCAATTTATAAGAATAAACTTTGTTTGGTATATTGGTATGAATAAATATTGTATTTAATTCAGTGAATGAAAAAAAAAAATTAAACATTGAGTGATTATATTTTTTTTTATTATTATAAACCTAAAAGTGCAGCGCTGGGCAAAATCTTGTCTATTTGGTCCTTATTGCGTGCGAGGCTGTATTTTGAAATTGAGTTGTTTAATTCTCACATGGGAGATCGTTCCGCAATTATTCACAGTATATATTCGAGAATGTTCGAGCAAATTTTTGTCTACGGTACGTCAAGGCAATGCTAGTTTTAAAAGCCGTTGGTTGCCTGTTTTCATGTCATCACTAAGTACTACAAATTACAAATGTACTACAAATTATGTGCTATGAAACAGTACTTGGTGAGCTGATATTTTGAGTGGTGCTGAATGTCGAATTTATATAAACGTGTAGCGGTTTCATCACAGTTCTTATTTGAATCCATATGGTCTTATTATTTCTGGAAGATTGTTGGTGCAGTTAACATAAATTTGAGGGGCATTTGTAGCAGCCGGGTGCAGTGAGCGGTAAAGTTCATTCATAATTATTTCATAAATTTTATTTTTTTTGTTGTTGTTTATATAATTAATTTTATTTCGATAACCGTCAATAATTGCATTAATTTCTTTAATTCTATTTTCCTAATTAATTTTGTTTTGTAATTAATTTCTTGAATTTCAATTTCTTAATTAATTTTGTTTTGTATTTGACTTCATTAATTTCTTTAATTTTTTTATCTTAATTAATTTTCTTTTTGCTTAGTTTGGTCAATTTCATTGTTTCTATAAAAATAATTTTCTTTTGTAAATTTATTTTCATTCATAATTCTGGTTTTTCTTGTTTGTATGGTTATCATTTTCCTTTAATTCTTTTGCACACGTGTAGGATCATACCAAGTTTTTTTGCATGTTATTGTTCTATTATTATATAAATGTTACTTTTCAGCTCTCTCTCTTCGTTCATTTCGTTAACGTTCTTGTGAAAGGGAATGATAAGTTTTCATAAGGTTTTCTTTAAATTTGTCTTTTCTCAATTAATTTTCTTTTGTGTTTTTTTTTGATATTATTTTGAAACTTGTAAATTTTTAATGATGGAGTGTTAGAGAGTTGTGTGGGATGATGCTGTGACTGGGATGATATTCGGAGCTCACTCCAATCTAGTGCTGTTGAGAAAAAAAAAACCGGATATAATGCTTTCAATTTCTTTATGGTCGATTCTTTAGTTTTTTTTTCTTCGTACGCGGTTAGACAAGCTCTCGTCATGCTTGGGAAATTACCACGCCCTAACCCTGAAGCATAGCCAGCTAGAATACCGCGTCCCAAGCCTCTGACAAGAGATTTCTGTTAACGACATTCTAGTATGACCTGGAGTTTAAATGGTCGGTGCTATTTCTGACTAAGTTTTGTAGCACCGCCAAACCCAAGCATACTAGGGTGTCGTTACAGTGGCGCCCAAAAGTGAGGGGCATATTAGAATACCACTTTAGTATCCTTTGCTTGTCGTAAGAGGCGACTAAACGGTTGGAGGTTGGACTAACAACCACCTCCGTAAAAATTAGACATGTTTCCAATAGTTAATTTTGTTTTTCAATCGGTTTGCTCATGTAATTGCCTTCCTTATTAAATCAGTTTGGTTTCGGGGCAATTGCGTCAGCGCAAACTTTAAGTTTTATTATTTCAATTTTTTTTTGTATCGTATATTGTGCACCCCTGTTCCTTCGTTACAGTGGCGCCCAAACAAATTAATGGCTTTCTTTTTTTTTTTTCAATTTTCCTAAATTTTTTTTTCTTCTTTCAGTTACAGTTTTTATTTAAGACATTTTTCCGGTTTAATTCATTTAAATTTATTTACATTTCAGGTTTTTGTTTAGTTTTCAGTTCGGCTTGACACCCGCATTTGTAGTTGTTTCCGGCAATTCTGACCGTTTGAATTCACACGAGTGCGCGCGTCAAGCCTTCCTATTCTTGATTCATTGGAGTTATCAACCACCACCGCTTCCACTTTAGTAGTGTAGATTTCGGTTCGGTTATTAGCTTCATTGTTCTCAGTCTAGCATTTCAGATCAAATCATTTCATTTTTTTCTATCAATTCATTATTTTTTTTTGTTCCTAGTCTCGGATCATAGAGTTATCAGCCACCATCGCTTCCGCTTTATTAGTGTAGATTTCGATTCGGTTAATAACTTAATTGTTCCCAATTTAGCAGTACAGGTCAAATCATTCAATTTTTTTTCTTTAGTTCCTATTCTCGGATCATAGAGTTATCAGCCACCATCGCTTCCGCTTTATTAGTGTAGATTTCGATTCGGTTAATAGCTTATTGTTCCAGTTTAGTAGCACAGTTCAAATCAGTTCATTTTTTTTTTTTTTGGTTCATTCCTATTCTCGAGTCATTGAAGTTATCAACCACCACCGCTTCCGCTTTGTTAGTGTAGATTTCGGTTCGGTTAGTAGCTTCATTGTTCCGAGTTTAGTCTTAGGTTCAGTTTATTCATGTCTTTCTTAATTTCTTTTTGGTTTTCTGTCTTATCTTTGATATTTATTTTTCATCCATTTTCACCTTTTATCTCCGGCACCGGATTTGTGCAACTCTAGGATTGGTGTTCTGGTTTTGAGCATCGAATATCGCCCTGTCATCAGCATCCCCATTATTTTGTAATTTATTTTTCTTCAGATTAGAGTTAGTTATTGATTTTTATTGATTATTTGTTTTTTTTTCTCTATTCTTATCATTATTACGAATAAAAACTTTAATTTTTCTTTATTTTGAAGTTTAATTATTCGAGGATAAGTTAGTTTTTGGTTCTATTATTATTTTCATTTTTTTTGGTTATTGGTTTAGTGTATACTTAAGATTTTGAATTAAAAATTATAGTTAGTAACTAGTAATAGAGTGGAATTTATATTAGTAATAATAGGTTAAGTTTATTATTCAACTTTTAGTTACTGAATTATTATCATAACAATAAATTATCACTTCACGATCTCATTAGTTAAGGTAATTTGATTACGTATATTCCATTTCGCGGACTCAAGATGGCTTGTCTACTGAATAGTGAGCATTTAGAATCGGATGAATTCCTCGTCGAGTGCATAATTCGCAATATTCAAGGTTCATTGCTTACACAAATGAACCAACTCAATGCTAGTTTGGCAACCGAGGCGCTTGATAACAATCTCGCCCCAAAACGTTCACATCAAGCAGCATTGAGTGCACCTAGACGCGAAATTGCAATTTGTACCACCAAGTTAAAACATTTACAAGCCGTTATGCAAGACAATATCACGGACAGCGAGAGCACCTGGGATCCTGAAGCTATAACCTCCCGACTTTGTCACATATCTGGGCGATTGAAAAGAATTTCTTCTTCAAAAACCGTCCAGGCGACCGCTGAAAAGCTCATTGCCTCGTGTGAATCACTTATAGCATTAGTTAGCAAAATTAAATCATCTGAATCCCCTATTAGTGATTCCATAGCTTCCTTAGTGGCCGTAGAGATAGACGATGGGGAAGAGTCCCAATCAGGAAGCGGGACGAGCTCAGATCAAGAAACAGGCCTAAAAGAAAAGATACCTGATAACACGAAACCCACTACTTTGGATGATAGTAGCTTAGGTGATCTTGATGCTAAATTCCCGCCAACGCAGTTCAAATCGAGCTTTGCTCATGAGTTATCGCAACTTCATTCCAGGGATGGGACAATTTCTCAACATTTAATGACATCTCAGGCCCAGTTAAATTCCGTTCGTCCTGCGTTTGATAATAATATACCGTCTACGTCAAATACGTCGATCTATCAACGACCCCAATTAAGGCCTAACCTAAGCTTTGATCCAAGGAGTACACAGACATTTGCCCCACCGATGCCCCGTGTTTCAGCTCCATCTATGTCATATTCGCCAACACGGTATCCACCACGCGTACAGTTTGATCCAAACCCGGTAACTAATTATCTCCAACCACAACTTTCATCAATGAATGTGAATTTTCAACAACAGTATGTACCAAATCCAAATTATGAGACATTTGCCAATTCAGTTTCTGGTGGACCTCAACGAATTATAAATCCGTCAACGTCGAATTTCCCTCACCCGGTCTGTTCGAACTCTCTCGATTTAGCGGCTCATCAGCTTTCTAGTGAGAATACTCGAAATCCAAATATCAATATCACATCAGCCGTGCCGCAAATGAATAGAGCTACCTACCCACTCAATATCTCCAAATGGAACATATTTTATGATGGATCATCGTCGGATATCACTGTTGAAAAATTCTTTTTCCGTGTAGAAAGACTAGCGTCAACCCATGGCTTAAGCTTGCAGCAATTAGTGCACGATTTGGGCTTTCTTCTAAAGGGTGTGGCGCGTGAGCACTACTGGATCATTCTGGAGAGAAATATTAATTGTAGTTGGGAGGAGCTAAAAGAGGCTTTCATTCATAGATTTCAATATAGAAGAACAGATTATGATATTCGAATCTTAATTGACAGCAGAAAACAAAAATACACTAAAGAGACGTTCATCGATTTCTATTACGATGTGATCAGTTTAGCGCTACCATTGAGGAATCCTTTATCCGAGGCCGATTTAATAGATATCCTTCGTAAAAATATGCGACCAGCACTAAAGGCTCAATTGGCAGGTAACCAATTCGATTCGGTAGCGGCTCTCATAAATAGATGTATTGCTGTTGAAGAGACATGGAGAAGTATCGGCTATACCAAAGAACTTAGCATGAATTTAGGTAGTCGGCATGTCAACGAAGTTACGGCTTTGCAGGCCACGAATACTGATCATAGATATAAATATTCAATCCCATCGTCTATGGATTTCTCTATCCATCCCACAAATGTTGAGGCATATAGTTCCCATAATTCATGTGTTACAAAAAAATCACCAAGTATCGTCCCCATCAACAGGACAGGGCCTACTTGCTGGAACTGTCATGAAACTGGGCACGGTTTCACGGATTGTAATAAACCTCCTCAACATGTATTTTGTTACGGATGTGGATCTCCTAATGTCTTAAAACCCAACTGTTCAAATTGTACACGACAACAGGAAAACTTCCCATCGGGAATGAGAGCTGCTGGGTCCCATCATTCCCGTCAACTCGTTCGGCCACCACCCAGACCGACCATGACAGATTCCGCTTCGAATACGGACTCGGAGCTGATGAGTCAACAGAGGAAGGTGTAAATACAAACCCTTCCCTTCAAAATAAACCTATTGCTAATAGTTCCATTTTCTGCTCGTCGACCGTAAGAACTTCCAAATATTTCAAACTCAAAAGAAAAATTAAACAAAAGCTTTTCAAATCCATTCTGGCATCGGTATTAGATGATGACGATCAAGGTGACAACCGTCCGTACGCCTTGGTAACAGTATCAGGCGTCAATATTCGTGGATTATTAGACAGCGGTGCAAATATCAGTGCCCTTGGTCGAAATGCTTGTGAATTTATTACACAGCATAAGTTATTCTTGCATCCACTCTCAAGTTCAGTTCAGACTGCAGATGGTGCCGCTCAACGAGTCATAGGGTACATTAATTGTATGGTAAACTACAACGGAAAATCGGCCCAAATGCAGATTTTTGTTGTTCCTGATTTGCAACAGGAACTTTATCTTGGTTGTGATTTTTGGGAGGCTTTCGGTGTAAGACCCGTTATGGTTGAAGAAATACTTAGTCCTGGTACTCCAAATAAAACCGATGTGAACCCTAAACAGCTTCCACTCAATATTGTTCAACAGGAGCAACTAAAATTAGTCATTAGCGAATTCCCAAATTCTGAGAAATTAGGTCTCGGTCGAACCTCCTTATTGAGTCACACTATCGATGTAGGCGATGCTCCTCCGGTCAAACAGCGATTCTATCCGGTGTCTCCCGCCGTGCAAAAAGAAATGTATCGAGAACTTGATAGAATGCTGGAACTGGGAGTTATTGAAGAGAGCCAAAGCCCTTGGTGCTCCCCCATGGCGATAGTGCGAAAAGCCAATGGTAAGACAAGGTTATGTCTTGATGCTAGAAAGCTTAATGAAGTTACACGGAAAGACGCTTACCCTCTTCCCCTGATTGAAGGCCTACTAAGTCGTTTAGATAGAGCTAAATATATGTCGAGCCTAGATTTAAAGGACGCGTTCTGGCAAATACCGTTGAACCCCGATAGCAGGGAGAAAACAGCTTTCACGGTGCCAGGACGCCCCTTATACCAGTTTACTGTAATGCCTTTTGGGCTCTGCAATGCGCCTCAGACCTTGTGCAGGTTGATGCACAGGGTAATTCCACACCATCTACAAGACCGAGTTTTCGTCTATCTTGATGATCTACTCATAATGACATCCAATTTTGATGAGCACCTGTCTTTGCTGTCCGAGATAGCATCTCGACTGACTAAGGCAGGCCTCACCATTAATGTAGAGAAAAGTCATTTCTTGCTGAATGAGATCGATTATCTCGGCTATGTGGTTGGTGGGGGTTCCCTGCGCCCCAATCCTGACAAGGTTCGAGCCATTGCAGAGTTCCCTGTTCCTAAAACTGTGAAGCAGGTCCGACGATTTCTTGGAGTATCTGGCTGGTATCGTCGTTTCATCGATGGTTACTCAACACTCTCCGCTCCTTTAACTAACCTTCTTAAAAAGGGTCGAAAATTTGATTGGTCCGATGAAGCCCATAACGCCTTTACCGCGCTGAAGTTTGCACTTATCACAGCTCCAGTACTTACCAATCCGGATTTTAATAAAAGATTTTACATCCAATGCGATGCTAGCTCAACCGGAGTAGGAGCCGTTTTGTTTCAAAAATCCGAGACTGGAGAAGACAACCCCATTGCTTTTATGTCGCAAAAACTCAATGCGGCACAGCGCAATTATAGTGTGACAGAGTTGGAGTGTCTCGCTGCCGTCCTTGCGATTAAAAAGTTCCGTGCTTTCGTTGAAGGATTACCGTTTACTGTGATCACGGACCACGCGAGCCTCACCTGGCTAATGTCCCAAAGAGACTTGTCAGGGAGGTTGGCTCGGTGGAGTCTAAAACTTCAGGGGTATGACTTCGAAATTAAATACCGGAAAGGTTCCCAGAATGCTGTGCCCGATGCCTTGTCTCGCGCATTTATGAATGAAATACAGAAACCTTCGAAAAAATCTGTGGGCTCTCTCCCTGATGATGATCCAATCAATCTTGACCTTGATTCCGAAGCTTTCCTCAGCACCGAATATAGCAAACATGTATCAGATATCCAAAACAATCCGAATAAATCCAATTTAAATATTATTAATGACCGAATTTATATTAGCTTGCCTGACTTATCGGATTCCATACAACCAGATTATCCAAATTTGAAACTCGTTGTACCGGAAAATCTTCGACAAGACTTAATAAGATCTGGCCATTGTCCACCAACGTCAGCTCACCTGGGAATTAATAAGACCATTGAAATTTTAAAGCGTTATTATTTCTGGCCAACGCTAGGAAGAGATGTGCAAAAGTTTGTGTCAGCTTGCGAGACGTGTAAAAGTACCAAGTCAATGAATTATTCCAACCGCCCACCATTAAGCTCTTTACCACCAACGTTTCGTCCATTCCAAAGAATTTACTTGGACTTTATGGGTCCTTATCCACGCTCACGTAGCGGGAATACTTGCATCTTAATTGCTGTGGACCACTTCTCTAAGTTTGTTCTAACTCGTGCTATTCGACAAGCTACGGCTCAGGAAGTAGTCAAGTTCCTCGAGAAAAACATATTTTTGGTATTTGGAGTACCTGAAACGATTGTTACCGATAACGGCAAACAATTTGAGTCGAAAATCCTGGAACAACTACTTGGAAAATATGGTGTTCGGCACATTTTTACTGCTAAATATTCACCCCAGGGAAATGCTTCTGAGCGCGTTAACCGCACTCTGTTAGCGTCGCTTCGAGCGTACATTAAGGATGATCAACGGACATGGGATCAATATTTAGATGCGGTTACGCATGCATTGCGCAATTCGATTCATGAGTCTACCCATTATCCACCATACTTTTTAGTATTTGGTCACCATCCGGTAATGCATGGTTCCGCATATCGTTTATTAAAAGATGTCTATCAGTTAGGTGGCAATTACACCATTGTAGATCACAAACCGGAGGAATTATATCAACTATCCACAAAGATTCAAGAACACCTTCATAATGCTCAGGTAAAAGCACACATTCCTTACAACCTACGAACCAGACTTCCGAAATATAAAATTGGCCAAACTGCTTACGTGAAAAATTTTACACAGAGTGACGCATCTTCATGTTATTCGGCTAAGCTTGCACCTAAATATCAAAAGGGTAAAATTATGCGTTTAGTAGGAAATGTTTCTTGCGAAGTTTCAGATCCAAAAGGGAAATCACTTGGCATCTACCATTTTAAAGATATCAAACTTTAGATTTTCATTTATTGACCCGGATTGCGTGATATTATCTATCTGACCTTCCTTGAAACGTTCTATTTTTTTTTTTTTTTGTTTCTTCTTTTTTTTCCTCTTTCAATTGTATAGGCCTGGCTTTTGAGACTTCCTCGGGTGTGGGTCGTCCCCACGACTGTGACGACGCCTACTTGCTTCGTCCCTGCTCACAAAATCACTCCGGTGCACAGCTCTGTTTAACGGGCAACTGAACGAAGAGAGAGAGGGGAATCGATAATTTTTTTTTGTTATCGATCCGTGATAAGAAGATTATTGGACAATCAAGTTTTGATCTCCATTGTGGACGTTTGGTTTTATTTTAAAGTCTCGACTCGAGATATTTGATTTTTTTTTATTATTTAATTTTTTTTTGGTATGATGACGAAGAGTCATTTTGTGTAAGCCCAGAATTGGGATATTTGATAAAAAAATAAAAGTGGCAAAAGAATTAAAACAAAAAGTGCGATATAAATGATGGATAAAACTTTAGTTGTGAAGAAAATAAATAATGTAATTAATGTACAGTTAATTTGTTAAAATCAGATAATCGTTAATAACTAATCTTTCATTGAATAAAAAAAAAAATAATATTTGGCTGTATGAAAATTAATGATAAGCGAAAATAAAACGTTAATGTGTGCAAGATGTGCAGTTAAAAAAAAAATATTTTGTAACGAAAAAAAAAAACGGATTATATGTAATTCCAATGTATAAAAAAAAAAAAAATTTCTGGTCGATACCATTTTGTCAATTTATAAGAATAAACTTTGTTTGGTATATTGGTATGAATAAATATTGTATTTAATTCAGTGAATGAAAAAAAAAAATTAAACATTGAGTGATTATATTTTTTTTTATTATTATAAACCTAAAAGTGCAGCGCTGGGCAAAATCTTGTCTATTTGGTCCTTATTGCGTGCGAGGCTGTATTTTGAAATTGAGTTGTTTAATTCTCACATGGGAGATCGTTCCGCAATTATTCACAGTATATATTCGAGAATGTTCGAGCAAATTTTTGTCTACGGTACGTCAAGGCAATGCTAGTTTTAAAAGCCGTTGGTTGCCTGTTTTCATGTCATCACTAAGTACTACAAATTACAAATGTACTACAAATTATGTGCTATGAAACAGTACTTGGTGAGCTGATATTTTGAGTGGTGCTGAATGTCGAATTTATATAAACGTGTAGCGGTTTCATCACAGTTCTTATTTGAATCCATATGGTCTTATTATTTCTGGAAGATTGTTGGTGCAGTTAACATAAATTTGAGGGGCATTTGTAGCAGCCGGGTGCAGTGAGCGGTAAAGTTCATTCATAATTATTTCATAAATTTTATTTTTTTTGTTGTTGTTTATATAATTAATTTTATTTCGATAACCGTCAATAATTGCATTAATTTCTTTAATTCTATTTTCCTAATTAATTTTGTTTTGTAATTAATTTCTTGAATTTCAATTTCTTAATTAATTTTGTTTTGTATTTGACTTCATTAATTTCTTTAATTTTTTTATCTTAATTAATTTTCTTTTTGCTTAGTTTGGTCAATTTCATTGTTTCTATAAAAATAATTTTCTTTTGTAAATTTATTTTCATTCATAATTCTGGTTTTTCTTGTTTGTATGGTTATCATTTTCCTTTAATTCTTTTGCACACGTGTAGGATCATACCAAGTTTTTTTGCATGTTATTGTTCTATTATTATATAAATGTTACTTTTCAGCTCTCTCTCTTCGTTCATTTCGTTAACGTTCTTGTGAAAGGGAATGATAAGTTTTCATAAGGTTTTCTTTAAATTTGTCTTTTCTCAATTAATTTTCTTTTGTGTTTTTTTTTTGATATTATTTTGAAACTTGTAAATTTTTAATGATGGAGTGTTAGAGAGTTGTGTGGGATGATGCTGTGACTGGGATGATATTCGGAGCTCACTCCAATCTAGTGCTGTTGAGAAAAAAAAAACCGGATATAATGCTTTCAATTTCTTTATGGTCGATTCTTTAGTTTTTTTTTCTTCGTACGCGGTTAGACAAGCTCTCGTCATGCTTGGGAAATTACCACGCCCTAACCCTGAAGCATAGCCAGCTAGAATACCGCGTCCCAAGCCTCTGACAAGAGATTTCTGTTAACGACATTCTAGTATGACCTGGAGTTTAAATGGTCGGTGCTATTTCTGACTAAGTTTTGTAGCACCGCCAAACCCAAGCATACTAGGGTGTCGTTACATAATAATAGATTACATACCGAGGCGAAAAGTATACCATTCCTGTCGAGAGAATTTTAGTTTACCGAGAGACGCAGCCTCGAGGTGAACTAATTTTCGAGACGGACATGGTATTTTTCGCCGAGGTTTGGATACTATTTTATTTACAGTCAGAGACTCAGAGGCATTTAATAGAACAAGCAACATTATAACATAAATAAATAAAACCTTTCTCTATAATATTAACCTGTTTTTTTGGCAAAATATTAACACTTAGGCTGCGGTCGAATTCTCGGGTAAATCATTTACTACGGTAAATGTAGATTTTTAGTGTTCATTCGTTTTAGTAATTGATTACTATAACAATAAATAATAAGTATCTAAACGTGAAACATTTACCTTTTTTTATTTTGTTTACCCTCCATTAAAAAAGGTAAATGCATTTACCGAATTTAGCTTATTTATTCGACAACTCTACCGCAGCGTTAGTGGTCGCTGCACAATTGACATTTTATTAAATTAGTTAACAAAAGCCCTCACGGGTTAGTAATGCTTTCATTACTGACCAATTACGCCTCATTACTAACCTCTTAGGATCAATGAATTAATTATTCATTATCCGTTAAAAAAACTGATTACGAAACTTCATAATGAAGCGGCCAAATCCCTCTATGGGACGTTGATACTGTTTTATCATCATATCATTCTACTAATCACATCATCTCAGCATACCGTCATATCAACATACCATCCTACCGACATATTATCGTATCTTCATACTATCACACCACCATTTGCAGACATCATACCATCATACCGTCTTACTATCGTGCCATCATACCATCATCCAATGACACAATGATACCCATTTTGAAATGCCATCTTGAAATGCTAATAGGCCTAAAATTACCGGAAAACTATGTGGAATAATCCAACTCCCAGATAATAAAGTAAAAAACGGAATTATTCGCTCAATTATAAAGAAAGATTTCCATGTCTATGATGGAGTCATCGACCAACCTAATATATTATTACTTCGTTATTTTGTGGTCGTTAATTAGGACAAACATTCGTCAATTTTGCGGCTATAACACAATCTTTATCATAAGCTGCAATGAAAATTTGTCTTTACCACATTTAAAAATATGAAAAATTTCAAACAACTGATAAATAAAAACACATAAAGCGTATAGTTATTGTATTATAATTGCAGTCTTAGCACTTTAGCGAAATTTTAATTACAATTTCAATAGTACAAAGTGCTAAGGAAAAATGTAAAGTGCTAAATGAGCACTCAGCACGTTGCATTTTTTCCTTAACACTTTGTACTAATTTGTACTTTGTTAATATTTTGATAAATTAATTGTTATGTATGCTTTAATAGGTGAAAATAACATTTTAAATGACTTCTTGTATAATAAATAAAATAAAAGCAACGAACAATTTTACTTACAAATATATAAATTGTATATCTTTACCACTCATCAATATTTTGCCAAAGAGATAAATGCAAACTCAGAAGCTTTTGTTCGAATAGGCCCTTAGCCGTATTGACGTTTTTTCGTGAATCTTATAATATATACGGTACAAAAACATCCGAAACTAAAAATAGATCTTTTATCAATTCCACAGTTTTGTTATGGTAACATTACTATAACTATAATATTACGAATATTATAATAATGCACTTTAACTTATCTTATGGCACTTGCACAACCTCTCTTAAGTAAGCACAACGGTGCCCGGCCGATAGACTATATATGTGCGTAACTAAGACGTATCTAAATACGCAGGCACTTTTCATGACAAAATTCTGTAGACTTTGACGTTGCAGCTCTTACAGTAGTAATCAATAAATAAATCCATTTTATAGGCGACAAATTTAAGCTGTATATAAGCTCTAATAGCCTTTCTAATTAGCATTAAATACCTAGTATTTTAAAAAAATGTTGTAGTTTTTAAATGAAAATTTTAAGTATTTCAACGATTTGGGATAGCAGAAGATTTTTTTTTAGATACATTAAACATATAAAAGTGAAACTAAATATTTTTATAAAACAGCTGAAACTATAAAATAATTTTCTTGTTAGTTTCTCATCTGTTTGGATAATTTTAATAACAATACAATCTTATTCTGCTGGTACTTTTTATATCCTAAACTCATAAACCTAATATTATTCATAATTCGCTCCGATGTCTGGTAATTAGAAAAAAATCGCAGGTCAGGTATTATGACTAAAGTAAAAATATTGGTTGGTATACGTTTTCCGTGATTTTTATTTTAAGAATTAGACAATCAAATCAAATTAATTAGGTATAATTTGGAATAGATCCAAAACAAAAAACTATTTTAACATGATTTCTAGTATGCGTAAATATAGAAATACATATACATATAATAATATTCTTGTGTAGTTTTTCTTTAAACCGCACGTTGAAAATCCATTAGCATAATTTTCAATCTTGTGTACATGGGTAAAGTGGAAATTTATGAGATCATTATTATACTAACCATCCTAATATAAAAACGAAGAGTTTATTTATTGTGTGTATGATTTTTAGTTCATGTTCCAGATGCTAGATGATTTATAGTATAACATGAAATTGGTGCAATATAACTTTAAGTGTATTGTGTTAGGCTAAATATCTGGCTTAATTGCAGCAGAGGTTCAAATTTATTACGCAATATCTACCGACATTAGTTAACTGTAAGAGTTTGATAGTATTTGTATATTTGGCGGGAAGTAGACTAATAAAATAAATAAAATATTTTGAGGAGTAAAGAATGCTTTCAAGTCAATTTTTCGACATATTAATTTAAATTTCGATAAAATTGGTTTGTGACTGGTGGGTTTTGAACTTTTAGGAAATCACGAATTGATAGTGACAAATATTTTAATATCTAAATTTTTGCCTGTCAAATGATTGTTTTAATAATACATGGTAAAATAAAATTGAATTGGATTGAAATAAATTTAATCAAATAAGATGATTTAATTTAATTTATTTGAAACGATGAATTTCTGAATACAGCAGAGAATTAGAAAATATATTATCGAGGCATTTCTCAAAATGTTCCTGTTCTAAAATACATTCAACGTCGGTGTTCTTCAATAAATCATTCATTTGAGTTTATTTTAAGAAGTTAGGTCAATAGGAATCAATACCTACTTTGTATTTTATTAATCTGACGAACAGAGGGCAGTAGTATGCTCTAAGATTTTTGTTTAAAGGTTTTTAATTATGCATTATTTTAGTACTAAAGTCTGAGGGGTAAATAAAATTTAAAAAAATAAAATGATTAACCTTTTAATTATGGAGCAGCCGATACAACAAAAAATATTAATTATATCTTTGACTTAGTTGTATTAAGATTCTGTCTGTTAGTTCGCTAAGCTTTTAAAATAATGTTATTTAATTGCTTAAAATAGAAAATTAGTTCTTCTGTTTCGCTGTTACAGTTCGTCCACTTTTAGGTATTTTTGAACTCAAACATGTTATTGTCGGGGTCTAACCCTGAAAAATGTTCATGATCATCCATAGCCAATGCTGAGACAAAAGGAAAGCGACCTCGCCTTATAACTATTATCCTCGTTGAATCATTGGAAAATTTCATTCAAAGTGCTTTCAAATCAACAAAATTAATAAATATAAAGTAGGCTTACTTGCCAATATAGATATATTGAATATTATTTATGCCTTCGGTACAGATGTAAATCAGAATTACGATTTCTTATTTTCGAATCATGATTTATATTCAATTTTTTTAGTTATTCAAAAATAATTAACAACCCGGGTACTTTGAGACTCAAGTAATTTGGATACTAATTGGAAATATGCATATGAGTAAAAAAAAGTTTGTGTTAATGTAACAAATATTAAGCTTAGGTTGTAACGCTAAGCGTTTGCTTGATTAGCGATATTATCTAATTAAGCTACCGCTGGTGAGGCTTAATTATATGGGAATAAGAAACTGCACTTTTGGTGGTTAAGTTTATTCTGATTCATTTTTAATAAATTCAAGTTTAAATACAAATTTAGAAAATGCTTAATAATAGGTTTTTTTAACGTTGTTTATATGCTTATATACTAAAACATTTTGCTCAATTTTATGAATAACTTTACTAATAAAGATATTACACCTGGTGATGTCGTGCGCCCGCTGCTACAATCAGCATTTGACCATTTGATATTTTTTTAGCCGATATTTTTGAACCGAGTAGAAGTAGGGCGAGATTAAAGGCGTTTAAGGATGATTGTACCTTAAATAGACCTTAAACCAAAGAGTAAAGGATTTTAAGGATGATTTTACATGTGTTGGGACATACATCACACAGAGTCTGAGTTTTTATAAAAAAAATAATAAAAATTATTGAAAAATCAAAACTATGTAAAATGCATTGAGCAGAATCGAACCTCAGATCCTAAGTAGCCGCTCTACTACCAAGCCACAAATAACTATAAAGCACAATATTTAATTTAAAGTCAAATATATGGTCACTCCACGAATAACAAAAAAAAAATTAAACTAAAAAACGAAAAAAATTGGAAAAACAAAACTTTAGGAGAATCGAACCGACGAGCTTTGTAGCCTGAAAACTTAAACCATAAATGAAATCAAATTTAATTTTCATTGTTATTTTAGTACGTTACAGACTGACAAACAGAGTCTGGACTTTCCTAAAATTTATTATTATTATTATACAAACATATTATATTCCAATCATTTCAGAGAATTCTTTAAGCACGTAAATAATTCAGAAATTATGTCTAAGTAGTCGTCATTTTTATTCGAGTTTTATCAGAGCCTTCTAGAGTATAGAGCCATAATCATTATGGCGTATTTTTTAGAAGCTTTTTTAGTGGTACAACTTTTCACTGATTTCCATAAGAATTCATAGTAAAAATGATGTTTTTTAGCTTCAAGTTTTTCATTGAAAAAAGCAAAAATGTTACAAAAATTTTATACAAAAGTGTTCTACATACCTTTAGCAGCAATATACATGCAGGGTTTATTGGTATTAAGTAAATATTAATTGCAGAAATATTAAAATTAAATTATTTCTAAAATATATTTTTCGAACTTTCATTTTGAAAAATACATCAAAGTTGGCTCTGACGAATTAAAATAATACTTGCTGCATTTATCTTTAGTTTTACTAGTGTACGTTAGATGTCTCAGATTTATACAGAAAAATACTAAAAAAAATTGTTTAATCACAAAATTATCACATGTTCTTAATATTTCGAGAATTTGTTTTGCTTTTCCTACAATTTTTGAACCTAAAATTTCCCCAGGTGGCAATTTTTGGTACGATTTTTAAAAAATTTGTACTGCCATCTATGTAATGTATATTGACTTAATGCACACAATTTGTAGTAAGCTTTTCTTTTTTATTTGACCAGAATGCTATTGTTATGAACTTTTTTTTATATTTTGGTTTAAATAAATCAATTATTACAAGAAAATTAAAACGATTTACTTAAACGACATTTATATATGTTGAAATTCAAACATTTATGAAAATATTTCAGAAATCAAATGATAATTAGGAATTTGTAACGTTTTCATTGACAAATTTGCCTTAGGAAAAACAGTGATTTCCCATATGTTTTTTGTGTTTTACTATGGAAATTTTGATTTTTTCGTCGTTTCTAATTCCCTTATAAAAGCTTCGTTTTTTAGATTATGGCTTGTATAATCAAGGTTGCTTTGGTTTTATTCGTGGGCTTTTGTTTACATTATGGTTTCGATAGAAAAAAAAATGTTAAAAAACCGTTAATAATGTCTAAAAATCTTTATGCTTTAGGCTGTAACAGCCTAAATTTTGTTTACATGTTAAATTAAATCGAACCTGAAAGTTTATTTGAAATAATTGAAAATCGAATGAAATAATTAGCCTAAATGTTGATTTCGAGTTTTACAAAATGTATTATTAACATAATATTATATTAATTGTTTTACAATACAAAATTTTAAGTTTTTCAATTCGTATTGAAACAATGAAATACCGTTATGAATTATAAAATTAATAACAAACTTTGTTGAGCACCGAACTCGAAATATTTTCTATTTGAAATTTTTTGTTAAATGGTCAACACCTCTTCCACTTATGCTACTCAGTTATAATGTTTCGACATGTAAATTAGAAATATAAGAAAAGCGTTTAGTTAGTTAGTTGAAACGCGCCTAAGGCGCCCGTTGAATTGAAACTATGACCCCCTGTTGAGAGTTCAGAATCCATGGGCCGACCCACCTTTCAGCTCTATAGACTGGCATGTAGCAATGCAATGAGTAGATGGTTTATACAAAAAAAACGGGTCTATAGCCGTACGTCCTCGATTTGGCTACCACTGCGTAAAGTAGGACGGTAAAAGTTAACTGCGAAAGAGTTGGGAGTGCCTTAAGCACCAGAAAAGATTGCCTAGAATAAAAAAATTAAATAAAAACAAAAAAAAATTGTTTAGTACTTTTGGTCAGCATCGAGAACCCGACACACATATTTTCTATTCGAAGTTTTTGTTAACCTTATGTTAAAGCTATGTCGCTAACCCTACCTCTCCACCTGACATATACTATACTACTACCATTAGCATTTCTAAAAACAAAAATATTAAAAATGGCTTTGGCTGAGGTTATTCGGTGCGATTAAACTGGAATTTACATTCCATAAGCATTCATTGTCTCTATAATACAATTGAATTAATTTCATAATTTCCTCCTTTTCGTTCATTTTGAAAATATTTATTATTAAAACTTAATTTATTAGCATAAAGATTCTACACAGGCGGGATTACATTTGCCGTTACTTTGAATTTTGTATATGTCATATATGAAATTATTATAACATCGAGTTTCGCCAAATTATTATAACCTGCTGGTATAATTTATTGGTATTTTATAACATTTGGTGTCTCCACCAGCAAAACAGTAAATATTAATGGTATAACTCAATGGTAGATTGCAGGTGGAGAGGCCGGGTTAGGCTACTCAGATGTAAAAATTAAGCATATAATTTGGAAATACATATAAGAACAGCGTTCCGAAATCAATCAGGGTGTCAGTGAGTGATGAGCGTGAATATATTAGTATTAGTTGACAAATAACGTGTATTCGTACTTCCTTTATTAATATTTCACATTCTGCCACCTATGCGTTTTAGCTAGAAACAAATTATTTTAATTAACAAATAAGCCCTATTCACACATGAAGTGAACATACTCCCGGGCTCCTTTAAGCCTTTATCTGGTTGTTTATAATGCGGATACTCGGTATGTGTCGCTCTTTATTCTATACTACTTCAAGTTGTTGGTATTAATCTTGAGGGAGTGGTTCCAGGGGTTGAACCAGGTGTGGGTGTGCTAGTAAATTCATTCTTCTGATATATACCATGCGATCATAAGAAAGCCGGTAGTATTACTAAATAAATTGTCAAGTAGTGATGATAATCGTGTATGTTAACCTTGGCTTCAGATGTCTCTAGTGATTTTTGGTTCATGATGTCCGCAACATTTATCGTCTCGCTCAAGTTGAATGACAGCAAAAAGGAAAGATTAAATTCGCTGATGAATGTCTTGTATCCTGACACTGTAAATGTATCACCTTTAAAGATTCAGTTTTATGATGCAGAAGTACCTGACGGCTTGTTGGTATTTCGCCATCCTGCTTGAGTAACTGCATTTCACATCTGCTTTCATTAGAGCTGTAGTCATACAGTGGCTGACGTATGTTGCAGAGATATTCTCCATTTAGATAAGTGCAAGCGTTGAATTCAAGAGCAGAGAGTAGTATGTATTTATCCTGAGCTATGTTTTAATTACGATATGGTATGTCTTGGCTTAGTTTGAGATTATCGTTTATTTTGCTCCTGAAATTGGTGTGGTATCAAGATGAGCGGACTATAAGTTTGCCCTGCTGTACTTCTGTTATACTATCGATTACTGCTGATTGAAATGTACTTATCATCATTTCCAACATTGTGTGAAGGAAGAGCAATGTCGGTGAATACTTCGTGAAATATGAGATCTGTCATTATTTGTTTGAGTGCTTCAAACCTCTAATTTATTTCTTCGTGGTCGTGCTTGATGATGTTCACTGTCGATTCTATTATAGATATCTGTTGGTGCAAAAGCTTCTGGTAATGTTGTTGGTTTAGATTAAGATTTGCTATGCTTTCCTTATAGAAGTTTCCGGCACGTTGATCAAGTACGCCAAATAGCTCATTGGCTACGGTACCATTGAAGTCAAACGGTGGTCTATTTTGACGGGCTCTTTCATGTCTTCCTATTATATTCGATGTATCGTATGTATACGTAGACTTGGAGTGTGTTATATTTTTGCATAATTCATTTAGCTGCCGAGTGGATTTTTCCAGATGATTGAGTTCTTTCCGGCTGGAAGCTGGTTATAAATATCGGTATTTGTAATACAAAGACAGTTTCTATCTCACGTTAATCGAGTCACAACCCTAGCGCGATTTTATGGTACTTTATGAGGTCTTGTCGTCGTCCAAGAACACCTAGTTACGATAAAACTACATATTTAAAGCTATAAATCAAATCGACTCATTTATTTCAAGTACCAAGTAGTAATTTAAATCTATATGAAATGCAATAATAATATAAAATATAGTTTAGTTTTATAGTTTTTAAAAACCGATTCTACATTCTTAATAGTAATTAAAATTTTGAATAAAATATTTTTAATTGAAATAGATTACAAAATACGAACGCATTTTTATAGTTATAAATTGAATCGTATAATTTGCATTTTAAAAGAAATTAAATTTTATTCATGTTGTTATTTGCAGTTGCATCATATTTTTAAGTATAAGCAGCGACCAGCAAGTATTAATCTTTATTTTTGTTGATTTTAATGCAAGATGGTTTTGATTTCGTTTAACTCTAAATTACCAAAATAAACAATATATTTCTTTGTATACTACTAACTTGCAATTTCTGAGAGATGAAAGTGAATGTGCAACACATGGTAATTTAGTTAACAGTATTGTTGCCGATTTATCTTACCGCTTGATAAAATGTTTAAACAAAATTTACGACCTGGATATACATATGTACATATGTATATGCATAAGTTTTAATTACTTTTAGTAAAAATTTATGACTAGGCGATTTAATAGTCAAACCTAAGTATAATTATAAAATAAAATAAAATAATATTTTGATTAGGTTGTTTAAAATAGATTAGCCACACTTGTCAGATGACATTTTTGTTTCATAAATTATTAAATTTTCAAAAATTGTGGAATTTAAGGTGTGTTCTTATTCGTTGAAAGTTAAATACTTCAGTTTGTTTCAATAAGTAATTTTATTTTAATTGAGGGCGGGAGAGAAGAGGGATCATTAAAGCACTTTATCCATAATACGTTTGAGGAAATCCATTGCATTAGAAATTAAGCGTTCTCGTCATCAAACTATAGCTGAATAGATGTAACAAAAGGAATTTTAGCCTTCGTATTTCCATAAATTTCAAAACGGTTTGTCTCACTGATTCATTTTTATATTTTCTCAAAACCTGGTACGTGTTCGCCCTTATTCGATAATTACCTAGCTGGTTTCACAATTGAACTTACCAATTAACAAATATAATAATATGTATTTACAGCTTGATTTTTTATGTCGCAATTTTATCTACATAACTTATCTGAGCTGATTACTTTTTAGAAATGAATAAGGAGTCGAGAAGATAGTAGGTCTCTGTTCTCTGAGAGTCAAGTAGAGGTATGTACAAATTTGAGGAATGGATGAATTTCAGATACTTCGGATCTTACACTTTTGATTTAAATGTTGGATGCCAATGAAAATCGCACGTTTTATCCTCTACGGATGTTAGGTGTCTAAAATTATCGGTGACGATGTTTTTCTGGGAAGAGAACGATTTACCTTCGTTTGATTGCCGATAGAATTGGAGAGTATGTAAAGTAAAGCAATCTTTGGATATAAAACGATGAGACTAGATTACGTAAAGATTAAATATGTATTCCTTAATTAAATATAGTTTGCAAAAAGACTTTTAATTTTAACACCTTATGAACTAGATCGCATAATCTTATCTTATATCACTTTTCTGCCTTCAAATGTAACAGACTTTGAGTATAGAGACATTTCCAATAACCCAGTTTTCAACTAAAGATATAGATATATATCGTATATAAACAATAGACTAATAAATTAAATTTAAAACAAAATTCTATTCTTCAGTTCCATAAATAGTTTATTCATAAATAGCTCTGACAGACAGGCACAAAGTGTATCTCATACATACTTATACTTTAAATGATTTTTGTTTTTGTATTCTTAAATGTTTTGACATATTTATGTCAACTATTTGTAACTTAATAATTTTTTTTTATAAAAAAAAGTATTAAAAACTATATGGTCGTAAAATTTTCTTTTCTTTTCTTTGATTTTGCTTGTAAATTTAGAGATTTGAAAAAGAAAAAACAAATTACAAATTATAGGTAGTCAAAATATTTAATAACTTATTATAAGTGTATTTTACGGCAATCATCTAATAAATATTATAAGGTCACGTTTTAAGTATAGCTCTAAAATTACTTCACTTTAACTCAAATAATATTATGTGAGTTCCATGCACAAGAACAATTGTACAAATTAAAGAACAAACTTGATACATCTGTCATATGGTAATTTAGAGATCACAAATAAAAAGTTCTTGGTTCGTTTACCATATAGTTCAGTATTTCTGTTGTATTATTAATTTCGTTGCGACAGTATGAAGTATAGACAATAAAAAGAAATAAATTAAGAATTATTAGAGAAAAATGAAATATTTTCTAAATATTATTCTTAATTGTTAATTTCACTTTCAATTGTTTCATAAACTTAATATTTATCTTCAAGGGTTCGTTCACTTTATTTTGTTCTATTATGTATGGATTAACCATTTGTATGTATGTGTTTGATTTGTCTTAATAATAATTTTATTGGTAGTGTCTGTTGCGAGTTTTTGTTAAATCCATTCTTTTTAATGCATTTTCAGGTCAGTTAAATTGGGGGTTCAAATTCGATTCCAGGTGGTGACAAATAAAAATATCACGCATAATATAATATGCCGGAAACCTTTAGGCAATGATCTTTCATGTATAATTTTTTGTAAGATAACATAATCCGGATGATTAACCCAACCTTTTTATTAGAACTGAGAGTAAAGGGCCAACCAGTGAGAAATTATAAACTTAAAAAAAATTAAGAATTTTAACGAATCCAATTTTTTAAAAGTTTTTTTTGACATCTCAACCATAGAGAAATTAAAACTTCTTTAAGTAACTGACATTGAATTTTTAAATTTATAATTTTTATTTTAGCGTAATTAGTATTTTTAGGGGTATTGCATGAGAATTCCGTGTATCTTTTAGAAAATAGTGTCTGAGAAATAGTATTTTAGTTTTTAGTAGGATCAAATAAATTTGTGTTTCAATCATTTTTTTATGTTAAGTTTCACAAATCTTTCCCAATTTAAAATAAATTAAAAGACTTCAGTGAGATATGAAATTTAAAACGTAAATTTAGAATTTTCACTTTTGAATAAAAGAAAACAATTATTTTTGACATCTTGCTTTAATTTTTTTTAAGTTTGCACGGAAATTTCGCATTCATAAGTTTTTTTCAGTGACAGATAAAATTTGACGAAGCTTCGTTTAAATTTTTAAGTTAATTTAAGTTTTCCATGGGCGAATACACATAAATGCTATTTACCGGATCTTAATTTTTCCTGATTAAGGTTTATAAGTTTTTATAAGTTATCTATGGTTACCACTTAACACTGACTTTTATATACAAGTGTAAGTTTAAAAAAAAAGGCAGGCTTTAGATAGGAGAAAATCATTTATAATGAAATTTCTTAAGGGCCGAGGGGGACATCGGATGGTGACCTTTAAGTCGACCTTGTCTTTGATCTTCAAGGTCATTTGAAGGTCAAATTGAATTGTTTAAATAGAAATTTTACGAATAGAAATTAAAGCGCATAATTTTACGTTTAAATAGAAACTGTGGCTTTTCTTTTAAAAGGTTTTCAGATGTTAGTTCAAGGACAAATTACTAAATAATATGAAATTATCAACAAATAATGAATTTTAATGGGAAATGACTTAATTTAAAGTTGTTGGCAAAACGGCCTAATGTACCATGTTAGTGTTATGTTAGTATATTTAGAAACAGGCTACGCGTGTGAAGTACTTCCTAAATCTTTCCTAAATACAAAAATGTTTGAAAGTATTAGTAACCAATCAATATTGAAATTTTTTATCGAGAAATTGAAAGTAAAGTCTGAGAGCACGCGTGTTACTAAATAATATATGATATTTTGTCCGGAAAACAGAGTATATTGATAAAATAAATAATGGTCCATTAAAGATTTGTGCAAAATTTGGGGATATTCTCTTGGAGATAAGTGGGGTTAATATGACAAAATCACCATCTAGTGCATATTGAAATCAAATTGAACGGTGATTGTTGCACATTTTACTTTACTAAACCACTTTTGATATTTTGTCCGGAAATCCGAGTTTGTTAATATAATAAATATTGGTCCATTCGAGGTTTGTGCAAAATTTGGGGATATTCCCTTGGAGATAAGTGGGGTTAATATGACAAAATCACCATCTAGCACATATTGAAATCAAATTGAACGGTGATTGTTGCACATTTTACTTTACTAAACCACTTTTCATATTTTGTCCGGAAATCGGAGTATGTTAATAAAATAAATAATGGTCCATTCGAGGTTTGTGCAAAATTTGGGGATATTCTCTTGGAGATAAGTGGGGTTAATATGACAAAATCACCATCTAGCACATATTGAAATCAAATTGAACGGTGATTGTTGCACATTTTACTTTACTAAACCACTTTTCATATTTTGTCCGGAAATCGGAGTATGTTAATAAAATAAATAATGGTCCATTCGAGGTTTGTGCAAAATTTGGGGATATTCTCTTGGAGATAAGTGGGGTTAATATGACAAAATCACTATCTAGCGCATATTGAAATCAAATTGAACGGTGATTGTTGCACATTTTACTTTACTAAACCACTTTTCATATTTTGTCCGGAAATCGGAGTATGTTAATAAAATAAATAATGGTCCATTCGAGGTTTGTGCAAAATTTGGAGACAGTCTCTTGGAGATAAGTGGGGTTAATATGACAAAATCACAATCTAGCGCATATTGAACGGTGATAAATAGTCGTATCAAATTAAACGGTGATAAATAGTGCATATGTTTTGCTTTTTAGTGGGTGTCTTTAATATATTCTAAAATAATCTACTCCTACAAGCGGCATTTGAATCGTAACGGCCAAACCCTAATTTAACTTAGATTTGTAGAGGCTGACGGCTTCGGTAACTCTCACGAGCACGCGGAAGGTCGCTGCGCTCCTCAACCCCCACATAGCCCTCCGGGTGACTGTAGATTTCAACTTCAGGGGACGTAGGAGCCGTGATCAGCAAACATGTTGTACTGCGAGGTGTATGTAGGAGCGGATTATATGGAACCTATTAATGACACCCACTAAAAAGAAAAATAATTGCACTATTTATCACAGTTCAATTTGATTTCAATATGTGCTAGATGGTGATTTTGCCATATTAACCCCACTTATCTCCAAGAGAATATCCCCAAATTTTGCACAAACCTGGAATGGTCCATTTTTTATTTTATTAAGATACTCCGATTTCCGGACAAAATATGAAAAGTGGTTTAGTAAAGTAAAATGTGCAACAATCACCGTTCAATTTGATTTCAATATGCGCTAGATGGTGATTTTGCCATATTAACCCCAATTATCTCCAAGATAATATCCTCAAATTTTGCACAAACCTCGAATGGACCAATATTTATTTTATTAACATACTCGGATTTCCGGACAAAATATGGGGTCGGTCGTTGACATTCGAAGAAGACGGACGTGTTTTTTTTTGTCGTCCTCTTCGTAAATTTAATTTAATTTAATTTTTATTTTTGTTATAAAGTGATTTTTTAGTTTTTGGATTGTGTTGTTTAGTGTATTAATAAATGTAAAATAATATTAAGTGTAATAAGTGCAATAATTAATTATTATTAATAATAGTAAATAGTGATAATAAAATTTTAATGTGAATTTGGAAAATGTAATCCACCGGGATGCATTTACCAGGCAATTTTTTAATTTTTAATGATAGAAATCAAATTGATTGATTTCTTGATAAATTGCATGATTTTGGCTGTAATATTTTTGTAGTTGTGCATAAAATTTGGGTGCATGTCTCATTTTTTTGATCAAATTAATTTAAAAATTAAAATAATCCATTTTGATACGCAGTTAATATTCATGTTTGTTCGTGTTTCATTTTCTAATACTTATACGTATTTTAGTATTTCGTTTTATATACAATGGATTATATGGAAGATTAATTCATAGAACAATTATGTTGGATTAATTTTTATATAAATTTTAAAATCTTTATATAATTTTGTAAATATAGTTTTAATAATTTAATATATACATAAATCTTTATATATAATATGTAATGTATATATAAATATAATTAGATTTTGTCCGCCATTGAAGTGTTGTGTGTGTAGTGTGATATTATAAATGAAAACTTATATGTATGTATGTTACGTCCCGGCTATACATAATGCATACATATAAAGCATTAAATGAAATGAGAATGTTTTTATATGGATGCATTTTCATATTGACATATGAAAGAGTATATGAAACTATTTATTTTCTGTATGCGTGTGAGGGGTTTAATATTGCAGCAGGATTCTAATATTTTTCCTGATGTTGTTTTCATTCGTTGTGTTCATTTGTAACATTCTTGAAATGTTCCAGGCATCCTGTATATATAGGGCGTAAGACGTAAATCAATTTTTTGAATTTTTGTTTATAAATTGTAAGGCCCAAAATGATGTCGGGAAGGAAAACAATTTGGAATTGACGACTTTGTGTTCTGCACCTAAGTGGATTTATGCGGTAAAAAGGTTGGCTACGATTGTGGTGAAAATATTAGCTAATTGGTTGTTATTGGTATAATTGGCTAGTTTAGCTATGTAGTGACAGATGGTGATGGTTGTAGCCTGTGCGATATTCTTAGTGGTTTTGCTCTATTACCTCTTCTCCAACAACAACAACAACTGAAATTAAAATTTAACAATAATTACAATCAGTCATTCCATTTTGGTGCGTGTACATAAAAATAATAATAAATTAAAAGACAAAATTTATATAGTGAACCAGTGCCGTGGTATTTACAATAAACTGTGTATTTTTGTTTAGTTTTTAAAAATAAAGTTAATCATTAAATAGTTTAACGTTATATGTTAAACAAGTTTAAATATATTTTGGTGGTAAATTGTTCGTTGCGGCGAAGTTAACTGCACAATAAACCAGTTAGATTTACCGACACTTGGTGTAGTGCACCGTATAACAAAAATAACAATTACCAAGTTTGAATTGTCGCGGAAAAGGTATAATCTTTGTTTTCTCGCTATTAAATTTGTTTTGTTGGAGATGAGACCCGTTTATTTATTTTTGTTTATCATTTTTATTCCAAAAGAACTTCCGCGACATATATTTTTTTTGTTGGCGCATCAAAATTAGCGCGGATTGCTGAATCTAACAGGATTAACGCACAGAAATCAAAACAAAAAGAGGAATATATAAAAGGAAAAATAAAAACAAACGGAATCCTCCAAGACCATATACAGGGGAAATACCGCTAAGGCTATGATGACACCATCTTATCTGGATAAACAGATAAGTGAAAAATATTAAAGCCGGACTAGTGTCCATATTTATTTATTATTACTATTATGATTATTATTTCAATTATTTATAAACAAATCTTTATTTATTCGTTGATTACTAATTACTAGTTAATTCTTAACAATTATACGATTAATCTAATTATATCATAGTTAAGCTATATACTACTATATTTATTCTATATTGTATTTAATTCTACATTTAATATTTTTGAACTTGCATTAAGGACCGCGGATCCCACTTAAGTAAATTATTCGTATCTATTTTACCTATGTAAAGTTAATGATATTAATAACTAACTAATTTATGCTATATCGTTAATCTTAGTTTTTTTTTGTTACGTTATCCTTCCCAATATCGTTCATTCAGCTTTCATGATGTTTCTTATCTTTTGATTGGTTTCGTTCAATATACAGTCGGTTCTCGGGCCGTGTGATGAGTGAATAATTGAAACAAACCATAGGTGATTAGGTAGGTATGGGGTAGCACTCTGTGATAACGGGGCATACCAAATGATTATGCAAGGTATAGCCAGAAGGGAGGGTGGCGAGCATGTGGTGCAATATCTTAACCACAAAAAAGGACGGCTGTGGCAATAGAAACAAGTTTTTGTTTGTGTGTTTTCCTTAGTGTTACCGCAACATGTCAATACTAAGAAGTGTGTGAGAAGAAGATCGTTTTAAAAATCGTTTCATATCAGGATACTACCTCGAGTCGACAATATGGGAACAGCAGCACTTCATGATTTCTATGGTAGGTGACAAGAACCTGCCCACCTTCTGTATCTAGCCGGCAAATGTGCTGCGGTCACCTTTATACAGAACCATAGAAATATTCTGTCAACGGAACAAAAATTCAACTGCAAATAATTCCGTTACACATTTAAAGTGCTCTTTATATACCAAGAGCGACACATACGCAACACAAATATTATGTTTTGATCCAAATGGGATTCTTAATTCTTATATGAATAATTATTCGTATAATCGAATAAATTGAATCGAATGGGTCATATAATTCATATTAAATCGTTATATGAATAGGTATTTCATATGACACGATTTGTTTTGGGTATTTTGGTTTTAATGCGGGGTGGTAGAAACAATGTAGAATTATATTAATTATTAAATTAATTTAAATAGAGTGTTATGCGTAATTATCCAATACATGTATGTATAGTTTAAATTTTAATTTTTTCTATTTAACTTATTAATTATTTTAAATTATCTAACTTGAACGGTATTTTTGGGATCAAGGTAGAACGAGTCACCATGTTGTTTTATAGGTTTGGTCTTGATGCAAGAATAGAAGGGGATGCGATTGGATGACGTGAGCTGCAACAACAAAATATGGTTGTCTTATTATTAAGTTTTAGTTTAAATTGGGTTTCAGAACATTGCGGCATCCTCGTTGGCCTATGAAATGATTGGTGGGAATTGAATATTAAAAACAAATTTTTTGTTAACCGTGAGATTGCTTCTGATTTGAAATTTTAATAATTACAATCAATTTAATTTTTAATACTTGTATTTCGAGATATTAGTGATCGTGATAATGAATTGTTTAGTTGTTAATTGCTTATACTACAGCTATTTTGATGGTGGAGTGGTGCTGTCCTGAGCTTTGCATATTTTGCCGTGTACATTCCTTTTAAGGGATGAGTGTAGGAGTACAAATGGGAGGTGAATGGAATGGTTTGTTGTTGTGCGAGAAAGTATCAATTAGTCGATATTCTGATACTTGATAATATACTGCAGTCTTAACTTGTTAATTTTTGCAACAACAACGCGGTGTATTTTTCATTCCGTTTGGAATAGTTTTAAGCCAAGTCTTGATCGCAGAGAACTGCCAATAATTTTGGAAATTTTATTAGCTTATTTAATGTTTGTTTTTGCACAAATTACTATTTGGTTATCAAGGTATGACGGCAAGTATATTGGTTATGGTTTATAGTTTCACAGTTTAAATTGTGAGGGGCATGGAAATACATAGCTGCAGTTAAATCATGAAACGACTGCAGCAACAATATAAGTTGTGTTATATTTATCCTTATTTAATTGTGTTTATTTTATTTTATTACATTTTATCCCACCTTCATCAGGGGCGGCTTATGTTGTCTTAGAAGAAGGTTGGTGGATATATTTTTAAATTCAGAAGATGACTAGTATGACGGGGATTTTTTGAATGGGAAGACACTAATTGGATTTATTACACTAGGTCGGATTTTGAGATACCGCTCTATAAGTTTTTGAATGTAGTTTAAATAAATGATTATAAATTGCTTAGAAATAACGAATATCTAATTAAGCGCTTTGAATTTTAGAAGGATTAATGACCTTAATGATATGTTTATTAATTACTTTTAATATAGCCATTTTATCAACTAAACCATGAGGATTTCAATAATTTTTAGTTTTAAAAAACAGTAGTGGGTGACAATTAACTAATTTAAATCTTGATTTTCAGAAATATGCAGAGAAACACAATATAGATTTCCAGAAACTTTGTGCCGAATTAATTTGAAATTTAAATCATTAACTGAGGTTGGGTAAAAATTTGTTTTTGCTATTATGGGATGAGATGAGTTGATTTTGCAGCTGGCGAATGATGAAAACTGTTAAAATGTGCAGGTGATGAGATTTGGTAGTCGGGATAGCCAATTATTTTAATATTTCTGGAACCCCTTGGATCATGTCAGGTTCATCCATTATAATTATGTTTTATAATAATTATCAAATTACATTAATTCTTTATATAATTATGCTTAGATTCACGAGCTGCAACTACATGAATTAATATTGGATTTGAATTTTCAGAAATATTGGTGACCATGGTGATGAATTTAATTAATAAGTTACTTGTTCTATAGTAGATTTAACAATTAAATAGTGGGGTTTTAAGCGCAGATTTAATAATGTTAATTTAAATTCTAAAAGGAGTATTAAATGATAATTTCGGTCTTAATTTTCAGAAATATTCGTGGAAATTCAACGCAGATTCCCAGAAATTTAAAGCATCTAGCGGACAGGTAGTTTTAGAAATTCTGTTGTTTTGGTTTATATCCTCCTATATTACAGAACTTTAGTTCTGAATTTATACTTTAGATACTAATTTGTGTCTTATAATTTTAATTTTGGGTGCTGGTGATATTAAATTTAATTCATTACAGAATAGTTATCACAGATCAAACTGCTATAGTTTAAGTGGTAGGTTCAGGAAAATGCTTAATTTATAAGTAGTTTTGAATTAAACTGTAGTTTTCGGATCGGATTGGATACATTGGGATTCCAGGATGAACAACCCAGTTGCGGCACCCTATTCATTTTATTCATCAGTTATTATTTATTAATTAATATAATTGTGAAGAGTATACATATAAAGGGATCTCTTTCTTAATTTACTGATTAATAACTTAATTTTCAGAATTTAACATAGTTCCAGAATTAATCATTTTAAAAGGATTAAATTTAATTCCGTTTTTCAGAATACATTTACACCCTAATTTAACTCTCCAGTGTCAACAAAAAGTTAATAAGCTTGTAGTTTAGAAATTGTGCTGTCTTGTGTTAACTATTTTATTATATTTATTACTAACAATTTACTAACTATCGACTGCATAGGTGGCTGAAACCGGGTCGAGTCTCTAATACTAACATTCCTTTCCTATCCCTCGGTTTTGTTTTATGTAAAGGGTGTACGGTGGATCCGGCGTATCCGGGAATCTTGCTGAGGCTTGGTCGTACACCCGTATCAATCAATCAATCAATCAAAAAAATACTCGGATTTCCGGACAAAATATGAAAAGTGGTTTAGTAAAGTAAAATGTGCAACAATCACCGTTCAATTTAATTTTAATTTGTGCTAGATAGTGAGTTTGCCATATTAACCCCACTTATCTCCAAGAGAAATTCCCCAAATTTTGCAAAATCCTGGAATGGTTCATTATTTATTTTATTAAGATACTCCGATTTCCGGACAAAATATGAAAAGTGGTTTAGTAAAGTAAAATGTGCAACAATCATGGTTCAATTTGATTTCAATATGCGCTAGATGGTGATTTTGCCATATTAACCCCAATTATCTCCAAGAGAATATCCCCAAAATTTGCACAAACCTCGAATGGACCAATATTTATTTTATTAACATACTCCGATTTCCGGACAAAATATGAAAAGTGGTTTAGTAAAGTAAAATGTGCAACAATCACCGTTCAATTTCATTTCAATTTGTGATAGATGGTGATTTTGCCATATTAAACCCAATTATCTCCAAGAGAATATCCCCAAATTTTGCACAAACCTGTAATGAACCATTATTTATCTTATTAACATACTCTGGTTTCCGGACAAAATATCAAATGTTATTTAGTAACGCGCGTGCTTCTCCGACTTTACTTTCAATTTCTCGATAAAACATTTCAATATTGATTGGTTACTAATACTTTTAAACATTTTTGTATTTAGGAAAGATTTAGGAAATACTTCACACCCGTAAACAGGCTTTGACTTTTGAGTCAGGCAAACGTCCTTTTTTTATATTTTTCTTTAAAATTAATTAAATATTTTTTTCTAGTACATATCGAAATCGATTTAAAATTTCGTTAATTATACTGTCGTTAATTGTACTATTATGCCTCACCTATGAAGATTCATGACGCAGAAATTTCCACGACAGATTTCCAGAAAATATCGAAAAATTGTTTAGTTACCAATACAAGGAAGGTCGAAACACACTGGAACAATTATATGGTCATACTTTGATCTTGCCTTATATTCAGCCTCTTCTTGTATCTTGCATATTGACACTTTATTGTGAATGAGCTTATGCTCAAAATAAAGTGTCCCAAAATTTGTATTCTATGTCTGTATATTTTCCATTAAAATTCATTTGCTAATTATTTCATATTTGAACTAACATCTGATATTCATTCAAAAGATGAAAGTTGCTATCTGCCCGAAAGTTGCTATCTGAACGTAAAATTATGCCCTCTTTCCGAATATGGGTTCAAAAATAGGCATTTCTATTCAAAAAATTCGATCTGATCTTCAAATGGCCTTAAAGATTAGAGTTAGAATTATACAAAAAAAAAATTTTAATAAAACATTCTTGAATGAATTTCTCATTTCAAATACTGAATTGAACATCCGTGATGTTCTCAGGATAGATTTCGAAAGACCATCGTTAGTTGGCACCAGATCAATGAATAAAAGCCCATCACGTTGCTGCATTCGACGTTTGGGAGCATAGATATTTAGTCGTGCAAGTAACTCGGTACAATCGATGCGGGAATTGATGATATCGCACACGAACAGCGAGGAAGATACGTTCCGGCAACAGTCTAGACGTTGCAGTTTCAGAAGATTACATCGATCCTAATAAGGTGGGAGGAGATATTCCACAGCATGCATCGACGGCAAACATCGGAGCGCGAAAAGAACAAATTGTTTCTGAACACTCTCAATCCTACCGGAATGACAGTGGTTGGATTGCGCCCAAACTGGAGATGCGTACTCCAAAATAGAACGAACAAACGAGACGTAGAGTGATGTCAAAGTTTTCGGATCTCTAAAATCCCTGCAGTTTCGTTTAATAAAGTCCAATATTAAACATATGACTTTGAAATAATGGTGTTAACATGTCTAGTAAATGTAGCGTCTTGTGCAAAAATTACACTAAGATCGGAAATGAACTCAACTCGGTCAACGTCTAGATTGTACAGCTGATATTGTTGAAAAATGTGTGAGCGGACACGATTAAAGGAAAGAGTCTTACATTTGCTCACGTTTTGAGCCAATCTATTGTTAATTGACCAACCGCAAAATCTATTTAAGTCCTCCTACAACTTTACGCAATCAGATATACTAGCAACACGGGCAAACATTTTCATGTCATCTGCGAAGAGGAGACTAAGCAAACTCAAAGCATTGAACAACATCGTTGATGAACAATGAAAACAACAATGGGCCAATGTGCAACCTTGAGGCACGTCAGATGGTACACGATACAATTGGGAGTAAGAACCCAAGAATCTAACGGAATGCCAACGATCACAAAGGTAGGAACGCAACCATTTAATAGGAATGAGCTGGCAATTTAGACTCTCTATCTTGCTAATAAGAATAGAGTGGTCAATCATATCAAAAGACTTGACAAAATCTGTATAAACAACGTCGCGCTGCTGTCTGACTAAAATGAGACAAAGTTGGTTACTGTAGACCTACCAGGATAAAATCTATGCTGTGCCGGAGAAATGAAATTCTTAGTATGGAATTGTAAGATTTTGTGAACCATAGACAGCTTGGGTAAGACAGAGAGAATGGTGATCCCACGGCAATTACTCACATCACTTCTTCTACCCGCCTTGAAGATTGGATGAATACAAGAAATCTTCAAAGGATCGGGGAAAAACCCGCGACGAAGGTTTTCATTAAATATGAAGGTAATCGGGAGGACCAAACTCTCAGCACAACACCTAAACAGAATCGGAGGAAAACCATCATAACCCGACCCCTTTCCAATTTCGAGCTGGAGCAAACAATCCAGAACTACTTTCCCGTTAAATTTGAAGTCATTAAATTGAACGAAGCTGGGGCAAGCTGGAGTCACGATAGTGGGCGAACGAACTGGTTTGTAAATCGACGCAAAAAAATTAGCAAACAGATTACAGATGTCCAAGGGCTGACTAGCGACGGTGCTCTTGTACGACATGGTAGACGGAATCCAGCCTCTTTTTTCTTACTATTAATGAACTTCCAGAACTCTTTAGGACTAAATCTTAACTCTTCCTCAATTCGCACTATATAGTTGTTATAAAGGAACCAGTTTAGGTTTTTAAAATCCTTGCGAGCTCTATAAAAATCAGGATAGTATTTGACACCATGTAGTCTATACAAGGAATGAAGCTTATTGCGTCGTTCGACCAACTGATTATTATACCATGGCTCCCGACGGCCGTTTTTATTTGTTTTGACCCGCGGAACATACTTTTCGATACCACACCTGAGAAGATCGTTGAACTTCAACACTGTACAGTTCAAATCTCCACCACGTTGTAAAAAGTCCCAATCAGAAATGTTAAAAAATTATTCAAGGAAGTGTAGTCGGCGTGTCGGCCTTTCTAAAATTAAAATAATAATCATTAGAGACATAGGTATTTATACAATTGGAATGAAAAATATTTATCATATTCGGTACGATAGATGCTCTCACAACCAGTGAAGTCCGGATACGCAGAAATCTCGGCATGCATAACATCATTAGCAAATAATAGATCAAGGAATTTCCCCCGATTGCTGCCAATACGGTTGAGCTGCGTAGTTGAGATGGCAGCAAAGTAATCGATGATAGCCAATGCCCTCTCATCAGTAGAAGATGAAGAAAATACGCCGTCCACATCGTCCCAATATATCATGGGTAAATTAAAGTCACCCACAATGATAAGTTGATTGCTAGGCCGGACAAGAGACATAACAGCTGAGTCTATGTACTTAATAAACGTATTATAGTAATCCAAGTTCGACCCGTACGGTATATACACGGCGACTATAATAATCGAAGTATTATTGGCCAGTCTAACTCGAACAGCAATCACGTCTAGGCTAGGATGACAGGAAACGAATACTTTACCGCAATCAAAACACCACCACCTTTACGACTGGAGTCGAAATTGTATCTATTCTTTCTATAAACGACATAATCGGATGGAAAGTATTTATCGTTAGCCAGGCCACATATCGGGACTGTTTGGCTTATTAAAATGACCATTCTTTAATCCAATTTTAAATGAAATGAACGTAATGGAATTGTCAATTACCCGGCCCTTTGCAAATAATAACCTACAATCCACTTCGTCAGGCGATCACTCTTCAAGTTTACTTTGAATGTAGCCTACAAGAATTTCAGGTGAAACAGAGGGGTCGATTCCGCTTATATAATAATTTTTTTTATTGTTGGTAGGAATAACGGCAGGTTTAATTGAATCAACCGGATCACCTGTACCAATAACAATTTGAGTATGGTTCCAAGAATTAATGATAGAATCCGAGCCCGAGACCCTTTCAGCAACTTTTGCATCTGATGACTTGGAGGAATTGACACTCACAGACTTGTCTAATAATTGGTTTATTAATTTCCGAATTAAAAATGATAGTTTGACGTTTAATAAATTTAATTTTCAAATTTAAATTTAGGTATAGATAATTTACTGCTCGGCATAGCATATATCGGGAGCGATTAAAAAAACGAATAAATTTCAAAAATAGAATGTTTATCAGGCGATATTTAAATTTTCTAGTCGATCTGTCGTTTAGTTTGCATTCCACAAGCAATAAAATATACGTAAGTTTTGCTGCATTTATTGAAGAATATGTAAATTTCAAATTTAAGGTGAAATATGAAATTCATTTAAGGCTTATCAGCAACCAATACATATCAAAAAGATTATGGATCTAACATCGGGCGGATACCTTACTATACCATCCGTTGAAATTGACCATTTTTGAGTCTGGGAACTTAGACGTGGTTGCACAACCCTTTTTTATGATGATCCCAAAAGAGTTGACAACACCAGAAATAATTGAAAAAATGCATGAGATTGTATTGAGTGATTGTAAACTGAAGTTGAGGGATATTTTTGATTATCGTAAACATCTTGCATGGACATTTGCAAATGAAAAAGTTTAAAGCAAGATGGGTACCGCGTTCGTTAAAGCGTAATAAGGAGAAATTTTTGCGTCAGTTAATAATAATAGATGAAAAATGGATTCATCTCTACAAATCAGAGTCTGAACAACAGCCTGCACATTAGATGGAACGTGATCAATGCCGCCAAAGCGAACAAAACACAACAATCAGCTAGAAAGGTTCTGGCCACTGCTTAATCGCAAAATAATTTTATTTTGTAATAAAAAAGTTATTAAAAAATGATTCAAACCTATATAAGTATTACCTTATTAGATAAGATATCCGAGTTATAAATTGCCGTGGTATCAAAGCTCGTATGTAAAGCTTAATAGCAATTTACTATGGAACGCCCTTAAGTGGTATTCCGCTGTTAGGGCGGAGAAGGTTGGGAGAGGGACAGTAGGAGTCAGTGAAAATGTAACGCTATGTTACAAGGAGATGTGGTATCGGCTACGAAAGATAATTCACATTAATCCTGATTTTGCATTGTTTGTATTTTATTCGTTTGTATTTTCGAATCTGCTTCCGACTGAATCCCTGAATCCCTGAGCAAAGAATTATATTAGCCAAGTCCCACGTTGCTCACATAATATTGTCTTCGAAACAAACGGCATAAATCTTCAGAAAATACATTTTAAACATTGTGGATGTGCTCTAAACGAGTAATTTAAATCATTGAGGATTTTCAACAGTATACCAGAGAGGTATAATATGGAAATTTACAACTACAATTTACTGGAGCTACTTCAAAAAGATCGAAGAAGAAAAACAGTGAATGCAATTTTGATTGCTGTTCAACACGCTGCAGTTTGAAATAATGTATAATTAATTATAAGTTTCTGATTCGGTGTGATAGGGGGTGCCCAAATTTACGAATCTGCTCAATATAACGGATTCTTCTAAAATGTGGTTGGTTTGGTTCATAAATAAATTTGTACTTGATAAGGCTTTGTGGGAAAATTGTCATCCGAGAAGTCAGATAGACTTAATTTTTTGAATTTGAATTCAGAAATAGAAATTTCATAATTAATTTATTTATGTTGAAACTATCGTTTTTTGTTCTCCATAACTAGAAAAAGCTTACACACAAAATGTAATTAAAAATGTAGGTAATAAATAAATTATTAAAAATGTTTGGAACAATTTTTTCTCCCTTATTCAGTTCAGCTCACCAAACTAACAACGTTACAATTTAACTTGTCTCAAGTAGAGGATGTTGGGTGACTGTATTTTTTTTTTAAAATCAATTGATTATTAATCAATATGAATCATTTACCAGAGGTACGAACCTAGCAACCTACCTTCTTTATAAGTGGAAAATCAATATTTGTGCTAGCGACCGTACCCAAGTACAAACTATTGGTGATAAAGTAAAAATTTATTAAATAAATAAATTATTCGTGAATCACGACTTTTCATTTTAAATCTTTGTGTATATGCATGAATTGTTGCGCGATAAGAATTTTTACTTTCTTTTCCACATTCCATCGACATCCATCAAATTAAGTCGCCGAGAGTATACCAATATACTTATTACACTTTTTAATCAAAATAAGTAATTATGGGGAGCGCTGCATTTCTCGGTGACCTCAAAATAGTTGAATTTTTTATGTTTAATTTGAATTTAATTGGACATAAAATCATGGTATAAATTGTTTACATTATGAGTATCAAGGTTGATTGATGATGATGAAGAGAAGTATTGATGCAAGGGCAAGCGGCATGTTTGTCTTGAACAGAGATTTATATTAAATCTCTAAAGAAAATGAAGCAGCTGATAATTAGAACATAATTTGCGACCTTAATCGGTAATTAAGAATAAGTTTAGTGTTTTTGTTGAATGCTATGCTTTAGATGAATATGAAAATTAATTAGAAATGACAGAGCATAATTCATGTGATATTTCCTTTAATGTTTTCGGTGTCAACACTTTCTTTCACAATGTACATAAGTCAGCGATAGTTGATTTGGATTGCTTGTTTTTCAAATCGTCTCATTATTACATTCTTTTCTTTGTGGTTAATTTATATAACTTCTTTTTTTCATTTAGGCATATCCCCAGATATTTTATTGAACTATTTAATTAAAACAGTGCTTTATATTTTATTTTTTTATTATAATATGACTGACAGATGTTAATATCACCATGTTTCAAAGCAAAAAAAAGAAATACGGTAAAAAAGGCTGCATCGAGCAACACAAATACCAAGAAAATGTATAACCCCAACAGTTAATTAAAGAAGACCTGGTTCCCCAAGAGCTTTATTGGCAGACTCAAAAATATCCATTACCAAAATGGAAGTTAGAAAGGCCAGTATCATCGACTACCAATCAGGCAACTAGATGGAAATTATTCCAGAATTGACATAATATAATTAAGATAATTCTCTAACTACTAAAGGACAGCATTCACCTCAAATTAAAAAATAGTCACAGAATCCTACTAGAACCAAAGTAAATCGAGGACGATTCTAAATAACCTTGTAAAATGTATGTAAGTGGAAACGTTTTAAAAATAGTTATGATACTGTTTGAGTTTGACTTAAAGAATACTCTAGACTACTATCGTTCAGAAAATATTATTAGAGAGTCTCTAATAGAGACTTACCTGATAAATGCTTTATGTTGTAATTACGAATAAAAATGGTAATCTATATTTTCAAAGCGGGTAAGAGATGTGGCTACTTTTCGGCAAAAATGGAACGCAAGATCGAACTCGCCAGTCCGTTTACTTTCGGACTGTTCCGGTTTTGAAAAGATGGTATTACATAAATTAAAAGGAATAATATCTGAAAGGCACATTATATATCAGACCGCACCAATTTGGGTTAAAATACCGATCTCTAGGATATTGCGCAAAGTACAAAACATTCTATTCCTCCTTTAAAAACTATACTTTGTCAAAGAAGATACCAAATACAACAAAATGCAACCATCACTGAACTAAAAGAGAAGCTCAGGAGTGCCACAAGGCGGTGTAAAGGTCCCATTACTTGTATTCGCTTTTTACTTGTTGTACATAGAGGCTCGGCCTACTTGACAAAGGGATACTTATGTTACTATTCTTAAACACATAGGAATTAAAACGATAAAATAATTTAGTCTGAAGAACCATTCGAAATTGAAACTGTTCATATATTCAAACAATGATGTCTTTATTTTGGTTGCGTTAGTAGTTGCCTTGCTAAAATTACGTCGGTAACCGAAATAAAGATGGTTTTGCGAAGCAGATTCCTAGATCTAATGTATGTAATACGTAATCTAACTTAATGTTGAGCTACTATATAATTGGGTAATGTTTAATTTTAAGTTTAATATATTATTTATATAAACTGGATCAGTGAGCATCATCACTAGAGGTGTTGGTATTTTGTCAACATTACATAATGAAAGAATGGCATCTGGTATTTTAAATAACAACGTTCGAGGAGTGGGATGCGAATTAGCAATTATATGATAGCTAATGACTAGAATTTGGAGAACACTACAAGCTGATAAACGTCATCCGCCACACCCTCAATGGAGTAAAACGTTTGGTGATTGGTTGGTGAATAAGGGTGAATTTCAGAGGGATTTTACACGAAATATTTTACGGACGGATTAATCCTTACCCATCTATTGGCACATTCAAATCGATAGCTATAATATCATTCTCAGCATAATTTTCGCTTAAAAATGTGGCCCTGAATAATTAATAATAGCTTGGTTGGGCCCATAGTTTTTAAAAAATCGGCTTAATGTTCAACTTGTCTACGATTTTTTTAGAAAATACCCTCGCCGATTACTTAGACAATGTACCGATTATTGAACACTTGAATCTATAGGTACAATTAGATGTTATCCAGCGCATTGTGGAAGACGATCACGATTGTGGGATAACTACAAATTTCCCTAATGAATGGATTGGCAGAGGTGGATCTGCAGGTTGGGCAGTATACTCGCTGAACTTAACTCATTTATATTTCTTTGTTTGGAGCGCCCTTAAGTAAAACCTGTATAATAATCCGTTATATTTTGTTAAAGATTTAGATATGAATGATTTATATAGAATATTGTCGGCAGATTACAGCAGTAAAATCTGTTTGCGATAGGACTGTCGACTTATCGAACAACACTACAAACATTTTTTTAAAAAAATTTAAGCAAACTACCAACAAGTGTTTCATTTCTCATACTTTTACATTCCGTCAACTTTGCATGATAGAATTTTATGATTCTGTTGATTTCTCGTAGTTTATTTGGAAACGAGCGGAAACAAAAAGAAGGTTGCTATTACATTTTTTGCTAGTTTTTCAATTTCTTGCAACCTCATGTAGGATAATGGTAATAATGTTTAACAACGTGTCGGTAAAATGCTTTTAATTTTTTATTTTGACGTTTTCTCGAAAACTAAGCCGAACTTAACAAAACGTAGAATAACTGTGCTCGCAGTAGTAGATACAGTATTAAGATTCGCCTATGTTAATAATGGGCCCGACACAATGTACAGTGGTACCTCGCTTAATGAACATAATTCGTTCCAGGATGGCCACTCCTCCTCGCCACTCGTGTTGTGAAACGTCGCTCGTTAGGAGAGTATTTTTTTACAATTTGCCGCGGAGGTTCGCTTAACGAGCATAATTCGTTCCAGGATCTTACTCATTATTTTTTTTTAAATAACGAATTACATTGTGTTTATATATTAAGCACATAATCCGAGTCTCCCCTCTCTCCTCATCACTCGCTTTTGCGAAATGTTGCTCATTAAGTGAATCATTTTTTACTATTTGTTTTGTTCGTTATGCGAGGTGCTCGTTAAGCGAGGTATCACTGTAAAAACTAAATTCGATTAAAAAAAATCCACACATATTTATTTATTGTTTAAAAATTGCATCTAATTATTTTACAATATTAGCAGAAAACAAGAAAATACAAATAGATTTACTCTGAATCGGACCCAATATCGCAAAAAAATAATTCAAAAAATGTTTCATTATGCATTTAGAAGTCAATGATCTACTTATGAATATAAATGACTTGAAGTTGAAATGAAGATAAATATTTATTTTCTTCGGAAGACCATAATACATTTACAAAGGGTGAATTCCTCTTTCTTTATAATTGATTAAGCAAACATATTTCGTTTCACATAATAACATATATTACACATAGCCGTATACATTAGAGAACCTAAACCTCAATAATAATCTGCTCAATACGTACTCGTACATAATTATAATTAAATTTTTTGATGGGTTGAAATATTAGCTCCTTTTGATATTTGAATTACAATACGTACTTAAGTTACCGGCATATATAGCATATTCTTGTAAAACTATATAGCGGCGATTAAAAACGAAGAAATTAATTTATTTTTTGTAATAAATTTAAATTATTTATTCATCATTTCTTTTGTTGATTTTGATTTTATGAATTATAACCTTAATTTGTTTAAATTTTATTTAAAGTCAACATTAATGAAGTGAATATAGTATAAGCATTAAGTGGGCGCATAAAAATAGTTTAATTCGATTAAAATTTTAAAAACATGGGAATGTTTTGTTTAATTGTACTATAAAGCAACATTTGTCGACAGTACTCACTCTCACATACATATGTATAGCATTTGCAAAACAATAATTGTAAAAATATTTATGGTATAATTTATAATGTTTTAAATGAAAACAAAAAAAAACTTTCTAAAATCATTGAAATATATTTTTATGAACATGTCATATGTACGAAAATTATGTATGTACAAAAACTTTTCATCCTTAATTGGAAAATCAACAAAATATGATATAAAAAATATTATTTTTTACAAATTTTTAATATACATATTTAATATTCATAGAGTTTAATTTTACTCCTCTTTGTTACAAATTATTATAAATCACACTCGATCAAAATAAAGTACTATAAAGAAGGTAAATTATATCCCCCTTCGGTTTTAATAGAGTTTTTTTCAGAGATGGGCGATTACGCGTCAACTACTAATTTTTACGCGAATGCGTCGACAACCGTCGAAAACGCCTACAACTCGTAGACAACGTCGACAACTCGTAGACAACGTCGACAACTCGTCGACAACGTTGACTATTCGTAGACAACGTCGACACTTTTTTATGCCTGCAGTTGTTTAATGTTGAACTGTTTCCGTAGATTGTAGTTAATCCATATTATGAATAGTAATATAGTATAGAAAATATTTCAAAGTAGCTTAGATAATTTTACGTTAATTTTAGATGAAATACAAATATTTTTCTATGTATCTTAAAACATATAAAATCTTAGACCATATAATATAATGGACCGCCAGCAATGGCTTTTAACTGTCTCCAACATCTGCAGCGCAAACTAGCCTTGTGACCGATAGGGTAACTATAGCAAGTATAATCAAAATTAGTACCCACAGATGTCACTACCAAATTAAGTAGATTTGTTTATACCAACAGATGTCACTGCAACTTCATCCATAGTAAATCTTATAAATCTAAATAATAAATCTTACATGAGAACAAAGTTAAATAAAATTATCCATTTTATGGGTCAACAAAATAATTTTTTTGAATTATCGTTTTTTATTTTATTTATATGTACATTTAAATTTGTGACTTCTGTTGGTACTAAATGTATCTACTGAATTTTGTAGTGACATCTGTGGGTACTAATTTTGATTTTACTTATTATAGTTACCCTATCGGTCACAAGGCTACTTTGCGCTGCAGATGTTGGAGACAGGCTACTTTACAATTTTATATGGAAACGTCACTTCGCTAGCGGTCCATTCTATTATATGGTCTAAGTATAAAATTAAATATTAGTTATATAAACCTTAATTAAGAATTTGCACAGTGCCATCTCTGTAACAATAGAAAAACTTAGTCAGTTCATGTACCAATGAGTAATATGTGGTTTATTATCAAAATGTAACCTTGTTTTGATCCCTAGGTTATTATTATTATTACTTGAGGGCCATGTGGGGGCTCAAGCCACCCCGCACTGCGACCTAAAAGATCTTTTGTGCATAAGCCCTACTTAATTATCCGTCCAGTCAACATTCAGGCTCTTAATGAACCTGATAATACTGCCTAACGGTACGTGATACATACTATCTGGGCTCATTGCTCTCCCTCCTAGATGTAATAACATTTACTTCTGCTAGAAGAGCGGTAGCATTGGGACTCAAGGACTTTGAGAGGGCAGACCCACTCCCGTGTATTCCTTCCCGTGCCTCGTCTACCGTTTTGATTTGACTCTTGCGAGTTGCTGGGAATAAAAAAGTCGCCTGTAGGTCACCCAGGTTTACTACAGGAAAACTAAATAAAACTGGAGGGTGCCTGGTATCCAGAGTCCGCATATACAGACTGATTAACCTATCAGCCATTCATCCATCGGCATATGCTGTTCCACCTTAGATTAGGGATTTTTTGTCAAGGTTTTCTCCTTTAGCGCCGTACTTTAGCCTGTCACAAAAGTCTATATTCAGCCTAATGGTTACAGTTACCGGTGGTTGCCACGAGGAGGCAGTACGTACACTTGCGCCTACTGGAAGGTTACGGAGCCCCTTCCAATAGACGCCAAACCACCTGATCCCTAGGTTAATTAGACAATGACTTATTTATTAACAGACAGCAATATGATCAGACCGGCTAAATAAATGAGGAAATTAATCATTTCGTAGGTTGTCGACGTTGTCTACGTTGTCGACGCCAAAAATGCAAAAAATCGCGAGGTAATCTACGTAATAGATTACGCGTCGACAACCGCGTAAATTACATCACGTAATCTACGTCGCCCATCTCTGGTTTTTTTAGTACCGTAATCTGTCTTATTTAAATGCTTAAAAACAAAACCTACCGATTTTATTAGAAAAGTCAAAACTCAAATTTGTCTGTTTGATTGTTCCTAGCTTTGTAATCTTTTCTGGGTCTCAAAGCACTTTGCTTGTAAAATATCCTACTTTATGCAGTAGCCAAATTGAGAACGTATATAATGTCGGTGTGTAGACCCCTGACCATTGGATTGCTTCAGGCCAGCCTTAATTATAATTATAGCATTAAATAAATAGCATTAAAATGACGGTACCTCCCGATCCGAAAACTGCAGCTTTAACTACTGTGCTGTTTGACCGGTAAAACCCGAGTTTGAAAACAGTAAATGATGAAATTATATAAAGAGGTACCACTAAAAATTAAATTATCAACAATAATTTGACCCATTGCTTAATTTTGACAAGAGAATTTCTTTTGTAACTAATCGTTATGTGAATTTTATTGCAATATAGAGAATAGAGGTTATACATATTATGTAAGAAGTAAGAACATACTTTAGCTACTAGAGACGAAAGTTAACGTTATGGGATTTACCCTCACTAGAAACGTAAGAGTCATCCAAATGTGGAAGTTTAATGTCGTTATTAGGAATGATATCAAAGGGCCAAATGTCGAAGGGCCGAATTTCAAAAGGCCGAATGTGCTGAAGGGCCGAATGTCGAAGAGCCGAATGTCGAAGGGCGCAATGTGTCGAAGGGCCGAATGTGTCGAAGGGCCGAATGTCGAAGGGCCGAATGGGTCGAAGGGCCGAAATTTTTTTGTTTGTTTTTTTTTTGTTTGTATATAATAACAAACGAATAATAAGATTAAGAGAACTAAGAAAAACAAAATGAATGTACTATGAATCTATCTACATACATACGCCTATTATCAGAGGCTGCGATAAAGGCCAAATGTCCCAGGTGGCGTATGTCAAAATTTTTCTTCACCAAAATGTATCCTGGATACGTCGAACACAAATTATATACAACCAAAATTAAAACAATATTTTTGTCGATAGAATATCCAAAGATTAAACATACTAAAATAAATAAATTCATAAGAAATGATTATAATTTAAGATTCTGATTATAATTTAAGAAATAGAGATCAATTTTTGTTACCATTTTTTAAGAGAACTGAAAATCAAAATTCTTTATTTTATAAGGGAATTGATTTATTTAATAAAATTCCAAGTGATGCTAAAGTTTGCCCTAATATAAATGTATTTAAGAGGTTGTTAGTCAAATTTATAAAAGAAAATGTAATTGTTAAATTTATTATAATTATGTAAAGCAAATATTGAAAACTAAATAGCTTCAAGCTAAATAAATAAAATAAATAAATAAGAAATTTATTTATATTTGATAGAAAATATACAAAATATTCCTCCTTAAAACAACAAATTCAAACAATTATATTTCTAAAAACAAAAAGCAAAAAAACTTCGGCCCTTCGACCCATTCGGCTCTTTGACATTCGCCCCTTTGACACTTTCGGCCGTTCGACACATTCGGCCCTTCGACACATTCGGCCCTTCGACCCATTCGGCCGGTCGACATTCGGCCCATTGAAATTCGGCCCTACGTACCGATTCCGTATATTATCATATATAATTTCTTTTTTTTTCCGCTGGCGCTACATCCCATAGAGGGATTTGGCCGCTTCATATTGAAGTTTCGCAATCATTGTTTTAACTGATAATGAATGATTTATTCATTGATCCTACCCTTAACCAGCCGTGATTTTTTCATCACCCGCCGGAAATCGAACCCGGGACCTCCGGAGCTTAAAGCAAGCATGCTAACCACTGTGCCACCGGGGCGGCATATTATATAATTGATTATGATAAAAACCTCTAATTGAAAGAAGTGGGCTATTTAAAGGACAAGCAGATGCTTGTCTTGCTCCGTATCAAGAAATGTTCTCGTCGAATGTGGTCAGTCACTTATAAATAACAGATTTTCTCAAAACTTCTACAAAAGAAGACAACCAGAGCACTAGCAACTAGTTCATTCGTAAGGTAATAAAACAGAAACCATTCGTGTTGAGGAAGATTCTAGCATCCAGTTCATAGCCATCGACGAGATAGAATTTTATCAGGCAGAATGAATTAAGATCTGATGAATATATGTATGTGTTTAAATTAATTTAGAATTTTTTATAAATCGGTTTTATTAAACCGCAGTCTGTCTAGAGCAGTGCTCCTCAAACTGTGGGCCGCGGCCCCCTAGGGAGCCGTGGAGCTGTTGCCAGCGAGCCTTAAAACCTCGCCTTAATATCTCTAATAAACCGCACAATTTCCTCGCACACAAATTTCTGAATCTGCCTTTGATCCTCTGTGTTAATGGTTTTTGTATGATATCAAATGTGTACACTCAAAAAATTTGTACTATCCTTGGAATAAATCGGTTGTTAAATCGGTTGTTTCAAATCCTTAATAGCATAATTTATTGAAAAAACAGAGCTTTTTTTAAAATAATAAAATTGGTTATTAAATCATTTACAAAATATATTTTTTTATTATAGAAGGCAGTAAAAATGGTACTATAACTATATTAATAGTAAACAATTTTCAAACAACAGTTTTTTTTAAGTTTTTTTTATTAAAATTATTAGATAATTGTCAAATTGATAATTTTTGTTGTAACGAGATCGTGGTGAACATAATAACAAAAATTGTCATAATTTGTTATTAAAAAAAAACTTTTATTATTACTCCAACAACAGAAATTTTTAAAGTAACAGCAAATTATCATTTTGATAGCCATATTTGTCAACGTAATAACATATTGTTATTTCAATACAATTAAGTATTAAAATAATAGATGATTTTTCCTTTGAAAAATTTTACTATTAATTTGATGATTTGTTTTAAAGTATAACACAATTGCAAAAAAGGAGCGAAAGAGAAAATATTTTTTTTTAATGTGTGGTTAAAATAATCACCTTATAGTCATTATTCCAACAATTATAGTTGTAAAAATAATAGTATTATTTTTATCGTCATAGTCATTAAAATAATAAATCGAAAATACTGTCAACGTCACTAATATATTGTCTATAATAAAGCCGAAAAATCAATTTGATTAACAGACAATTTTTTAACTTCTTAATCATTCGTGTTGGCATAAATACACACACAAAAATGAGATTTCTCTTCGGGTTTTTTTGATTTCAGTTAATATAATTCGCTAAGTCAGTGCGTTCTGCTTGATACTTAAGCTATTAAGCGAGAATTGTATTTTTGTAGTTTGGTCGTAGGTACCTGATGAGTAGACCAAACTTTTCAGTACGAAACCAAACTACCACAGATAGAACTCAAGAAGGGTTCTCATTTTTGCGAGTCGATACATTTGTATTGACTCTGGGGTAAAGTAAAGCATGATATTTCTACTTTTTTTCAGTAGATATATTATGGGTGATTGGCTTCTGTATTTTTCTGATTTGCCAAATCGAAAATACTGTGAATGTCATTACTACTGATATATTGTCTATAATAAAGCCGAAAAATAAATTCATTTTATTATTAAATTTATAATCATTTTTGTTAAAAACACAATGCTGGCTATTAAAATCATAATCTCTCTTGTTAAAATGATAACATATGCCATTAAATAAAAACCTCATTCAACAACTATATTATTAAATATACAATTATTAATCTTAAATGCATAATTTTTGCTATTAAAGTAATCATTTAAACTATTAAATTTACAGTTTCTACTGTTACATTTATATAGTTTACTATTCGATCGATAATTGTATTATTAAATTTATTATCATCTTTTTTAAAGTTATTCTCACTCTAGGCGGCTCTCTGAATTATTATTATTTTAAGAACTGCTTATTAAATTGATAACAAGTTGTTATTGGACGTATAATAATAACTTTTTTATTAAATTAATTGCAATTTTATTAATTTAGCAGTAACAATTTTTTGAGTGTACATGAATTTCACAATAACGATGATTTTGGTGGGCAGGTTCTTGTTCTATAATGAACATGAACAGGAATTTCAGATCGCAACCCTTGACCTGCGGGAGAAAAAAATCATAGTTAAAATTGAGGCCTTTTATAAAGTAACAACATTTTTAAATCAGAGGTCGATATCCGAAGTAATTTCTTGGAGCCAAATTTAAAGTAAAAGCTATTGACTTATGTAGGTCTATGAAAATTTGCGAAATTGGATATTCAAAATCTACTTATTGAGTATGTATCATTAAAAAATTACTAGTACTTTAATTTAATTTCAAATTTCAAATGGCAGCTTGTCAAATTTGGCTTCAAAAATATCAATTTGGTTAAATTGTTTATCAGGTTAGTGTTGAGAACTCCAAATCGAAAATTCCAGGATTCTAATGCCAGTTTTTTCTAGCGGATCCAATACCAATTTTCGGTAAAACGGTTGATTACAGAAATGTTGGTAAATTTTTCGAATACCTTGCGAATATTATTGCCGAAAATTTATCTAACTATCTTCAGACAAAATGCCGATAAAATACAAATTATTAACTAGTTTTATAAATTTGTCGAAACTTTTACCTTGGTTTTACACATAAAAAGATCATATTCGTTATTGGTGTCATTCTAATTTTTAGACTAAAAATCTTTTGATTGTTTTGCAAATCTACCCAAACCTACCAAATTTAAAGAAAATTTAATTAATCCGAACAATTTAACATAAAAGTTGGCAATTAAGCAAAAAGCAGCCACTAGATTTGAGGAATAAAACCCTTTACTATTATTTACAGTGGCGTAGCTACAAATTTCGGGTCCCCGCAAAATATTTTTTGGGCCCCTAAACATGCTTATTGTACCTATGAACAAGTAAAGCTTTATGTGAAACATTTATTTCTTCCTATTGTCTAGTCTCGCATTTATTAAAAGTATCTGGTTTCGAGAGTAGATGACACGAAACATCTTGCAACTCAATGCTCTGATGATTTCTAAATATATCGATAAAGCATCACAAAATTCGAATATAATTTGAAAAATATCAAGAATTTCGAAATAATCTCAAAAATGTAGAATTTTCAAAGTATCTTGAATATTCTTGAAAGTTCTCAAATATCGAATTAACCGCAAGTTTTGTTAAAAAATGGTATAAGCATAAAATATGTATCTGCAGAAATTGTCAATTAGTTTTAAGCTTGATAATTAATTTAAATAAGTTTGGGTTTTACCTTAACTTTTAATGTTGAGAAAGTTAATCAACAATCATCAAAAGCTTTCAGTTTTAAAAGGTTTTCAAACCAAACCATTTTACTACGAAACTTGAAATTATAAAGGAAAATGGTATTTTCAGATAAATTTAGAATATTTGTTTTCAATGAGCTTTAAGCTTGATAATTAATTTATACCTTTTGGGTTTGAACTTAACATTTTGAAGAATTTTCATAATTTAAGGTTTTTCTTAAAATGTTTTATGAGCAAAAATTATGTTTTGTAAAAAATGTCAAGCACAATTAGTTTTAAGAGCTCTCAATTAGAAAAGCTTGTTAAACCAAACCATTTTACTCAGAAATTCGAGTTTACTTGGGGCAACGGAATTTAGGGATAATTAAATATATTTATTCTCAATGTAAATTTTGAAGAGCTTTTAATCAAACCAAACCATTTCACTAGGAAACTTAGTATTATTATAATCTTTCATTTATCGAAGCTTTTTGAATCAAATCATTTTGGAATTTTAGAATAAGAATATTTGTTACAATAAGCTTTGGGCTTGATAGATATAAATTAATATTAGCTGCATTTCTTAACGCATAGTGATCCGGATCAGATCAAAATTTATATGTGAAGCAACAACAACACTTGATCCAAAATATGGTGATCTTAAAATTAGTTCAGCTATTAAAATGTAGTTGAACAATATTTTGTAAAGCGACAAAGAATAAGATGAATACAGTACGAGTATGAAGAGGAAGATTAACAAAACGAGACAGAAAAATGAAATTAGATGTTTGTTTGTTTTACGCATTTTGGTGTCGTTTCATGAGACATGGGTGATCAGGGGTGAGATGTTGTAACTTCAAATTTTCGAAATTCGAACAGAAAGTCGAAAATTGGTATGTTGTAAAATTTTCGAATCGCGATAATGATACTTTTGTATCACTCAGTTTATTTAAAGTGATGTACGAGCGATTCGTCAAAATATATCATATTATAATAATATCCCTCATAAATTGTTGTTTTTTAATAAAATCTTTAAGAATTAATATTTATTTAACGTTTTTAATAACAACTAAATGTCAAATTAAAATTTTTGTTGTTAATTTAGCTTTGAAAAATGGTTGCCGTATTGACGTATCACTTTGGAGTCGAAAATTTTACAACATACCAACCATCACTTTTTCGAATCGACTTTTAAAGTCGATTCGAATGAAAGTGATGGTACTACATCCCAGCCCAGGTGGTCAATTCTCGTTCTATGAAAAAATGGAATGAAAAAAATCTTTTTGGTTTCCATCACGTCTTTCTCATTAGTATCTTTTCACGCAACAGCAATATGCGATTCTCGTTGTCCAAATGAAAAAGAACGCTGAAAATACGCTGAATACTACACAGCAAAACATATTTTATCAAGTTTTATTATAGTATATGTCCGCTAGATGCGCTAGGTAAATGGTGCAAATAATAGCTAAATAAATGATAAAAGAGATTATAATTTGTAATTAGATTTAATCACTCTCTCAAAGAGAGGTAAATAGAGAGTTAAACCAGTTTTCGTTATTGCTTGTCAAAATATAAAATAAATTATTAAAATGGCCAAATTTTATTAAAACTAAACGAAACTAATTATTTAGGGATTTTTCTTAAATGAATTGAATTTTCTTTTAATAAATTTGCTTATAAAATAGTTTTAAAGTGACTAGTATTATAGTTTGGTTGCATATTTAACATTAAAATTGCAAATTTAGGTCTTATAAAACTGAATTTCCATATTCATTTATATTACCACGACCAAAATACTCGGTGAGAAAGTTTTTTTCATATGAGAAGATTTTGACGTCATTTTTCTCCTTCTTGTGAAACATGAATCGGAAATCAATATTTCTCACTAAAAATATTTTTCATTATAATACTTTTCATTATAATTGACCCCCTGATCTGGATCAGATCAAACGTGAAGAAAAGCGACTACTATATGTATTTGGGTTTAAACTTAACATTTCTCAGAAACTTTTCTTTGTAACGAAATTTTGGGATATATTTAGAATGTTTGTTTCCAATTAGCTTTAAGAATGATAATTAATTTATACTTATGGATTTGAACTTAACATTTTTGAGCCTTTCATAATTTGAGGAATTTGTTAAAACGTTTTATTTTGTATTTGCAAAAAATGTCGAACTACATATTAGTTTTAGGAGCTTTCACGAATCGAACGTTTTTAGCCCAAATCATTTATTTTATCCTGAAATTCGATAGTTTGAAAGAAGGTGGGATTTTGGAATAAATTTAGAATAAGCTTTAAGCTTGACAATTAATTCATACTTTTGGGTTTGAACTTAACATTTTTGAGCTTTTTAATAATTTTTGGTTTTTAATAAAATGTTTTATCAGCATAAATCATGTATTTGAAAAAATTGTCAACAGCTATAGTTTTAAGAGCTTTCACTTATCGAAGCTTTTCAACTCAAATCGTTTTACTCAGAAATTTAAAAAAGGTAAATAAAAAGGTAATTTTATCTAAACAAATGTAGTTTTTTGTAAAAAATTCAGAATATGTGTTTTCAATGTTAAAATCCTCCATCCAAAATGTGTTTTCATTTTCGAGCGTTCCATGTGTAAGAAAACCAATCTGAGTAAACCAAGATTTAATTTTTTGTGGACATATGCGGGCCATCGTTCAAAAGTAGATGAAACAGAACATTATTCTATGCTATGACGAGTTCTAAATGAGCCGTTTATTTTGAAAGTGGCCTAAATCCATTTTTGAAAAATTCCAGTTAATGACAACAATAGATAAATCACAGTGTAATCTTTCTAACGGTAAACAATTTATTGCCAAAATAAAAAAATGAATCCCTAATACATTTGCAATAAATAAGAAAATACAAAATTCCGTATATTTTTGCATTTATTGTATATTGAAATAACCTGGATATAACCTACAGTAAAATAACCTACAGGAAATCGGAGAATAATCGAAATTTTGGCATAATCTCGAAAAACTTTTAAATATCACCATTTATATTTATGTGTGCACTCTGCAAGTTCTTACAACTCAAAGCTAAGCACAGAACATAGCCTTACAAAATTCGAATAAATTCGAAAATCTTTAAAAATCTTGAATAGTCCTTGGAATGTCGAAAAACTTAAGAAATCTAGAATAAACCGCGGAACAATTTCGATTACCCCAGAAAAATTGGAAAAATCTCTGTATTATGTGAATGTCGATTGATTTCGAACAATTTCAATAATACAGGAAAATCTGAATATTAATGATTAGATTAGTATCGAAAAGACTGTAGAAATTTAGAAAACTTACGCAAATTTTTAAAAATTCCCAAAATTGGTGTAAATTTGCAATTAGTTATCAAGTAACTTAATTTTACTAATACTACTAAGCAAGTTAAGGTTAAGCTCAAAAAAACTGAAATATTCAAAATTTCAAATTTTGGATATAAAATTGCTAACTCTGAATTTTGTACAGAAAAACTCAATTTTTTTTTTTATGTTTCAAGTAAGTATTTTCAGAATTTTAATATTTCGATAATTCAGAAGAATTATATCCAAATTTTGTCTTAAATACCCAAGTAAAAATCATTTGACGCTAAAATTAAAAACGAAGCAAATTAGGTTCGGGTTATCCAGAATAGTCAGCACAAAAATGTTTAGCTTCAACCTTAGTTAGTCATTTCTTTATCGCTTCTGCTCCACTCATATGTCTAGTTAAAATATTTAGTACCGGAGTTTTTGCAGAAGCATCCAATTTTTAATAGTTCCTTATGCCAAATCTTTTCAAGTTTTTAAAAATGCTTAATAGATTTTTGGAATTATACAATTTATGCGTAAAAGATTTTGTTAATCCTACAAATCGGATGAAGCTGAAGGAATATTTTGGGTTGGAAGAACATTTTTTAAATTGCGGAATACGGATATGGATAACAAAAACAACAAGAATGCCCAAAATGTTTAGCTGTAAATTCGTTATTATTGAATAATAATAATTTTTGGGGTCCCTGGATTTTATTTTTCCGATTTCGGGGGCCGCAGTATGAAATAGTTTGAGAAGCACTTGTCTAGAGTATTATAAGTACTAAACAAAACTCGATGAAGTACTTTATGCAAAAATCTCGTTAGCTAAAATCTAAATTAATATACTAGGACTGAACTCGAAAAATTCACTAAATTCGTTTTATTAAATCGCAGTGTGTCCAGAATATTAAGACGGACAATGTCTGAAAAATGTAATTTAGTTACAGTTTTATTTAATTTTTGGAAAAGAAACATTTAATGTCACTTTTATAATAATTGATTAATCATAATAGCTATTTCAAATATGATAATTGTACACCCAGCGCCATAAAAATGTGCGATTTGAAATTTAAAGGAAAATATTTGAAAAGATGTTATTTGCTTCATGAATAAATGACAAACATTTTAAATACTGGTTAAAAAAAATTTTTTTGCACTATTTTATATATTTTTAATAAATATTGTTGTGGTCGGATGTTTTAAACCTACTAAACTATGAGCAGCGGATATTTCCTAGGTTGCGTATGTTTCAAATGCTTTTTTCAACAAAAATAAAAATCTACAAAACAATTTATTTATGAAAATGATTATTTTTATTAAAGTTAAGCATAAAAATGATTAAAAAAATATATTTAAAAAAAATAAATCATATAATATAAAAATTCAATAAAAGGTTCGCACCATTGAAATTAATATTTAGTGGGCCATCCCTTGGCTTTGATGACATCCTTAATACGAGTCGTCATAGAATCATATAATTTTTGCAAATATTCTGTTGAAATTTCTTCGAATCATACTTTTTCAATTAACTTTTTCTGTTCTTTAATAATTTTCGGCTTATATTGCCTAATCTTGTATCTCTTTAACGCCCATAAATTTTCTGTAATGTTGAAGTCTGGACTATTTTCTGGCCACGATAGTGACTCGATCCCCAAAATTTCTTTAAATTTTGTTACCTAAAGGAAAATGGCATTACAAACAAACATTTTTGTATTACCAACAACGACTGTATCTTGCAAGGCGTGATCTGTGAAATGGAGTCAAATCATCTTCAAATATTGAATTTGTAATATTTTGTGTCAGATCCTTAATGGTCGGCACGACGCAGGTTTCAACAATTTTTTTTTTGTATTTTACTCCATTTACAGAACCCTTCTTGAAGGTGAATGGATCCCATTCCAAAAGCTGTTATGGATCCCCAGATCATAACGTATAGGGAATGTTTTAATGTCGGCAAAACGCATTGTGTCGAATACCTTTCTTCGTTTCGTCGTCGAACTGTCATCCTTCGGTCGGACCACAATGAATTAAATTTGGACTCGTCCGAAAATCCTTCTCTCCGTTAGTCCTCGGAAGTCCAATTTTTCGCTCATTTGTAAATTTTAATCTTTTAGCTCTCATTTTTAGGGTAAGGAGCGGTTTTTTCGCCGGTTGACAAGCGTCAGACCTACTTCGTTTAACCTTCCCTGTACAGTACGAACCGAAATTAAGCCGTTAGTTGTTGTTAAAGGTTTCTTCTTAGCTCAGCAGTAGTATTGAATCTGGGCCTTACCGTTAGTCGGTTTAATACTCGTTCTAAGCGATCGGAGGTCTTTTTCTTTCGCCCAGAGCCAGTATTTCTCGAAATTGTTGGGTCTTCACAATATCGCTTTAAAAAATGTTACTCCGGATTCAATACAAATGCTCATTTCCGCTATTTTCATATTTGTGTATTTTTTAGCATGAAATTGCAAAATTTCTGCTTTTTCGTCAATATTTAGTTTACAACCACCCATTGTAAAATTTACTCTTTGATGTCTTAACTGGAACTAACTAATATTTATCTCGATTACCACTCTAAATTATTTCACAACAATTGAAATATCAAAGAAAAATAAATGAGCGTAAAAAACAAAAAGAAAATAAATATGTAATGAAAGAGCGTAAAAACAAAAACTTAGAATAAACAAAAGAGACAAAGTGAAAATAAACCAATTCGCACATTTTTATGGCGCTGGGTGTACATACACCGAGAAGTTTTATTTGCCAATGGGTAATTCCCTCTCGCCAATACCAACAGACGTCCTTTTGATAAGATTATTTGAAAAATGTTTACAAAAACTAGGACGACAACCAACTTTTGTTAAAAAATACGTAGATGATATTATTATGGCCGTTCCAGAACGATATTTAAGAAGAAAATTGATATGTTTACATTCTTATGATCCCCATATTAAGTTAACCATTCAGAAAGAAGAACCAAACAAAATGCCATATTTCAAATTACTGTTAATGTGTGAAAATGAAAATAAACACTTTGGTTGGTATCGAAAACCTACTAGTACGGATATAATCTTGGATTACATTTCATCACATCCAAAATTAATGAAATTTAATGTTGCTGGGTCGCTTGCATAACGGATTTTTAAGCCGTTCGACCACCAGAATATTTTTCACATCATAAATAATTACAAAAAAAAACATCACACAGAAAATCATTAAACAGGCCATTAAGAAAACTAAATAAATAACTCATATATGAGCCGTTTATTTTGAAAGTGGCCTAAGTCCATTTTTCAAAAAAATCAAGTTAATGATAACAATAGATAAATAACAGTATAATCTTTCTAACGGTAAATAATTTATTGTCAAAACAAAAAAAAAATTAATCTCTAACACCTGTGCAAAAAATAATAAAATTCAAAATCCCATATGTTTTTTCATTTATTGTTTTCTATTCTTTCATTATCTCGTTTCAACAAAATATGGACTTAAACCACTTTCAAAATAAACGGCTCATATTCCAATCATATAAACAATACCTGCAACAACAACAACAACCGAAAAACAAATAACAATGAACAAACAGTTAAATTCAATAGCCTGATGTACATGCCTGATTTGACCGAACCAATAAAACACATTTTGAAACAAGATAACAGTAATCACGTAATCGGATCTAAAATCAACAATAAGCTAAAATACGATAATATTCATATAGGCAATTGAGGGTCAAATTCCAATAATGCAAATGTGGGAAAAATGTGTAGGCCAGATGAAAACCACATTAAAAACTAGAATACAGCAAAATCAAAGTGATGTCAGATATAACAAAACCATCACCGCTATTTCAGCTCATATAAACCCAACAACACATAATTTTTGTTTTAACTAGCCTAAAATTTTTGTTAAACAAAAATATGTAGGGTATCGGCTTCTTTTAGAAGCTAGGCCGATATGCCCGTACCCAAATCAAAATGTCAATTTTAGGCGGGACATAATTGGCACTTAAAGAACACAGTTCCAAAGAATCAGAAATTTCAATTAGCAGTTCAGTTTTTGAAAGTGCAATTGTTTTAATTTATAGACATTTGTAGTGTTTTAATTTATTCGTGACCTACATCAATGCTGTGTTGTAATGGGAATTGTATGAATTGTTTTAAGAAATTGTGTTTTATTTGTATTGTATCGAGTTTGTTCGTTTAATATTGGCTCTCTTGTCTGGATTATGGCTTACATACGTTTTTTAAGATTATACGTAATATGCAAGAGTATTATTATTTTTATGTGTACACATAGTATTGGATTTTGGTTGAATTTGGTGTTTCTCGATTGTTGGGAGTCTTGGATGTGAGTGTAGTCGAAATATTGCATGTGTCTATATAGGATAGAAATTTCTAGATGCTTTGTACATTTAAATTTAAATATGTATGGTTGTATATAAATTTTACAGCGGATTTGTTTTTTGTACCTTAATTAAGGCAATGTCCTATGCACAAACGGCAAACCAGCTAAGTCGATAATTTGCAAAATCAAAATTAATAAAAATGGTTCCAGCCTGTAAAGTATCTGTATCACCCTATTTTAAAAATTTTATTAAAATTGATTTAAATTGATTTAATTTCATACAAAATGCGCAGTTTTATGTTTTGACATTCGGCTTGAAGGCCGGCCAATTATCAATCAATTTTAATACAGAAATTTAAGAATAAGGTGGCACTTTTTTTTGTTTTTCAATTGTTGTATGGCGTTTACGCGTTTATAAAAATTTATTAATTGTTAAACACGCCACTTTTATTTTGTTAATTAATTTTTATTTAATTTATTTATTTATTATTATAATTTATTCATTTATTATGAAAATATAATTTTTAATTTGTATAAAATAAATTATTTATTTTTACAGCCATTTGTATCCTTTTAATTTATTTTTCACCATTTTGTTTCGTACACACAAAACGTGTAATTGATGGCCAACACAAAAAGCGACATGTTGTCGCTGTAGAGATCGAGACGAGACTGACAATGACAATAATTTATTTTGTTTTATGTTGATTTGTGATCTGTGTTGTATGTTTTGTTGTTCGTTTTTGGACAAGCCGGTCAGCGCAGCGGTTGTTTGTTTAGATGTCATGTGACATAACGCCCAATGAGTTGGACAGGTAGCACCCAATGTGTGGCGAGCTTGTGTTTGCGCCGGAAGAATTGTAGTGGTGCATTGGGTGAACCGCTACAGTTGTAAAGTGATGTTTCACATTTTATTTAAATTCCCTAAAAATGTTTACCAAATGTTTGTTGTGTAGCATAATTTTTACAAAAATATTATGTTGTTTATATACAATATTAAATACGCCTATGACAGAACTCATTCCTACAGGAAAAAATTCCTATAGAAGAATTGCTAGAAATCGTTTTGTCGGGAAAACTCCTACGCGTAGCAATTTTAATTCCGAAATCAAATTCCTTCAGGAATTGGCTATTACAAAGGATGTAGGAAAGGAAAAGATGTAGGAATTTTATACAAAATTCTCCGACAAAAAGAATGTGATGGCATTTTTCAGAAAAATAATTTTTAAATGAATAAACACATTTTTATTGTAAACAAAATAATTCTAATTCAGTTTAATGGTTGTTTGAAATCAGCATTTTTGAACTTATTTGGAGTACAACATCAGCTGTGTTAAAATGGGGACCCACTTATTTTAGTCAATTTATTTTTTACGTACCACTGAAAATATTTTATTTAAACTCGATTTTTCGCGTTTGCTAACCTTAGAAACACAAAAAATATAGTTCTAGGAAGTTTGTTTTTACGATGGTAAAAATAGAAACCCGACGCAAATGCAAATATAATAAATCACATCAGAATCTTAAGACAAGAGTTTAGATTTTTGTTTTTCAGAATATACGTTTTTAAATAATACAGCATACATCTAACTCTAAGTTAGAACTTGTTGAGACGCACTTTTTCCTGCATTCCAACAATGAATTGCATTCGTTTCACGAAAGAAAAAGGCCGATTTTCTTCAATATCTGTAGTTAGTTAGTTAGTTTAGAGCGGCTGCTATCGCACGCTAAGGGCAATAGTGGCCCATTGTGATATCACAGGATCTGACTATAGCCTCGTTTTTTTATTTTTTTATTTACATACCACCTGCAAATTACATTGTCCGTGCCAGGTATATAACTATATCGTCAAGTACAAAGTAAATCGCTGCCCAGGAATTTATAATGAAAATGATTAAATAGATTTAGTTTACACCTCCAAAAATTTATTTTAAAAATTTCTAGCGCACTACAAACGATTCCGTTTGGCCGGAATTTTACGTGTTTTTTTATTTTATACGCCTTCTCTTGTAATTCGGTTGCTGAATCTACAGATACTCCCACCAGGATTTCTTTTGATAACTTTCAACACTTATTTGGTTTTTTATTGCTCTCAGGTGCTTATGTTTCATTAGTTATATTCTTCTATGTACATATTTTAAAAACACAACAAAAATAGTCTTTAAAATATGGACGGAAATTACTGGGAATTTTCAATTCGGTCATGTAAACCAATTTTCACCTTTATGCGTAAACACGAATCATAGCTCCACTCAAAAAGTCATATTCAGGAATCTCAACGCAAAAAACGTTTAAGAATCTTATTTCCATCTTATATACATAGGACAGGGACCTTTTGATAATTTAGTTTGATTCATATCGAGCTTAATTTATCAAATTATCTATGAATTTTATTTCTAGGCTGCCTAATATGCTACAGTAGAAGTTTGATTCCAATTTTATTTTATGACTCGTAAAATATTTTGAATAAAGAGGGGTGTATTAAAAATATTAAAGTAAATTTTTTATTGTTATATTAGTTCAATTCGATAAGCACGTTGTATTAAGAAGTTTTGCCAAAATTACCTAAAATAAAGCCGGCCAATTAAAAGTTTTAATTGATAAGAATTTTTATATGAATTTTTATTAAAATAAAATCGTTAAGAAAAAATAAACACTTATTTGTTTGTTTTGCGTTTTGTTGAGAAAAATAAATTTGAATTATTTCGGATTTTACATATTGTTTTCCAAGGAAACTGGCAATATTCAATTCATTTTGAAAAATATGTAGCCAACCATCCGAAATACTACACAGAAAAAAAACGGAGTTCTCCTGACATTGAATCGGTGTCAAATAATATCCCACCGATCGGGTACAATGTTTTTTATCCTAAATTAGTAATTATTTTGATCGTAATTTACTTTTATCGGACAAACATTTTAACAATAAGAAGCCAGAAGTCACTTTTTAAGGAAGCACGTTTACACACTCGACGGATAGAAAGAATCACGAGTGATAGAGAGAATTCCATGGTTTTCATCCCATTGGTATTTAATTTTAATGTATTCCGAAGATTGTAAGATAATTTAATCTTCTCATCAGGCCGCGGCGACTGAACTCGTATACAGAAACTGGTAGATATATTACAAGTGATTGGCCTCTGTTATTTTTCTGAATTACCAAATCGAAAATACAGTGAATGTCATTTTCAATTAATATATTGTCCAGACCATTGGTTAAATTTCGTAATTATCCGTGTGGGCATCATACACACAAATTAGATTTCTGCTTGGGTTTTTGAGTTTGATTTAGTTGAATATAATTCACTAAGTCGATACACTCTAGTTTATATATAATGTATAAATTTAGAGTTTAATTTTTGTAGTTCGGTCGTAGCTACCTGAAGAGTAGACCTTACTTTTTCTGTACGAAACCGAATTACCAACACAAGAACTCAAAGAGATTTCTAATTTTTGAGAGTTTATACACTTTGTATTGACTCTGCGGGAAAGAAAAAGGGGGAGGGGATAATATTTCTACATTGATTGGTAGATATATTATATTTATAAGTGATTGGCCTCTGTTATTTTGCTGATTTACCAAATCGAAAATAGAGTGAATATAACGTATGAGGAATAAAATATGGACAAACAAAAAAAAGTAAAAAAAAAAATTATACTAATCAAATGATTTTAATCCATCATTTATTTAAAACTTTAATTCTTAGATAAAATTTACAGAAAAATTTGCGCTCCTGATGTATCAATCTTCTTGAAATCTCTTTTTATCTTTCTAATCAGACATTCAACATTTTTCTCACGATATCCATTGCTGTATACCATTCTCTTCAGATTTGCCCAAAAAGTTTCAATGGGCCTTAGTTGTGGAACATTTGGTGGGTTATAGTCTTTAGGTATAAATTCGATTCTGCGTTGACGTAAATCAGATAACGTTGCGTTGGCATAATGTGAGGATGCCAAATCAGGCCAAAAATCGTTTTATCATTTTTATGATATTTATTTATAAATTTCTGAAGCACAGGTAAACATTTGTTTGTGTATGTTTGCGCATTAACCGCCAAACCACTTTTGAAAAATACTGGGTTACTGACACCTCGTTCGCTAATAGCCACCCACAACATAACTTTACCTGGAAACTTGGTGTTATGAATAAACTTCTCCTTTTCTGGTGCATTGTGATCGGGAGACTCGTAGTAGTATTTTGGCTGCCATTCATTACCTTCAACAGTGAAATAACTTTCATCATCCATCACACATTTATAAGCTGAAGAAACAGCGAAATATGTTTGGGAAAGCACTCTTAATCTAGATTTGATTGTAGCTAATTGTTTGTCTGTAGTTGCTGGTGCCGATTTTTTGGGTTTGCGTTGAATATTCATACTTTGTAAATATTTCTTGATAGTTTTTGGGGCAACTTGATATTTTTTACCCAGTTTTCTGTACGATTTTGCAGTTCGACCCACTGTTTCACCTTTCAATTTCATTCGAACTTTGGTACATTGTATTTGACATTTTTTACCAGAGTCGGGTTTTCTTTCCACAGGTTCATTATTCTCAAACAGTTTAATTGTTTTGTAGATAAAGAATTTTTTGAATCCAAGATCCTTAAAGTAGTGAAAAATCTCGTTTTTTTTGTCTGGATTTTCCTGACAAAATTTACAAATTAATTTACGACGATCTACTTGTAACAACGACATTTTTGTAACGAATCGTAAAATGACGCAGTTGTAATGTATTTTTTATAAAATATACGGGAACCACCTTATTTAAAACCAAGGAAATTTTTATTTTTGGTTGTACAATACAAATACATTTTACATTTGTCCATATTTCATTCCTCATACGTTATATCTAAAATGACAAAATTATTTGGTAATACAAATAAAAAAACAATGTGTGTAGCCTCTACGCGCGACAGAAGTGAAACTTTTTAAACTTTAAATTTATAATTACTACAATTTATCGTTTAATGGTCCGGCTGGCATATACAGTAAAATGTGTAGCTTTACCGCAGCAAGAATTGAAGAAATAGTCAATTGATCTTTATAGTGTTATAGGAGTATTATACAACGTAAGAGTAGATACATCCAAATTAGATAATTGCACATTCTACATTATCTAGTTATTTTTCTCAATCTCTGTATGTTACTCCATGATCTGGTAAAAGAGGATTATCACAACTCGATTCAAAATCTACCTATAGAGGCACGATAAACGGAATAAAAGCAATATTATTTACTAATACTGATATTAAAGCGACAGTTTAGCTTGAGAACGCAAGAGAAATTGTGATGGTGTATTGTTCGGTTTATATTTTAAAGTGAATTTTGCTTAAGACAAACATTTTCTTAAAGAGAAATTCAGAATACTAAATAATTTACCTAAAGTAATGCAACCAGCGATTGATGCATAGGTGCAGTTTTCTCATGTCATTTGGAACTATTGCAGAGTATAATTGCCATGTCTCATTTTGTAGCTAGCATAAACCAATTGTTTCATTTTTGAATTGCCCGAGAAAAAGAAATACATTTTGTATTTAGTTTAAAAGTATTAAATTTAACCTTAATTTGCCAACTCTCATTGTATGATCCTTTAAATATCTATACAAATTTAAGTTTTATAAAGTTCACTTCTCTATTTATTGTAAATTTACAATAAGTTATTTAATATAATAACCGCCTACGTCTAAATAGTACAAAAACATTAAGTTTGAGATATTTGTGTAGAAGCAAATTATTTACAAACAAAATTTTTGTACTTGTTTTATATAATATACTTGTAAATTGCAATCAATACTTCAATATACTATAAATCTAGGAGGCATTGATTCGACTGTTCGTAGATGTTGTTTTTGTATTGCTTGCAAATTCATTCAATTTTATTCAATATTCTTTTGTTTTTTTCGAATCATACCCTGCCTAAAAAAATTTCACTTCAAAAATAAAAGAAATACTGTCGCTTTTTTCGTTTCATATCGCTTTTTCAATTTTTGCTTGTAATTTTTGTTTTGTTTCATCGATTTTAAAAATCACCCCGGTACTAAAGAATTTTCACTTCAAAAATATCACTAACCCAGTAAGATGAACCAAAAATTTCGCTTTGCGAACTAATGGTTTAACCAAGGTTTAAATAAATCAAATGTTTTCTTTGATTTATTTAATTTCTGCGCTGGTTTATTCAATGCTATGGTTGTTGTAAATTTGTTATTAGAACCTGACAATGATCGGAAGAACCTATTCTCGAAATGAAATTGCCTATATTGAAAACGGACTATTTTCGGAAGTATTTGGACATTTAACGTTCAAGGAGACTCGCCAATCGTGGAGAAACCCCAAGCAAGTTGCTTTAGTATGTCACAACACAGTGGTTGTAAAAGTTTTATTTTTCATGACACTCATAAAATGGAAAGAAAGCTCTCAACATTCTAATCTGGAGGTATAACCTGATTGTGAATAAGTGACTTGTTAGGGCACACACAATATTGTGCGCTTACGATTTATCGAAACTTAATCGACATCTTAACGACTATTATTATTGACACACTGCGATCTAATAAAACCGATTTAGTGTATTTTTCGAGTTTAGTCAGTAAGTCAACCTCAATTTTAGCTTTGCATAGAGTACTTGAGCGAGTTTAGCTAAGTTGGATTTATTAAATCACGGTCTGTCTAGGGCACAAATCACTTATAATAGATTACGCCTTGCGCACTTTGCCTATTTGGATCATAAAATAAACGGCTGGCAATAATGACGTCAAATGAGAGTAAACAGTTTTGTTTCACAATATTGTTGTGTGTAATTGAATCCAAAAATTAAATTAAATTAAATAAATAATGTGGTGCGCCTTATTTAATTGTTGTAATAACAATATAAATAATTGTCCATATAGTTTTCATTATTTTCCAACAAATAAGAGATTGTTGAAAACATGGATCCTATTTTGTAAAAGGAAAGAAATATTCAACCATAATACATCCATATTCAACCATAATATATCCATATATTATACATTTATTAGACAAATTCCTTATTTTTCATACATTTCCTTTGCAATATCTTACTAGCAACTCTCAGTTGACGTAATGCGCAGTAAACTACGAAAACGAAATCCACGAAGGTAATCTATTATAAGTGATTTGTGTGTCTAGGGTATTACTTACAAACATAATAAATTTCTCTTAAACTAATATTATTCTTTCGATTTCTTAATGTGGTCGGAAGAGCTGATGCAAGTCAGTGGACATATTTTTATTGAACTGTTCCAATTATTTTTCAATTAATATAATATGTTACTTTTAATTTGTTGTGTGGTAGCCGTTTTATTTTTCTATTATTATGTATTCTTAGCAATTTAACTCGACAAATATTGAGGTGGTTTAGGTCGTCATATTTAGCCTTCAAGATTTACCCTCTGTCTGACCTAAATTGGATAGCACATCCACAGAAGCGACCTGAACCTGACTCTATTTTTCTCAAGTCACACTTAGATCAATATATCATGTTACACTTCCTTGTTTCTAGGGATTGCAATATTAACATTACCGGTAATACCGGTTTTTGGACCAAATTTTGTAATAGGTATTAACGATAATGGATTAGAACCGTAGTACTTTTTCAATGTTTTGTTTTTTTATTCATTGTTTTTTGGTCATTGTTTTTATTTTTTACTTTTTTATTTTCATAGCAAATTTAGACAAAATTTGGTCCTAAAGCCGGTATTACCGGTAACAGTAACACCGGTACTGCAATCCCTACTTGTTCCTTTTAGAAATTATTAAAGTGAAAATATATTTGAGCTAAGATTAAGAAATTTTCTTTCAATCTAACCAACATAATGAATATACTATGTTCTTCTCCTACTTTATAGCTCAACAAGGAATGAGCTCAATAATTAATTTATCTACCAGTTATCGAGACTAAGGCCCCTATTCACAAAATGCAAATTAGCTCTATAACCGTAAAATTTCCGATTAGTACTAAAATGGTATTCATAAAATGTAACTAGACTCTATAAACGAAAATTATGCTCTGTAAGTTTACAGTGACAAATTTGTTGACGTAAAGCTACATATCTTGATTTTATTAGTTCATTTGATTTTTTCAGGAAGTACTACTCTCGATGGCATCTATTTACCTGCAAGAATTCAAGATGATTTATTTAAAATTGTCTATTAGGATTTCCATGTATTCTTAACGAATCAATATAGTACGTATCCTTGATGGTGTCTGTAATTCTTATCAAAATAACTTTTTTCTTCAGAATTTTGGTGAAGGTTTGTGGAACTGAAAATCAGTCCAGAAAACATCATCTGAACTCATATAACTACACATTTGAGAAAGTGTTCAGATTCTTGTGAGATTTCTTAGACCCCATGACAATGGTCTATGGGACGCCATAATGCCAAGGAATGCCTTGCTACCGGTAATCCCCTACGCTCTCTACTAAAGTCTAAACTGAAGGTATAAAGTGATCACCTCATTTATCGTATTTGAGTGTGAAATGTTAGGCTACCGGATTACAAAAGATGGCCGCCGAAATTTAAACGTAATTATATGCAATACGCATGTATGCATTATGTTTTTTACGAAGCCGGGATTTACACGGAAAAGGCCACATCGGATCCTATTCTGTGCAAAAATAGTTTACTTACCTATCTATCAGGTAACCTGCAAAAAATCTCATATGTACATTCTCATTCATTTGACTTTCAAGCCAGAATGATTTGTTATGATTCGTTTTTTGACATTTCGATTTATCAAAGGCTACTATTTTTCTTACGGCGGCGAATTCAAATGTATTTATTTACAGTGGCGAAGTTCTTACAGTTTGTGAATGCCAATTTTTAGTACTCTGTAACTTTTGCTCTATAAACAATTTCCGTAAAGTTACAGCTATAGAATTTTTACATTTTGTGAATCGGGGCCTAAATCTTTTTTTCTCTTTTACGGAAAATGCATCACAATCACGTAAAAAGATTTCATATCATTAACAACTTACAAATTATTAAGTCCATTAATAATCCTCAAGGTGTTTTTAAAATCACACATTTTTAAAACTACCAGACGAGAGACGACGAATTGAGTTGTAAAATACTGCACCTATATTTATCGATTTTAAAGATCATTCTACATAATTATGCAATCCGCTTACTGTTTATAGTTTATACATATATGTATGCAAAGCTGTTAAAAGTGCATATAAATAATTAATAAGCTAACTACAAGCTAGCTAGCTACAAACTAATTTAAATAATAATATTTTTTCACTACTCATGTGGAAATCGATAATACATTTGTAAAATGCAGCCTGTAATGGAAACTAATGACAAATGCTATGGGATTTTTGAAATATAGCAATTTTGAACGTGTCCCATAGAACGTACAGCAAATTTATTTTGTGATATTAGCAGTCAAAGAAATTTTGTTTATATTGGGCTAGATACTCGATACTCAGATAAGCAGATAAGCAGTTATATTTTGCGAATTTGCTAGAAATGTTAAACACGATAATTTAGCAATCCAATTTGTTTCTGAATTTCAGAAAATGGGCTACTTTAATGCACTTTAACGTTTGTGCTGAATACAAAAATATATTTTACTTTGCTAAAATAATCTAGTAGTTTATGCAAGCAAATTTTCGATTAGCAAATCCGCCATATTTGCAGAGTTGCGAATTGCTAGAGTATCGAGTATCTGGCCCATTATCATAGTAAAAAATAATATTTAAAATGGAAACTATAAAGTTTAAAAAATATAAACAATTTTGTAATTTTTATTCATGAATAACCAATTAAAAATTGGAGTCCCGTTTATTATTGTTTTTATTATCATAACTGATCTTTATAATTTTGCCGGGCGAAAGGTAAGGGAAACTTAAGTAAAATATTTCAATTTCTCAAAATTGATTCACAACACACAAATAATAGTTTCCCTTTAGTACCTACGCATAAAATTGTTGTAAATCATTTTTTCTTGATTTACAGCACTTTTTTTTATACCATAGAACTCCACATAAAATCCCACAAATTCATAACAACTATGCTATAAAATTAAATTATTTGCATGCCAACACAAATTTATTTTTTTGAACTTCCACCTTGAAAAACAAAAAACATTTAAAATTACTCAATTAACAAATACTAAACTATTGTAAAAGAGTTTCCATTTCATAAATTATTGAACTGAGACAACGCGACATTCTAAACCATGACTAATAGAGTAGTGACTAATTTATAGTTTATTACACTATTTGTAATGAAATCCATTTTCAACTTCTTCTGATACATATATGCATACATGATAAAATTGTGGTAATTTTTGGAGCCAGAACCAATCAAAATTACATTAATAACTCTATTAATGCAAGAAAGCGACTGTTTCACAATTGAATCAATTTGGGTGGTGCATGCACGATATCGATTTCAATCAAAAAATGACTGTTTTTGGATTTTGTGACGCAGTTCAATTGATTTGACCCTATTGTTGTTTTTATAATTGGAATTAATTTTTTTATGGAAATCCAAAAAAATAATAGTTTTATTGTGGGCACAACAATAGCTAAGGATTATCACGTCAATCAATTTTTAATTTTTTTTAATTTCATTTAGTTATGTATGAATGTGTCGAAATGGATACAAATCGTCACATGAGTTTTATCTGGTCATTCTTTGAAAAATGAATTATTAATCCAAAATGGATCCTGATATTTTGGACAATCCTCTTTCAGAATTTCTACACGAAATTGTCGTATCGCTTATGTATCATGATAAACCAATTGAAAGGTATGATTGACAGCTGTTTCAAATTCGTCTTTTCTTGCGCATGTCGTCATTCGGTGCGATAAAATCACAAGGCTTTGTTGTTTTTATTAAACTTTTGACTTTTATTAAAATTCGCAAAACAATTCGATTTGTTTTTGTTTGCTATGAACTAGCGTTTATAAAAAAAGTATAGCACCGAATGAAGTCCGAAAGAGTTCTTTTCCAAATAAATATTAATGTTTTTTATGAACAATTGATTCAAACGAACATTTTTCATAAAATTTACCCTGACTACTACCACCAACCAACATCGATAGACGTCATTTTAAAGTTGGCAATTTACAGTTTATTTTTGAGTTATACCAACCGTTATACCAACCGTTGAGTTATACCAACCGTTTTATGTTAATTTTTGTTCTTTTCGAACCACAAGAATTCAATAATAGTCGTGTTCCAGTCGACCACTTCAAGTACTTATGAGTACTTAGGTTTGTGTCTTTGCTTAAATTTAACTACTCGTAACTGCTCTTGCATTCTGGCAAGAGCAGTTACGAGTAGTTAAATTTAAGCAAAGACACAAACCTAAGTACTCATAAGTACTTGAAGTGGTCGACTGGAACACAACTAATATTTTCGGAGATACGTTTATATTGTATTGTTGTTCCGTAAACCACAAAACTTGCTATTTTTATCGATATTTTAGTTCTTATATGTTCTACCTGGAAAATTATTTACGGATTTGACGAATTATTCAAAATATATTATTCATTTGAAACATTACGTTATTCCGGAATTAGCCAGATAAATGTTTTCCTCTTCGTAATATTATACATTATTAGGTATTTATTATTTTTAACGTAGAACTACCTATCTGAGAAAGTAATGAACGTAAACTAACAAATTATATGGCATTAGATACGTTTTATAGTCAAAGAATAGACAAAATATATTTTATGTGTCTTACTCTCACCACTTCTTTACAGTGGCTTTAAATATTAAAATTAAATTTCTCGGTATTTAATCGAGAAAACTTTTAAATTAATAGTGACTGCAATACCATAAGCCTCTGATTTCGAAGGTAAGAGGTAAATCTAAGGAATGCACGTGATAAACTTATAAAACTAAACTTAAAATTGATTTCTTTTATACAACAATAAAAATTAAGACAAAACTTTAGACACAATTCCAAAAGCAAGTAAAATGTTTTATAGAAACCAACCAAAATGAATAGACAGCGAGCATAGAACAAGACAAATCTGAAAGAGCCGGCGCTAAATGACCATCTGCAACGATACGTAGGCGAATTACAAGTCCTCGTATGAAAATGCGTTTTAATGAAATTCAGCCATGGAGCTACAATCTTGCGATATAACTTGACAAGTTGAGTCTGCACAGCAAGGACAAATGAACATGACTATAACTAATAATTTCCACACAAGCGAAGAAAGAATCAAACTTCATAGATAGAGGTACACACGAAACAATCGGTTAGGAAATTTGGCCGCTAATAAGTGTGCATTATTAGAAACCGCTGTCTTAATCGTGTATTCCCGGGAGTCCAAGAATAGTAAATTCAGTGAAAGGAAGACCTCATATGACCACGAGAAATTTAATAACAGGGAAACAGCTAGGCGAAACCAAGACCTAAGCGATCAGGATCCTAAAAATTTGTAGCCCGCAGAAGCTCAAATTCAGAATGTCGAAAAGCGCGGATAAATAAAATTTCGAAGTAACCCAGAGGCCTTTCCAATACTGGACGAAGAGGCAGAAGTTTTTCAAGCATGCGACCAAGCCGACGAACAGACCAAAGCATACTGTCAAACATATTTTGGGTATTCCACTTAAACTGCTCAACCAACCGCAGGTATGAGGACATCAATGTGGTAAATGAAACTGTGATCAGTGTACCGTTATCAACATCGAAGGGAAAGTGGTAAATTAAGACCCACAATCCTGTGTTACCAATTGAGACACACAACGGACATCTTTACCAAGTCCGTTTCGTGTAGGATCAGTACGCGAGATCAGCTTAAGCTTCTCGATAAGGAGAGCAAGATGGCTGAGCGAGAGTTCGAAGCAGAAAAATATTTGTATGTGAATCAAAAGGAAATAATGCGACAGCGGCGTGAGTTATTGAGAATGGAAGCCATAGGGGCACAAGTATATATTCGGTGTCCTTAGGAGAGAAACGAACCAGTACAAGAGCCAGATATACTTCAGCCACCTGCCATCACCATAGAGCTACCAACACGCATATATTTGATCCCCCGCTGTCCTGGCTACGACCAAACACCACAGAACAACAATTCTTAGACGGCACTGTGGCCGGTACTCCATCCATAGTACAGAGTTTCTGTTTGACCTAAAGTCAATTGCAAGCACTGATGGTGATACCGAAGGAGCTCCCGCTGTTCTCAGATGATCCCTCCTAAATACTGGCCACAGTTTATATAACAGCCCTTATAAACTCTGCGGGAGGGATGCCTATAACGCCGTTAAAACTCAGGTTGTTTAGGAAACCATTGGCTCCTTGACTGCAGAATTAAATCAAAATGTGGAGTAGAAGGTTGCGACCAACCACACCATGTAATGTTACATTCGAAGCCAAAGACACTGAACTCTATATTGATAGATCCGAAGCCTCGAGGAACAAGTTCTCCAGAACGTTGTAACAATGCGCAATCGACGAGTAAAGCCGCGGTTATTACATAGCCAACACAAACCAAAACTCCGGCTACTACTGAACAGTGAATCCACATGCACTGTCGCACAAAATTATTTGCATATTACCAGATAGTGCCGGTGGTGTTGTACGGGAAAGCCGGACATACAGTAACTACATGTTGCCTCTGTAATAATGAAATGGTGTACATGAAAAATCGTAGTTTTAAAATAACTTGCATATAAAGTTTTTTTGAGAAAATTTTTTGAAGTAAAATATTTTATTTCATAGAAAATTTAATTTTCTATGAAATATAAGATTTGATTTGAAAATTTTTTTTAAAATAAATCTGTGGCAACCGACATGAGCTCCAGGAGGTCAGGACGAACGAGAAGCGCTAGAAAAGTTCAGCCATTTAAGAAACCTTGATATTGCGACTTACACAGAGGTACAACCACTTACATATATTGAAAGGTTTGGATCACTATGAGCTGTTAGTTCCACAAAATACAGTTAGTGAAGCACGGGGGATCCAGTGGCGATACTTACGCGCATTGGATAGATGCTAAAGGGCGGAGCACGAGAAAATAAATTTAACTACGTGTCACTGAATTATCACAAAGTGGTATACAATGATCTACATTCTATCAATTTCCCGATCGAGAGGTAGAATCCCACGAAGACAACAGAGCAAGGTAAATACTTGCGGACACAAGCTGGACTATTGTGGAATAACGATGACATAAAGTTTTTACTTTCAAGCTAGATGTCTATGCATCAATTCCTTAGCTTCGAACGGAAGCTGTCGATCATCAAGTATAAAGAGATGGGTTGGCTCAAGAACTTATCCGTTGGAGAAGCACAAACGCAAGGAGAAAGAACGTGGTACTTACCCATTTTTACGAAAACAAACCCTAGCAAGCCTGGCAAGACGAGACTCGTGTGGGATGCAGCGACAACAGTAAACGGAATTTCATTAAACTCAAATCTGTGACAGGTCCTGATCTATTGGTAAACCTCGTAGCCGTGCTGTTTAAACTTCGTGAACACAGTTATGCCGTCAGTGGCGACATACGGAAAATGTTTCACCAGATTGGGATCAAGCGGGACCACCAAGAAGCTCAGCGATGCCTGTAGAGAGATCGATCATAAGAGGAAGTCCCTATATACCAGATAACTGTAATGACGGTTGGAGCATGCTTTCGGAAATCTATACCTCGATTAAGAAGTTGCCGATTAAGAAGTTACTAGAAGTTGCTACGTGCAAACGAAGTGAACACGAGCCCACATAAGAGATGCCCGAGGTACCAACAATGGAGGAACTACCAAGGCCGCGGGTGGCTGCTGGGATGCGCCCATTTACGTTTGTTGGAATAGATTACTTCGGCCCAATCATTGTGAAACATGGTAAACGGATCGAAAACAAATGGGGGCCTCAAGCGGAACGAAGTCTTTTGGTAACTTCAATAGTGAAATCCACAAGTTGCGTGCTGAGTGGAAATAACAACAAGCAATTTCTCGCATATTCTGGAGCCGTTGGCTCTCTGAGTATCTCTCGAAAACAATACCACTGCAAGAAGGAGATGTCGTAGCAGTGGTACATACAACACACCACATATTTGGCAGTTAAGCCGTATCAAAACCATAAAAAAGAGCACCGACGGAAATATCCGACAAGCCGACGTAAAGACAGCATCAGAGGTAATACGGAGATCTGTGTCAAAGCTAGCCGTCTTAGTAAGGGTACCGAGGGAATCGAGTTGATCCTATAGGACACACACCTGAGGGGAATGTTGAAGACAGCGAAACTTTTCCATAGCAGAAATTTCCCGCCTCAAGAAGTACAAAAAACACCAAGTAAAGTTGACAGCCAATAATTTAGTTGGAAACCGTAGTAGCTGAAATTAGGAATACGGTTTTGTCTTTTTATTTAGTTTTGTGTTTTTGTAAAAAATTTGACAGGAGAAGTCTTACGAAGAAGACCTTTAATGATTAGTAAATTGTAACTGGTGAAAATTAATTAAATTTTCAACGTTCTAAATAATAAATATAATATTGGCCATCAAGTGGTTTGAGTTTTATTTGATTTATTACAAGATTGAAAAGTTCGAAGGTCGCCTAAGGCTTATAATTTCAACAGTATGTGTGGCTTCGTAAGTGTTACGGTGTCCAATAGCATGTGTGTGGGTATTTTAATTCGCCGTTATTATTGCATTCCCGTTAGTGATGACGAAGCTGACTTTGATAATGCTGGTAGAAGATATGGCTTGGCTTCGTTTATGTGTACGTGTGTCATACGACACTGTAAGGAGCGTGTGTGCGCATTATCTAAACGATAAGTTGTTTTAAAATGTTTTTTTATTGGTTTTAAGATTTAATTTATAATAATTATTTTTATATACTCCAAAAAAGAACAGCCGAATAAATACACATTTAACAGTAAATTTCCCTTACAGTCGCAAATTATTGTATAAAATTCATTTCAATAATGTTAATTGTCACCTTAAGTACACATTTCAGTATCAATTTGCATTATAAGAAGGTTTATCACTGAAATGTTCGCATAAAGTGGCAAATTACAAAACACATTTTAGTAAATGGAAATTGTCGCCGAACGCATACGCTTCGGTATTATTTTGTGTCATTTTGACTAATTTCTTACTGAAATGTATGCGTAAAGTCAATATTAATAATTTTTATTTTATGCACGCTTTTCAATGTCATTTTGCCTTATTTGTAAAAGGATTATAACTGAATGTTCCCAAAACTCTCAAAATTTTAAAAACATTTCGGTAATTCAAAACTGTCACCTTAGGTTAACATTTTGATTCTATTTCGGGAAATTTTGAGAATTTTATCACGGAAATGTTCACATAAAGTCATTATGACCATCGTGAACGTTATATTTTTACTTTAAGCGCACATGTTGTATACCGAATCACCAATTATTTTAGGTTAAAAAAATGTCTTTTCTTTTCAAATAATATAATTTTTTTTAATGACGAATAATTTTGAAGTTCCTTGTGTTTTTAGAAGTAGAACGGTTCCATATACTATAAATATGCGATTGCATTAATTTTTATAAACAATATTGTTTTTTAATAGACAGTAGAGTAATAATATTTTATTATAGTTATGAAATATAAAGTTTCAAAATATGGACATTATAAAAGTCATTGATTATTATTTACTAAACTCTCTAAAACGAAAGTGAATTACATATGTATAATCAGAATGAAACGAGAATATTTTGTGACTGTGTAATTGCGTAACTTTCACTCGCAAGAAAGAATTTCAGTCGCAATGTTAGGTATATGTATGCATAAAGCACACTCGCATTCGCATTACCACAAAAAATGTACCGTCTGTTACTAAAATGTGTGTTACAGCTACATTTTTGTGAAAACGGAAACCTTTGAGTTACAAAATATGCATTCAGCTTTGCACACAATCATTCCCTAAATCGCGTACATTTCGCATTATTCTTGTGAAATGTAGGTACAGGCGCATGTGTATCCATAAAGTAACAGTGCGTGCGCTCATAATGTATACATTTTTCGTTTATGGTTTGTTGGGTTAGCTGTTGTTAAAAGGTCTCTTCTTAGCTCAGCAGCCGTATTAAATCTGTGCCTTACCGTTAAACGGTTTAATACTAGATCTATGCGATCTGAGGTCTTTCTCTTTCGCCCAGAGCCAGTATTTCTCGAAATTGTTGGGTTTTCACAATATCGCTTTAAAAAACGTCTTACTCCGTATTCAATACAATTGATCATTTTCGTCAACATTTAGTTTAAACGATCCATTGTAAAATTTACTCTTTGATGGCTTAACTAGAACTAACTATGTAATATTTATGTATCTCGATTTCCACTATAAATTATTTCACAACAATTGAAATATCAAAGAAAAATAAATGAGCGCAAAAAACAAAAAGAAAATAAATAAGAAATGAGCGAAAAAACAAAAACTTAGAATAAACAAAAGAGACAAAGTGAAATAAACCAATTCGTACATTTTTGTGGCGCTGAGTTTACATACACGCACATAATTTCATTTAAGGGACGCCTTAAGTGTAGAACACCAAAAACTTTTCAATATTTATTTTTGCAGTTATTAATGTTTATTATGTACATACATATTGAAGAGTTTAAATTAATTTTTTATTATTATTATAATGTTTAAGCAAGTTATTAAAAAAATATGAAGGTGTCTCTGAAAATTTCTTCTTCACAGACCAAATCACGGACGGCATTCTAGCATCTCGTAGAATTTTTCGAAAAAAAAAGAAATATATTTTTGTAAAGTTTATGAGTGTAGTTTATCGATATTGCTCGAAAATTAATTATTTCGTCATAAAAACTTGTAAAAATCATTATTTGAATGTTTTTTGTTTATAACTTTTTCTTAGTAATGTTTTTAGTACAAAATGAAACGATATGTTCAAACGATTGTTCTGAAAAAAACAGGTTTATATACAGGTAGCAGGTATTGTCAGATCGCCGGCGACATGCATATATACGATAACATTGCTGCTTTAAATGTACTTGTATTGCATACTTTTCGATACTTGGTAAGGTTCTACTTTTTAAATAAAATCTACTTCAAATAGAATAGGTTACTTTATACATAGGTAATTTATTTAAATCGCTTAACTAGTGACATCTGTAATTTATCACAGAAATTACTTATTGACGTAAGAAATAAATAATTTACTTGCCGTCTTACTTTGGTAAAAGTTACTCCTATCCGGATAGGAATGAAATTTTGCCCAAAGTAAAATCGCTAAACTAGTGAATTTAAATCGCTTAACTAGTGACATCTGTAATTTATCACAAAAATTACTTATTGACGTAATAAATAAATAATTTACTTGCCGTCTTACTTTGGTAAAAGTTCTTCCTATCCGGATAGGTATGAAATTCCAATTTTTGAATTTTGTTTTTTTTATTGATTTGTATTTTTTATTGTATTTAATTGGAATGAAATGAAATAATAATAATATTAATAAAAATAATAATAATAATAATTTTGCCCAAAGTAAGAGCGAAGAATAATTTTTTATTTTACTTTCAACAGTTGGCACCAAGCTCTAAAATTTAATTTATTATTTAGAATTTTATCAAACATAAAACAGTGATAACAAATTATTGAATAAAGTATAATTATTCCAAATTATAATAAATAAATTAAATAAATTTAAAATTTGATTTATCGAAAAATTAAGAATTATTATTTAATACCAACTCATAAAACTAAATATATGTAAATATTACTCTAGTGGTAAACAAACACTGCAACTACGTGAAGAATAGAATTTTCTCAGTGGAATAAAATTATTCATCCGGAATGAAAATACATGGCATTGTTGTTGTAAAATTGCCAAAGTAAGACTACATCTATTTCTGTACGAATTGATTTAAAAAGCAATGCCACTTGACTTAAATACAAAAATTTTCTTAGAAATAGATTTTCTGTTTATGAATAAATGATTTAAATTAATACTAAATAATATAAAAAACTCAAATAAACTTACAATAATTTAACAATTTTAATAGACAAATGACCATTTAAGTCAAAATCTGTTTCTGTAAAATTGGGCGCTAAACAATACATGTGAATTTCTAAGTCCAGCTTGATTGGGTTTCCCATCAATTTAATCCATTTCAATAATAATTTTATTAACGTCTTGCTTTTCGATATACTCGTATACGATCTCAACTTTCACAAAAAACAAAATCTGCAAACATTCCTAATCCATTTTTAATCCGCTGTCAAACAGAATTCTTGAAAGACAAACATGTAAATATCCCACCAAACCAATTAAACATTTTATTTTGAATCGTATACGACACACAATTTATGTCTTTTTAAATGGGTTACAATGAATTTTTGTATTTTCGGTATCGTTTGGTGATGTGTCTGTCGATTATATACATACATAGATACATACTCATACAAATATGTTGTTTGCTAGACACTCGATTATTTTTAGAACGAAAACCACACAAGACTATTTACATATCATAAATTTTGTCGATATTCGAGTTTTTCTTTTTTCGGAAATGGTTGTCACATAATAATTATCTTTAATAAATCGTTTTGTGATCCATGGATATCAAGTGGCGATATAAATAAGTAATTAATTTAATTCCTAATGCATCTTTTGTTTTCCGGTTTTACTTTTAGAGTACCGAATTTAGTAACCCGGGTGACTTGACTAAACATAAACTGGCCGAGTACAGCGATCCCCAAGGAGTGCAACGGAACCGGATAAGCTATATGCGTCGCACTGGACAATATAACGCGGAAATGAAAAGTAAGTAAAAAGCGGTTGCGGCAAATGCATTTATGAACTGATCATTTCAATTTATATAGTTCTAGCTGAACAACATGTGCGGCACGTGAAAAACCAAGGACAATGCGGTGTGCCAAAACCCAAATTGGTACAAGTGAATCAAGATCCGTCAAAGCAATACTTTCCACATTGTACGATATTGCATGTGTGTTCGAATGAATCGGGATGCTGTGCAAACGATGCGCTTATTTGTGTACCGAAATTTACTGTGGAGGTTGATTTACATTTCGCAGTAAGTATGATTTTTTTTATAGGTACATTCAGATTCAGGTGTGATTAAATAAATAAATCTTATTTTCCCATTTTAAATTTGTATAATAACAGGTGATCATGATGGAGGGTAAACGAAATTTAAATCTATACGAGACTAAAAAATTTTTAAATCATACACAATGTGAATGTGTTTTACGATCGGCTAGTCATGAAAATTATCAAAATGCATTATATATGGCAGAGGTAACATCACCTAGGCTGATTCCACCAGCTCGGCCTCCTTCACAAAATATAAACAGGCGAAAAAGATGTCCGCGCTATTTTGTCAAAGTAGTTTTGCAGCAGGATTACAATGAAGAGGGCGAGGTCGAAGAGGAGAGTGAAAATTCACAACAAGAGGTCAGTTGTGATTGTACATCGAGTAATCGGGAGTGTAAAAGTTTCAAAGAGGGTTTTGAAAATTTTTCAATACTCGATAGAACGTAAGTTTATTATTTGTATTATTATCTAATTGGCAATCTGACCCCTAAGTAGAAGCTGTAGCTATCTGAACGTAATGAAGTGTGACTTATAATGTTGACAGTTATTGGACAGTATCAATAAAATGTAGTAGGCAATTGGTATAATGGAAAAGATTTGCTACCATCAATATAGTTACATACTTTACAGTTTCTGCTAATTTTCGATATAATTAAACAAAACCGTTATGCTAAGCGATGTACCAAGTTAGCTTCTTGTAAAAAAAAGTTTTCATTCTCTAATATCGATCAATAATTTGAATACTAATGACAATGTGATCGTCTGTTGGAGTGCATAACTCATTGGCCGACCCATATCTTTTTCCGATTATATCGTCTGTAATGCATAAAAGAATATAATTTCAATTCATGATAGTATCGCATGCCTCAAAAAGTAAATCATTAGAAATAACTTCTAAAATATTTGCTTATTAAGTAATTTGTTTTTTAAACTTACCCGCGCAATCCGCATAAAGTATTTTTCGCTGCCATCAGAAAAATCTTTACATTCGAAACATTAATATTAAGACATTTAGTATAAAATTAAGAAATATGTTTCATTTTTAACCACTCTTCAATAAAGGCAAATGTCATAAATATCATAAATTCAAAAAAATGAATCTCGATGGCCGGCAAATAATTAACTATCTGCGTAACATACTTAGCGCCGAACCTGGCCTATTATGAAAAGAATTGTTTTTATCTTACGAAGAGGCGAAGAAAAAAATTTTTCAATCATCTCTTTTAGCTGTTTACTATATCGATTGAGCTGCTAATTTACATGATTAACTTTAACTGGTAGCCTGATTTTTTCCTATCTATAGGATATAGGATATGTATATGAGAATTTTACAATTTACAATACACCTTAGAAACTTTTTAAAATTTCAATTTTATTGTATTTAACGCATACTATACATGCGGAATTTACATCAAACTTTAAATTACTTCGATCTAAAAAGACTAAAGTATTAAAATCCTGTCAAAAATGACGAAAAATTTAGTTAATCCAAAACCACTTTTCTCGACGTTCTGGAAGACCCTTTGGAAGTCTAAAAACGCAAAAAAAATGTTCGTCCATCTGTCTGGATGTCTACCCATCGAGAACGGGGTCTGTACGATTTAGATTTTTATTTACCAATCTGGTTCTATGGTCAAGGCGGGGATTTGAAAAGCTGTTTTGACCTATACATCAAGAGGGTCGTACCTACCATACAAATTGACCCAAAACACCTGGTTAAAGAAGTATTACCAATTGTTTATGCTGGTTTCAATATTGAGTTGAGCATTGAGTTTGGGATTGAGTTGAAGGTTAAGTTAGGGGTCGATTTGCATGCAGGTTTGAGGATTGGGTTGTAAGAGAGTTTGCGTTTGGGTTAAGGATTGAGTTGCGGGCCGTTTTTCGAGTTAAATTGGGGTTGAGTTCGGGTTGGATTAGTGTTTAATGAGCAGTTGAGCAATCTATATAAGTGAGTGTTTGTATGTAAGTATGGCATATGTGTATGATAGTTAAACAAATCCACATACCTTGACCTATTTGAACCAAACTTTTCTTTATAAAATGATCTTTTGGTGAAGTTCTGGAATATGGCCAAGTACGAAAGATCTTGGCTATTTCTCAACCAATTATGATGAAATTCGCCATATGTGTTGTAAAAGGGATTCTAAAATGATTTTTGGATTAAGTTCTGGAATATGGCCAAATAAGAGGGAACTTGCCTATTTCTCAACCTATTATGATGAAATTGGATATGTGCGTCGGAAATTGGATTCTAAAATGATTTTTGAGTAAAGTTCTGGAATATGGGTAAGTATGATGAAATTTGTCTATTTTGAAGCCGATTATAATGAAATTTAACATGTGCATTGGGAAATTTATTCTAAAATGGTTTTTGGATTATGGCCAATTGTGAGGGAACTTGCCTATTTGTCAACCTTTAATGATGAAATTCGATATGTGCGTTGAATATGTTATTCTAATTGGATGAAGTTCTGGAATGTAGCCAAATATGATGGAACTTCCCTATTTCTCAACCGAGTATGATGAAATTTGACCGGACGTGTGTCCCCCACACACTATATTTTTCTAAATGTGCCGCTTTGACAGCAAATACTCAGAAAAGGAGCGAAGGATTGCCAAGAAAAGTTTCTAACCGAAACTATATTATTGAGATAATCTTGATAAATGATCAAGATAGAAATAGTACGTTTACGCTATCTTAATAGCTGCATGATTCGCAGAAACCTAAACAGACAACATTATAGAAGCCATATTGACATATTTCTCACAACCTCTCTAAAGTAATTGTTGGGTCACATTTTCTTCTGTTCGTTGGAAACATCAAAATTCATCAGGTTAAAAATAGCTAAGTTATTTTCTTATTGACCATATTCCAGAACATTATCTAAAAATCATTTTGAAATCCCATTTCCACTGCCAATGTCAAATTTCACTAAAATCCGTTAATAAATGAATGTGTATGAACCGTATATTTTGAAAGTGGCCTAAGTCCATTTTTCAAAAAATCAAGTTAATGATAACAATAGATAAATAACAGTATAATCTTTCTAACGGTCAATAATTTATTGTTAAAATAAAAACAATGAATCCCTAATACATGTGCAATAAATAAGAAAATAGAAAATCCCGTATATTTTTGCATTTGTTGCATTTTTATTCTGTCATTATCTCGTTTCAACAAAATATGGAATTACGCCACTTTCAAAATAAATGGCTCATATTTCAGAACTTCATCTAAAAATCATTTTAGAATTCCATTTCCAACGCATATGCCAAATTTCATCATTATCGGTTAAGGAATAGCCAAGTTCCTTTCTAATTAGCCATTCATATAATTTGCAAAGGTTCAATTTGAAATGTAGACGGTTCAATTTGGAATATAAAAGGTTCAAATTACTCGATTATACGAAGTATTGTTCCCATTTGAATCGAATATATGAAACTTTTAATTCCAATTAAATTTCTCATTCAATTCAAACTTACTCGATTATACGAAGTATAAGACCCCTTTTGATTCGAATACAAGAAAATTTTGCGTTGTGTTGTAGGTCATGGTATATAAAGAGCACTATAGTTATCTCATATATACACCGAACACGAATGAAAACAACGCCAAATAACAATAAAAAATAAAAATAAATAAAAATCGTACTATACATAATACTAAAGCCACTAACACACATATAGAAAATAGATGTTTTCATCTAATCTTCCATGTGCCAATCAGGGGACGTACCGATGTGTATATGGCTTCTCTATCACACAAAATCAACATTAATGTATTACAAGCCTGACTATCATAATTTATTTTTCGCTTATACATGAAAGTATTGGTGATCGGATCCACTAGAATAGGGATTATCAAATAACATACTAAAAAATCAGCGCAACATTCGTTTTGTTTTCTTGCAAAATACGTTTAAGTATGACAATCTACACATTTTTTATACTTAAACGTGGCCGTCGAAACTTTCTTTTTGAGTCCCATATTCTTTATCTATTTCCTCATCTAGTTCTGTTAAACCTATACGGCCGTAGGTGTTTTGCAAGATATCGTTTATAAGATGTTGAGATTAATTATTTTAAATTAATATAAATTATCTACCACAGTTTCTTTACGCACAAATTGACACCAGAATTGCTCCGGTCAGACGAGTGATTCTCCCTCTACGACGAGTGTTTCGTGCCCTCAACCATTGTAAATCGCTATTTAGAAAATTTTAATTTCAATTAAAATTAATGTGGGGGTTAATTATTTTAATTTAAAATAAATTATCTACCACAGTTTCTTTACTCACAAATTGAGATAAAAATTGCTCCGATCAGATGACGCGTTCTCTCGTTACAGTGCTTACAATCATTGTAAATTGCTATTTTGTAGTTTGTAGTTTAAATTAAAATGTATGTGGAGATTTATTATTTTAATTTAAAATAAATTATCTGCCTTAAGTTCTTAATGCACAAATTAACACTAGAATGGCTTCAAACACATGCATGAGGTATCCTCCTTTACAGTGCTCTCAAGCTTTGTAAATCGCCAATCGCGATAATATTATGCATAAGGCATGAAGCCTACGTGAAACATACGTTATCACGTCAAAATCGGGGTAGGCTGTGTCGTCTACACGGCCGTAGGTGTTTTTCGTGATAACGTTTTAACATTTATTTGAAAAAAGCGCACACACCCAAATTATCACAGTAAAATCCTATAATAATTTTTGACATACAAAATAAATTCTTTATTGAATTAGTGGCTAATTATAGACCAATATATGCTTTTATTAAAATTGTATTTAATAAAAGTTTATAAAAATGTGCCGAAATATAAAAAAATTCTTTTGTATTTAAAGATTTAGTTAAAACGCTAAAAATCAATGATGACGATATTTTAGCATCTTTGGATGTAGTTTCGCTTTTCACAAATGTTTCTATAGATACAGCCAAATCAGCAATATCTGAAAGGTGAAATAGAAAACGATTGTATTTTAACAAAATATGAATTTTTAAATATTTTAGATATATGTATGGTAGATAATAGCAAAGATCATAGTATATTAGAGATGAGTCATTCAGTACAAAAAATAAAAAAGACTAGGAAACCCTCCCCTTTCTTTATATACGGTACTTTTGCATAACACGTAGAAGAATAGAAACCGGCACATTAAAAAAGTTAAACTATTTGCATATAATTTGTACGCAAAATATTTACGTATATATCATAGGAACCCAATATAATGCATCGGGGGGACCCAATTTTTATATCATATTTTTGTACTGAATGAATCATCATTATCATTGATAATATGATAGTTATTTCAAATTTCAAGATATTTTTTATAAACAAAAATTTGGTGTAGCAATGGGAAATCCTTTATCTCCTATTTTGGCCGATATTGTCTTGGAAAAATTATTTATTGAAAAATTACCACTGTTAGGAAGACAACCAACTTTCATTTACAAATACGTAGACGACATAATTTTGGCCACTCCCGACTCAAATATTGACAATATCAAAAATACATTTAATTCATTTCATAATAAACTAAAATTTACTGTTGAAAAAGAGGGCATTAACGGGACACTTACATTTTTAGATATAAAACTTCACAGACGTAACAAAATCATAAAAACTGAATGGTACAAAAAAGAAATAGCTTCTAACACATTACTAAATTTCCTTTCGACCCATCCATACAAAATGAAGAGAAACGTAGTTCACTCGTTTATAAAAAGAGAATTTACCTTATCTTAAGTGAATTTAGGCAAAAACACATTGTGAAAATCAAAGACATTCTAATTAATAACAATTATCCCATTAAATTAATTAATAAATTATTTCAAAAACGTTATACACATACCAATGTAAAAAAACAAAAAATCGAGAGGTAAAATACGGATCTTTAACTTATGTACCAAAATTAACGGAAAAAATCAGTAAAACACTTAAAAATAATTCGGAACTTATATTAGCTAACAAAATTGGGAATAAGGCGTTTGACGGTTACACTAAATTAAAGGACAAAATACCAGATGAGGAAAAAGACGGACTGATATATACAATTTTCTGTAAAAACTGTGATTCATTCTATGTCGGCGAAACTAGTAAACTAAATTAATACCAGTTCAGCAACACAAAAAGGACGTAGAAAACATTAATAAATACCCGACCATGACGCATACTACTTTTAGATCCGCTTTAGTTAAACAAGTTGGGAAAACAAGCACGAATTTGATTTTGATAACGCGGCCACTTTGGAATATGAGCAAAAAAAGAAGAAGCGATTGTTTAAAGAAGCTTGCTAAATTTGGAAATCAAAAAATCTTGTAAATTATAAAGTTGACATTAACCGATTGCAAACAAATTATAACCATATTATCAAAATTTTCGCGAAATGAGCTTTTTGTATATAAAGTTATTTTTTGATATAAAAAATCAGCTGTTCATAAAAATAATGAATTAAGTTTAGTTTTGTATGAAAAAAAAAATTGTATATAAAATAATTTTGTTAGTGCATTTATGTTTTTTCTGGTGTATAACGTATATAATATTTTATTTTTTAGTGAAATTTTGCCTTGAAAATGTTTAAAAAAAAACGAAAATTCGGCACATTTTTATAAACTTTTATTAAATAAAATTTTAATAAAAAACATATATTGGTCTATAATTAGCCAATAATTCAATAAAAAATTATAATAACAGACCATTAATCATTGATTGATTAAAATAAATTCTATTTGTGATTCATGTAGTCGCCTTAGGGTTTGACACGGAATAATAAACAACCAGAAAAGGACCAAGACGGCAAGACATTTTTGCTCTTACCTTATATTTCACATGAAATTTTGGTAAAAAAAATGAGTCGAAGTTTTTTCATCTAAAAACCACGTTTTGTTGCTTCTAGGTATTTTGTGAACAGAGTGTCGTGAGCATACATTACCTAGAAATCAGAAATTGTTCAATGTTGTGAATTGTTCAATTTCTTGTTTATGTGTATATAGAATGTATATTGTTCGTCAAGGTGATTAGCCCAATTCCCTATTTCTGCGGATGTGATTATCGCTTATTTGGATGTATTGTACTATTCTCTTTACATTCACTTACTTACTCAAAACCTCAGCCCAATTTTCAAAAATATTACCTTCGTTTGCCAAATATTGCTCCTGTAGTGCGTTTATGTAATAACAGGGAGCCAGAATGTCTTTTTCGATCAGTTTCTGACAATCAAAAGCGTACATTTAAATTTTATAATTATTTAATATTTCATAAATCGTTCCTTTTTTATAAAAATAAAGAACAACCCTTATTATTCTGAAAATTCACCACTGCCTAGCCACAATATAAAACAGCCATCATCTCTCCATTTCTCGGAAATTATTTTATTTAAAGTGAGATAACAAATATTAAATATATGAGGCTGGGAAAAATGGAAAAAATTATTACAATATTCCGACAGCATAATAAAAAAATTGAGGTGTGGCCAACACACGACTTTCTTTTACGAACATCGAATTTTGAGAAACATTATGCAAATTTCTTGCAATTTTTTTTGTTTTTTCATACTTTTTTTTAATTTTTTTTTTTCATTTTTTGGAAACATTTTGTATTAAGTAGTTATTTGTAAACCTTATACTTTTTAAGATATTTGCAAAATAAATTTTCTGGCCCAAGGGAGTAGCCACTTCCGGTTGACCGATTTGGAGTAAAATTCACTGGGACCTCCCAATTTATCAAAAAACCTTAAATCTGAAGTTTCAGTTCGATTCGTTAAGCCGTCTGGGCTGTAGAGGGGACACAGACTGATAGACAGACATCATTTCGAAACCCACTTTTTCGGGCTCAGGGGACCTCAAAACAGATAAATCTTCGATAATCTCAAGGTCGAAAATTTTCATGATTAATATATGTACTTACTTTATTTTACTTACGTAAAAGAAAGTAATATGACGGGAGTGCCAATTTGTTTTAACAACATTTTATAGTCAAGTGACAATGGCATAGACGGCTTATTTGTTTCAGTGAATGAGAAAAGCTAAAGATAAGGGAGCTTTTAATAAGAAGGTGACTGCTTTCGTTATTTAGTCGCGCTGAGGGAAGGGATTTGGAGGGTTACCTATGTACAGAAAAAATATTGAACTATTACTCTGCAATTTTCTTTGTTGTTTGATACTTTGCCAATGGCGCCGAAAACAATCAATTAAGACCTTAGAAAAATCTGTAAGAAGTTTGCGTAATAGGTTTCTCAAAATTCCCTGTTCGTAGAAGAAATGTGTTGGCGCACATCAATTTTATTTTTTTTTATAAAATTTTTTAATTTTTTTTAAATTTTTAAAATTTTTTTTTTTTTAATTTTTAATTTTTTTATTTTTATTTTTCAATATTTTTTATTTTTTGGAAACATTTTGTATTAGTAGTTTTTTGTAAACCTTATACTTTTTCAGATATTTACAAAACAAATTTTCTGGCCCAAGGGAGTGGCCACTTCCGGTTGATCGATTTGGAGTAAAATTCACTGAGACCTCCCAATTTATCAATAAAGCTTAAATCTGAAGTTTCAGCTCGATTGGTTAAGCCATCTGGGCTGTCGAGAGGACACAGACTGACAGACTGACAGACAGACAGACGGACAGACTGACAGACAGACATCATTTCGAAACCCACTTTTTCGGACTCAGTGGACCTCAAAACAGATAAATCTTCAATAATCTCAAGGTCGACAATTTTCATGATTACTACATATAATGTACTTTATTTTACTTACGTAAAAGAAAGTAAAATTGTGAACGTAGGGGAATAATTTTGAAATAAATGTCAAAACTTTGTACTAAAAAATATTTATCACATGTTTCCGACACAGTTTTAATCAAAATCTACCACTGATCCTCATCAGATCAAACCTCAAGAAATATAGCTATACGATTGTAAAGCTATTTTCGTCTATGCTCTAAGATAAGAGGGTATCTCGTTTAATCAGAATAGCTAGTTTCATTCAAATCAAGTCACTACATGTACGACATATTCAATTTATCAATAGCATAAATATAATAGTTTGATCGTTTCGTTTAAATCAAATCGGTGTCCTAAATGTGATAGTTTGATCGTTTCAATCAAATTAAACCGTGTTTTCAAACTAATGGCCGTTCAACCGTTAACGAGATATAACAATTGAATTATTTTTATTTGTATGTATCCCCATTTGCAGCGGCGATTTTCACAAACAAAAGCTTTTATAATGAGCCTATCGAGTTCCGTGTAAAAATTGTGTTCCGATCAGCCGGACGACGATCGGGAAATGAGAAAAATCTTTTTGTTTTTCTATTTCCCTCGACTTTAAAGCCGGCAATTTTTACAAAGAAAAACTTGTATAAAGATCTCGACGAGCCAAGTATACCGTCTTAGCTGATTTTGGTGAAATTCACGATATGCAGAATGGGATTGCAAAATATTTTCAGATGAAATTTTGGATACGGCCAATTAGGGTTTAACTTGGCTATTTCTTCAGAGCGGGTTTCCAATATAGATTTATTAATATTTACATCATCTATTATATTCGCCATTAAAACGCTGCTATAAGCACCACCGTCGGAAGAGCCAACAGTTATAATGCCTATAAAATATATACTTACATTATTTTCACTAAATCGATTAAGAATTAATTACAAAAGTGCCTTGAAAGTAATCGTTTACATAATATGACGGATGAAACTACGGGCTTCAACAAAAGTGTGTGTGTATATGTTATATATTTTGTTGTCACGACTTGTTAGGTTTATAGCCTAGACAATATGCCAATTCCAAATTTACCATAGCACATTACATGGTCTTGTAAAGGGGCTTAGCTCTATAATATATTGAATCTTTTAGCTTATTTAATCTAATTATATTAATTCCGAAACATCCGAGTTGAATGATATGCCATTATTTGTTTAATCAAGCAACCTTCGGAAATTGATGTAGTGCAATTTTATTTATTTGGTTGCAATAATTATATGACATCCCGCACAGAACATATTCTTTTACTATTAGGTTTAGCCTTTCTCAAATAAATTTAAATGAAATTTCTAGGCTGTTTTATAACGATGTCAATACAATAAAACCCGTCTTTCGACGAATTAATTGATTTTCTCAAATTAATAAAAAAAAAAATAATGTTCTTATATATACAGGGTGTAAAATATGTACCGGGACGGTCGAATATTTTGAATGGTACAAACCGCATCGAAAAACAAAATAATACGTGTTCAATATTTTTGAGAAAGCTATTCAATTACAGTAAACTCGACACCCACCCCCATCCCCTGTGGGTGGGGGTGGGGCAACTTTAATATCTTAAATGGAAACCCCCATTTTTTATTACAGATTCGGACTCTACGTCAAAAAATACGTAAACTTTGTTTGAAATATTTTTTGTTTTCGGTGCAGATGGCGCTGTAAAAATTCGAAAAGAAAAAGAAAAATTTGCAATGTGCACAAATTGTTTGCAAGTTTTTGGGTTTCTCGCAAGAGAAATTTTTATTTCTATTCTAAATAAATTTGTTTAACTAGAAACAATAAAAAACGGGAAAGAATAGCGTTTGTTTTTTTTAGGATTAGTCGTTCGAATTCTCACTTTTTCCAACATCAATTACAAAGCCATCTGCACCAAAAACAAAAAAAATGACAAACAAAATTTACGTATTTTTTCACGTAGAATCCGAATCTGTAATAAAAAATTAGGGTTTCCATTTAAGATATCAAGGTTGCTCCTACCTCCACTCACAGGGGGTGGAGGGGGGGGGGGGTCGCGTTTAGTGTAATTGAATAGCTTTTTCAAAAATATTAAACACGGTTTTGGATGTTAAGTTATTGAGAAATATAACTATTTTATTAATTATACGCACAGTACCTACATTATTTTTATCTGCAGTTCCACAGATAAATAAATGTTCACCACCATTGGCTCTAGTTTGAATAAGGTCCAGCAGAAGTCAGCCACTTTGCGTTAAAAGGCGAATATGATTAACTTCTTTAATCATATTTTATTGAGTCAAGATACGTTTTTCCATTGATCCGCAATTGATTGAACCGCAATTTTCGTGAACTTCATTTTGGATATGAATTTTGTCAATATGATTCTTTGCATTCGTACCATAAACCAATAAATCAACTAATAAATATATGTACATACAAATTAAAAACTTTTAATAAGAACCTTTTTGGATCGGTTTTAATTATTGTGAAATGCAAACCTTTAAATTCAATTTCATTTAATTCTCGCTGAACTTGAAAAACTGTTTAGCATACGTAAATTAGTACAACGCCTGAATTACAAAGTTAAATTTCCACGTTTATCTAATTATAAAATGTTTTATTTTATTTACAGATGCATACGAGAAGGTAATTGCATAATGCCAATATGTGAGCACGGTCAATATGATTCAGTAAGAGGACGTTGTCCGCAAACATAAAACTACCACGTACATACCACAAATATTTCGAATCTTTCCTGTTCGAAACCACCAACCTCAAACAACCGAACTCTTCTTTATAAATAAATAAATAATTTTAATTATTTTATACATGATATATATATATAAATAGTTATATAACTACAACCCTATTTAATTATACAATTAATTAATTAAACAAATCACAAAAATACTAGTCAATTAATTAACTAATTGCAAAAGATCAAATTATTATTTCTATAATTAAAATTTTAATTTTTTTTATATAATGTGCGAATCTCAGTGAATTTTTTACTTTTATTTAATTAAAAATAAAATTGAATAAATTTAATTATATGTATAATTTAATGAAAGCTGACTAAATTTTAAGATACTAATCTATAATTAAATTAGTTTTTTTAGGATATATATACAAACAAAATATTTATTATTTAATTCAAACATTTTGCGTTTAGTATTAATAAATCAAATCTAGACTTTAGAAATTTTTATTATATTTGTATAAAACATTTTTAATTGTTTTTTTATGTTTTAGTTTATATTGAATTAGATTTTATAGAATGATTACCATATAATTAAAACTAGGTAGACGATAGTTTAATTTTTACTATGTATAGAAACAAATTATATATTCTGATTCGTGCCAATGAATTTTTGTGTTGAACTTACATGGATAACCTGTCGCCGTTTAGCTATAATACTTAATTTAGATAGGGTTTCTGCGCCGATGAGTTCGACACAAAATGATTAATAAAAATAAATTTAATTGTTTATTAATTTTATTATATGTAATATGAATACGATTTATATTATTATTACTACTTTTTGTAATTTAAAATAAAACAATTTTTATTAAAAAATGTATTATAAAAAATGTTAGAGCAAGAAGTTTAATTGTTTTACTATTTTCATATCGACCCGGTAATGTGCTTCGAGCACGAAGATTTTTATTCTGTCAGATGGTACTGAACAAAAAAAAAACCTCAAACATATAGAAAAACTTATGAATGGAACCACAAATATGGCACCCCAAATAGGGGTGTACTTAAATTTAAATTCAAAATGAATTTTTTATTTTATTGTTTTTATCAAATCATCAATAACGGTTCATACATTTACTTTACCAAAAACAAACTAACAAGCGAGTTCACGCTCCACGTGAATGTCCAGAAACATCCAGATGTATACGACAAATTAAAATCAACGAAACAATAAAATCGATTTTTATTACATCCGATAAAACAAAAAAAAACATGTTTTATGATGTGATTTCTTATATGTCCTAGATAAAAAAATCTACTTCTAACAGGACTTTACAAAATACATATTACAAAAAAATAATGGAAACACTCAGTTCTATGCAATGCACCATGCACGCATGTTTTCAAAATCAATCGGCTTCGAAATTTTTATTTTAAATTACAAAAAAATTGTGGACTAAAAATTACTTCTACTGATAGTAAATTTATTCTAAGAGAAATTCGTAAAAAATCCGAGGTTATCATCGATGAAACTAAGATGTTATTCGAAAGTGGCACAAATGTGCATCATGTAACTGTCAGACGTTTACTAAAAAAATGGTATTCAATCACGTGTTGCCAGGCAAAAACCAATGGTGAGTTGTAACAGAAAAAAGCTATTAGAAATCTCCAAAAAATAATGAAATTTGGGGGTTGATTTTTGGAAAAACGTTGTGTTTGTTGATGATAGTAAATTTTCCATGTTTCGGAATGATAAGAAGCACGAAAAGGTGTGGCGGGAGTGCAGAAAGCTTTAAGTGTAAGAAATTGGTTGATATATAGTTGCCCTAAAGTTATGGATACTCCCCCTCAAAGTGTAGACCTGAATTCAATAGAACACCTTTGGGAAAAGTAACAAATTAACCATGGTCAAATGTAAAACGCAACTTACAAGTGCTCTTGTAGAGGAATGGTCAAAAATCGAACTTCAAACCACTAAAAAATTAGTAGAATCTATGCCCAATCGATTGGCAGCTGTTATTAGAAACAAGGGATACCCCAGCAAATACTGAAAGATAGTTAGGTTGGGATTACATTTTTTTTACAGAGTATACAACTATACCCCAATTCTCTAAGATCTAAGCAGTAAGATAATGTGAAAACGTATAAACGAAAAGTTATCATGAATTTCGCATTCTCTACCGTTCTGTCAAGATAAATTATAATCCGCCATGTTAAATAATCGTGTAAAGTTTACACCCTTTTTTTTTGCGTTAAACTGTTTACACAGGCTTAGAAATACATAATATAATGAATGACATTTTTTTTTTCTTATTGAACCTCATAAAAATAAGACTCTTAGGTATAGCTACATATTTTATGTAAATTTACACCAAATAATTCATTTTTACACATATTTTAAATAAAAACCGACAACCTTGTATCCGAGACACGACCTATTAACGTAGGACTACGTACAATTGAGAAAACTTTATTTATACAGTTAAAGTGAAACCGAAATTTAGAAATTACAAATTAAAAAAAAAATGATGTGCTACTGATGAAGAATTTTTAGAGACAAGATTTGGCATTGGCCAAATCATTAAATAAGAAGAACTTTTTAATACATTGCAGAAAATTTCACGGGTTCCCGAAAAATAGGTAACTGAAAAACATTTTATTTTTGGAATTAAGGAGAACAATTTTAAATTAGTTGAAGATAAGTTTATACATATTTTCAATTATAAACTTCGAAATTAAGGAAACTGTTCAACGAATAAATTATTTAAATAGAACATTAAACAAATTACGAGTGGAAATTAACAACAATTTTCCTCAAAATATTTTTGAAGATTTTTTGGCATTTACAACAATTCGATATAAGAAAATTTTTAAAGACATCAAACAAAAGCATATCAGGAAATTCCTAACTATGCTGAGCCGTGAAGTTCCTTCAGCTGCTGAAATTATCGAATAATCTGTGCATCCTAATTTAGACCAAAGTGAAATGGTTGAGATAAGTTCCAGTCCTGTGGAAACAGTTGACGAAAAATGGATAATCAATTTAACAAATTTGGAAATTACCTTGGATACTTTGAAAATTCTAAAATTAGGTAAAACATTTTGTCTAGCTTTGAAAAAAGATTTGGTTCCTTACAATAGTATTATAGCAAATTTAGAGAGTAGTATTTCAAATTTAGACGAAGCGACCCATAATATTATTCGGAGTAAATTAGTTAATATTATAACAAATTTTAAAACAGGAAATAATTTTGGAAATAAAATTTTTTACGCATTGAAGAAATGCAACAAATCCGTGAAGCTCACAAAGCGAAAACGTTTTTAAACGAAAATCCAAAAGTGTATGTTTTGAAAGCTAATTGCTAAGGGCAATGCAACAGTACAGTACTTATGTTAAAAACAGCGTATTTGAAAAAATTAAATGAGCTCTTATCGGATAATAATGAAATACGAAAAGTTGACATTTGTTCAATGCAAACCAATCTAAATTAATTAATTCTTCTTGGGAACGTTTAGGTAAAATCAATAGAACGGTAGCAAAAGAACTAAAAAAATATAATGGTACGACTCCGCGGTCCAAAGGTTCATAAGGTTGGTTGTCCAGTTAGACCAATCATTAGTTATGTAGGTTCGCCATTATATAACTTATCATCATTTTTGTGAAATATTTTAAATTGTTTTCTGGGAAACAATTTTTCATCTGTAACGCGGAAGATTTCAGAGATAAAATTAGAAATGTTATTCTGCCTTCAAATTGTATATTGGTATCGTTGGATGTCTTTGTTTACAAATGGGGATTCATCTTTGGTTTTAAATGTAATTGGACAATTTTGTTTTAAATCATACGGAATTTAGTTTTAATGGGAGATATTTTAAGCAAGTATTCGGTTCCCCAATGGGTTCACCAGTTAGTCCAACAGTAGCCAATTTATTAATGGAGTATATTGAAACTGAGGTTTTGAAAGCATCTTCCGTTAAACCTATTTTCTTTTATAGGTATGTAGATAAAATTATTACGCTATTCCAAATTCAGAAGTGGATAATTTTCTAAATATTTTTAATAGTTTTACTCCGCGATTAAATTTTACTTGTGAAATTGAAAACCAAGGTCGTTTAGCCTTTTTGGATGTCATAGTAATGCGAGGTGAAGATGGAACCATAAAAACAGATTAGTATCATAAAAATGCATGGTCAGGTTGTTATCTAAATTATGATTCTTGGCGCCCATCTTCATACAAAAATATACGGTATTCTTGTTAGCAGACAAAATTTTTAAATTATCAGATGATGGTGGTTATCATTCTGCTAATTTCAAGAAGTTCCAAACGGGTATCCAAAAAATATTATTATGAAAAACATAAAAAGGCTATATGTAGACAAAAATAGCAATTATTTAGAAAATTCGCGGGAATCTCTAAATTTAATGGTTGAAAATACTCGTAAAATTTTTTTAACCATACCATACGTGAAAATTCTTTTCGAAAAAATTAAATTTATGTTACAAAATTACAATATCGATGGCTTAGTGAATAACGTCAGAGATTTGAAAAATAAAGAAAATAAGTTTGAAACCAAATAAATATAATTTTTATTAAATTAAAAATTGTTAATTGTCTACTGCTGCCATCTTTATGCATTAGGCTGTATCAGCCTAAACGTTGATTACCCGTTGTACATAATTTTTATTCACGTCGATTATAGAATTCGCGGTTGCGGATCTATCGCGGATCGTAAACTACATATAAAAAAAATTGGAAACAATAATTTTTTATCATAGTTTCATTGAAATTCCTTAGGATATTTTTACAATTCGTCAAAAAAAAATTGTTTTAGATCCGCAATAAAAATATTGCGTTTGTACGGGGAATCAAAAACTTTAAATCACATGTAAATCAATAGAAGTTTTCCAGGGTACTTTTACCAATTGTTTCCAATTTTTTTTATATGTAGTTTACGATCCGCGATAGATCCGCAACCGCGAATTCTATAATCGACGTGATTATTTTATATATTTATTGTTTATTCGCCATTTATTTTAATGCAAAGTGGCTGACATCTGGTGGACAAATCAAGAACTAGAGCCAGAGGTGGCCGAACGGCAAAAAATAATAATAATAATTTGTCATTTAGATCGTTTGTTTCTTTGTGGTATAAAATAAGCTTTTATTGCTAAAAGTTAAATTTAATTAGTATGAGCAATCGCAAAAGTACAAAAATTTGTAGCGTACCAAATTACAGTACTTATTGTGACAAAATAAATAGGATTGTCTTACATCATTTCCCGAAAAATGTTGATTTATGGAAACAATGGCATGACGCTACACGGGTAGCCAAATCCATAAAACAATATTATTATGTGTGTTCAAAACATTTTGAGGATACTGATTATAAAAGTAATTATTTATGAACAAAACTTTTGTAATTTTCTCAATTAACAATTTCTGTGGTCACAAATCATAGTGGCTTAAAGTGAGATAAGCCGTTTTACGTATTATCTCAAATTCGAAACCTCCAGACTCGATTTCATATCATATCAATTTTTTGTAACATTCCGGTGACTACAAACAACCGTAATAATCATTTAAAAAAGCAAGAATTCAAAAACTCATACGATTTTGAACGACTCTTACAATTACATTGTATCATTTTTATTCGGATTCAGATAAAACAAATAAGCATTATTTGAAAGAAACAGGTGTTCCGTCAAAAAATTTGGCTTTATCCAAATTTCCTCAGCCGCCTACATACAATACAACCAAGAAGCACACGATATCAGAAAGGTGGTATTGATGAAATGCACCGGTCAAGTAGCAACACAGTGTCGTGCGACTTAGAACTCTTCAGAGATCAGGATATTCAAGAAGCTTCTGGAAACATCGAAGATGGGGATGACTTTAAAGAAAATGTTGATGATGAATCTAAACGAAATGTTGATATGTATTGGCTATACAGCACTAGGAAATAATATTGTTGAAATCACGGTGTGCGGGAAGCCGAAAAAAGTTGGTATAAAATGCCGAAAAAAACTAGCGTCATATATAAATACAGCATGCTCTACAGTGTCATAATCCATTAAACAGAAAATCGTACCTGATTATTTAACAAAGAAATCGTGAAAAAACGCGATTTTTTAATTTTAATTTAAAATATCATTTTGGCGGCCAATTTAAAATGGAAGAAATTTAAGATGATACAACTTTTATACTTTTTTCTTAATCTGTATTCCTTTATCTACAAAATGAACCCTATATCAATATTTTGCGATAACTAGTTTTTGGTTTACAACCAGAAATACACCAACATACAATGCTGAAAAATCAAAATACTCGTCCTGCTTTGCTTGAAACAATACTAACTCTCAAGGTCACTGTGAACGGAAAGGTGAAAGAAATTTGCCAAATAGATATACTGAATTCAATAAAAATTTAACCATTTTACACAGAATCAAAAAAGGATCGAAATTATACAGATTAATGTCTGTTACTTAATGTCAAAATCAACACCAAAGCCAATAAAAATTACGATTACGACTTAATTTTATCCATGAGCCCAGATAGTATGTAACGCGTACCGTTAGGCAGTATTATCAGGTTCATTAAGAGCCTGAATATTGACTGGACGGATAATTAAGTAGGGCTTATGCACAAAAGATCTTTTAGGTCGCAGTGCGGGGTGGCTTGAGCCCCCACATGGCCCTCAAGTAATAATAATAATAATTTTATCCATAACTTAAAAACAAAGGAGGTTCCAAACAACAGCACACAACAACAGTATAATACAGCTTCAAAATAAATTATGTAATCGTACAAAACCAACACAAATGTCTTATGTGGTTTTCGATTCACCAAAAAAGAGCAAGCCGACTTGCTCTTTCTGCTGTCAAACTGTTCGATTCATCAAGAAAAGTCGCTCGGTCGAGCAAAATTGTTGTTGTTTTACGAATCTCGATGTTTTGGCAGATTTACAAACACAAACACAAATAGAACTGTCATTTTGAATGACATTTCATTCGATTTGAGTTTATTGAAAGCGTAATTTGTGTTTTGTGTTCCTGTTTATTTTTATATAAATATTTTATATTAAAGAATTAATTTGTGTTTAATTAATAAACATAAAAATAAAAACAATAAATTTAATAAAAATTATAGGTTATGTTTATATAAACGTCAAACACACACACATATATATTACCGAGCAACTGTTCGATTCACCAGCAGTTGAGAGTGATCTTTTAAAGATTTGGTAAAAGGTGAATCGAAATCGACAATACAAGCCATATTATTTCCTTGACGCACGCATATTTTTAAATCCAAAACCTACTATTTCTGTAAGTGTTAGCACAGATAAGAATATCAGATGAACCAAGCCCGAATGATTTTGCGGTTTTATGAACTGGAACCCAATATTAAATGTGTCTGTAATATTTTATCTTGGACTCAAAATAATACAAAAATGAGTCACGTAACACCATCTATCGTAAATAAATATAAATATTTTTGAACAAATATTTGCTTTTATTGAACAATTTATTTGTTATATTAAATTTTAAAGTTAAATTATTAAAGCAAAAATTGTAATTGTAATTTTTTACAGCAAAAAAGGGCGAAATCATCTAAAAAATAATGAGCTTATTAAAATGTGTCTCTACTAACTGTGTTTCTTCTATTAAAGACTAGATGGAACCTCAGTATAAATAATTTAAATTGGTTTGAGTTTCAGGTTTTGGGTTCCAGATTGAATTGCCAGAAACTTGTTCTGCTTGAAACATCTGATATTCTTATCTGTGGTGTTAGTGATATTTTATACTGTTTTTGATACAAACTACAATTGAATATGCAATTTCGAAAAGGGCACATCTCTGAAATATTAAATAAAATGCATTCAATTTGAAAAAGGCACATCTCCAAGAGTTGTGATCTTTTCGAAATTATTGTTATACACAACGACCCTGGTAATAATAATATTTCCAAAGATGTGCCTATTTCAAACAAAATAGGTGTGAGCAGGGCCAACCAGAGGGTGGGCCAGCCGGGCCATACGGCACGGGCCCCCGATTTTTAGGGGCCCCCGAATTTTTTGTTACTATAGATTTCTCATTTGCGCTTGCTCTCTTACAAGAACAAAATTGTACTTCATTCCACTTTTTCAATTACATATATTTTTTAGAGCTATCTCAGCTTGCTCGAATAAAACAACATTCTATTTTTACTTTCATTTATGGTAATAATATGGGAGGTTTTAAAGAAACATATCCGTATATGTCTCTTCACTCGTATTCCAAAACTAGATGGTCTGCTAGAATAGATGCAGTAAAACCAATAGCCAAAAATCTATTATCTATTCGAGGTGCTTTAAATGAAATGCATTCCTTTAATTTACCACCACACGCAATCGTTGAATTACACTCAATTGAGAAATATTTAAATAAATTTGAATGTGTTTTGCTCTCTATCATATGGCTCGAAATTTTGACAGATTTGCATCAGACAAATTTGGTAATTGAAGCTCGAAATGCTACACTTGATATTGAGCAAAATAATATTGAAAGTCTAGTAATGAGATTTCGCAATTTAAGCGGAATGTGGAATGAAATATTTGCGAAAGCAAAAGCTAAAGCACGTGAATATGGAGTTACATGTGATTTTGCCAATAATAGAACGATACGGACACAATCGGATGCTGAAAAATACTACAGGATAAATGTGTTTAACGTAATAGTTAATTCCGTAATAGCTGGCTTACAAAGACGATTTCCATCTTTACAAAATATCTGCAATCTTTTCGGTTTTCTTTGGTCATTTCCAAATTTGACTGATGAAAAAATTGAAGCTGCAGTAAACCGTTTGCATTCAAAATACACGAGTGAATTATCAAACGAGTTGAGGTAAAATTCCTTAAAAAAATGTATGCAGCTAATTTCAATGCAGATCCGACACCAACAAATTTATTAGAAAATATTCTCAGTAAAAACTTAGCTGGTTTATTTCCGAATCTTATCATTGTCTTAAGAATATTTTTAAGTATTCCTGCATCTGAGTCTTCAGCCGGAGGAGTTTCAGTGTTCTGAAACGGTTAAATGGATTGGCAATGTTAAACATTAACCACGACATCGCAAGAAAAATTAATTTTGAGCAAATCATTAGAGAATTTTCTAATAAAAAAGCGAGAAATGCTTCAATCTAATAAATTCTAATAAATACTAAAATGAATTCATGTGATATAAACTTAAAATTGTTTTATTTTATTTTTATGGGGTCCCATTTTAATAATTTGGCCCAGGCCCCCTGCTAGCTCTGAAAGGCCCTGGGTGTGAGGATATATTTCCGTCACATTTATGTAAAAAAACAATGTTGTCAATAAATACGAGATGTGCCCTTTTCGAAATTTCATATTCAATTTGAAATCGAAGTATGTAAAGATTATACTGTATTATGACGCTAATACTTACAGAAACAGTAGGTTTTATTTTTTGTTTGTATGGCAATAATATGGCTTGTATAAGACATTTGTGTTGGTTTTGAATAGTAGTAAAAAGAAACCGAAGAAGAAATTATCCTCGAAATCGATATTTCTAAAAAAATTAAAAGATTGTCACAATAAAATTAAAAATAAAAAGCTTCTCATTTAAATATGATATATAAAGTGACAAAAGAACACAAAAAATAAAGTGAAAATCAGCTTGTGGAATATACATAGATAGACGTTTTAAACTCAATTGCTTTTGTTACGTGTGTGGAAAATTTAAAATTATGACCAGTCGCCGCAAAGTAAGTGATGAAACCGCTGATCGACTATACTTTTCACAAAAAGTTACTAGTGGTGCAAATTGGACGCCGCGCCATCTATTGTTTGTACAGCAAGCATTTTCCATCTGCATAAATGGCAAAACACTGAAGCCGCAATGTCGTTTGGTGTCCCGATGATATGGATAGATCCACAAGTACATGATCCAATTCAATGTTATGGGTGCGTGAATTATATTCTCGGTACAAACAGAAAAAAAATTGGTGCTTGACATACACTGCAACGACATATGCTCAATTACCACTCCCGCATTCAGATGAAATTCCTGTTCCGAAAAGATCAAACCCAACTGAAGAATATTTACCACTAACATTTGAATCTGATAAGAAACACCTGTATCAATGTATCAATCACCAATTAATGTCACTGCTCAATGCAATCACATTGAAATCTTGCAAAATCGTTTGGATATTATGGTAAGACGCCTGAAACTATCGCAGCGGCAATTCATTCTTTTGTCAAAGGATTTAAAACAAGTAAACATATTGGCTCCAAATGTTCGGATGTATGGAGCAATAAATCGTCATCGTTATTTTACGGATTTTTTCAATCAATTGAAAATAATTCACTCGCTCTTTGCATTGGTTTCGTTTCCACAATGCACCATGCATGTAATTCCGAAGATTGGCGATTGTCTATAGATTCCTCCAAAAACCGTTTGAAGCCAGTTCTCCTCCACGTTACCAACTCAAAAAATTTTAGGCAAATTTCTTTCACCTTTCCGTACACAGTGACCTTGAGTTAGTATTGTTTCAATCAAAGTAGGAGGAGCATTTTGATTTTCGGCATTGGGAACCAGCGAGTCAATAACAACTTTAAGTAAGAATGCGATAGAGAGAAACTGCATCTTACCGACCAGCGAATCTTTAAGAACTTTTCGTAAATGTCATAATACATCAAAATTTGCACAGCACACTTTTCTGAAAAATAATAATTTTGCAATTTACAATACAATTTTAATACTGTGTTTGTCAGTTGTTACGGATTCGGTGGCCGGTATGTCAAATATTCTGTAAGGAAATAATTTCGCTAAATTCTGTAAAGATTCTTACTGATTCGCTGGTTACCCCTATGTTAGTGTATTTTGGGTTATAAAACAAAAACTAGTTATCGCAAAATGTTGATATAGGGTTCATTTTGTAGATAAAGGAATACAGATTAAGAAAAAAGCATAAAAGTTGTATCATCTTAAATTTCTTCCTTTTTAAATTGGCCGCCAAAATGATATTTTAAATTAAAATTAAAAAAATCGCGTTTTTTCGCGATAAATGATCAGGTACGATTTTCTGTTTAATGGATTATGACACTGTAGAGCATGCTGTATTTATATATGACGCTAGTTTTTTTCGGCATTTTATACCAACTTTTTTCGGCTTCCCGCACACCGTGAAATGGACCATTTAATAACTAATTCAGTGACATGTGATTTAGAACACAACCATAACAAATACTTATATTGAAGAACCGTCTGCTAATATAGAAGATGGAGACAACTCGAAACGAAATGTTGATGTAGGAGTGCAAATAAATGTTGTTGTTCTTGACGCAGTTATTGAAAGGGATAAAACTAGAAATTCACAAATAACGATTGATAATCTGATTACATTACGACAAATTCTCAACTGAATACATATTATGAAATCGTTAATTGATGAGAAAAGCATTCAAAATTTAAATCTGGAACCTGAGCAGTATAAATTATACTGCTATACAACATATTTCAAAGTCAATTTTCTGTTAAGTTAAAGATTCTACTGGTGCTGATAAATTAAAACCACATTTGGATTTCTCAGTTTTATCAGTATGTATTGTTGGATGGTCCATTCCAACTTCTGTTAGGCAAATGCTGCCAGTAATCAGAGCCGGATTAAAATCTTAAAATCTTTAATATATATTCTTAATTCTAATATCTTAAATAGAAATTCACCTTTCCATCTGTTTTAAGAATTTTTCGGATGTTCGTGCTGTACTCAATTGTATAGAAATCGAGATCAGCCAGTCCAAATGTCTCAAATGAGAGGTAACTACGTATTGCCATTATAAGGGAAGGAATACTGTAAAATTTCTGGTTGCAGTAAGTCCAGCTGGGCTAATAACATACATCAGCAGAGGATATGCAGGGTAAGCGTCCGACATATATATTTAATAAAGAAAATTTAATAGATTTATTTGGAAATAACGATGCAATAATGGTCGACAAAGGCTTTGCATTTGAAAAGAGTTACAATTAATGGGGATTAAGTTATATCCACCAATATTTATGGACTCCAAATACCAATTTGATAAAGGACACGCCGTTTATACTACCTCCATAGGCCAAGGGTACACGTTGAAAGGGCGATTCAACGAATTAAAATTTACATATAAGATTTTGCAAAACAGAATCGATCACTGTCTTGTTACGGCACTTGATGACATATTTCATATAATTTGCAGCTTAGTGAATTTGAGTAAACCAGTATTAAATGAAAATAAATTTTAATTATATATTGTAACAAACATCTTTTATTTCATTCAAATTAGAGAAAATAAGAATTTGTGTAAATTCATTAAGCACATAAAAAATTAAAGTTATATTTTTATTAGATAGGTTTTAACACAGTACACATACATATATAAGGTAATATATTGCGCAGGATGTCAAAAAATTACAACAACAACAATGGCAGGGATCGTGATTGAAAGTTTATGAAATATTTAAACAATGATATATACATTGTTAATTATTTTGAATTAAAGTCAGTAGAATTTTTCACATAATTTTAATTATATTCACTCAACACTCAAAATTATTACGCAAAACTAACAAACACGATTTGTTTGGTCACTATGTCCGCCATATTAAATTTTTTTTTACATAGATGCGCAAGAAAGAACGAAAATGAAACATCGGAGTATATTACCTTGGTTTTAAGGCTACCTAGTAAGAAAAATATTATAAATATGAATAATAAATAAAAATAAAAAATAATATATTACATATATCAGTATCACAATTCACAATTCATTTCAAATCTTTCATCACATATTTCAATAAAAATAAAATTATATAAAATTATAATAAAAAATTAAAAATTCTAAATTCTGTAATTTCTAAATTGATATTAACTCTTCTAAACTAAAGTATTCTCCTTTAATTGGACATTTAATTTCCAGTAGTTTTTTTTTGTGTGGGAATGTATCCATCAGAACTCCAACCCATCCAAGAAACCTTAGGATTAATTACAAAACCCAGTCTCTTGGGTTCCTTTGTAGACTACATTATTTGTGAAAAGCCAGCTTTTCAGTGTCTCGACCGTATTTTAAATTTTTATTATCCGACTTAGGTTGTACAAGTAACAGTAACTTGATTTTTCGAGTCCAATCGGGATTTTTAATTTTGGTATATGTAAAAAACCCGTAACAATTAGTTCCTGCAACTCGTTTGGATCACTCGTATATCCAAATGTGCCCGGTTCGATTGTAAGTAGAACGAATGATGTTTGTTGATTTTTCCAACATTACTAAAATTTGACTGATAATAAAACAATGTTAACTACACTGCGCCAATTAAAAAACGGAACAAATACCCAGATTTGAATGCTTGTATCTTGGTGAAATAACACCTTTCAAAAAAAAATTTTTGTTTCTAGTTGAAGGAAATTTTGTTTTCTTTTCGATACTGGAAACCGTTTTATTTTATTTTGGTTTTTTATGACTTTTTTGAGTAAAACAGAAGGTGTCTAGAAAAGAAAAAAATTTGCTGCTGTTTGAAACTGTAAACGAACTTGCTCGATATTTCATTCAAAAATCCAAATCGGCCATTTTATAGAGAATTTAGAAACCTTGCAAAATGGTACTAGGAAAATTTCTGTGGGGCCACTCCTTGTCGAGTTATTGAAGTTTTAGAGAAAACGTATCAAAAAGTGTAGAAGTAAATTTTTTTTTCTTGTAAACTTATCACTCTACGATAAAATGTTAAGTCACTTTAACACTAAAACTTTAACATACTAAAATTTCAATAACTCGATAAGGAGTGGCCGCACAGAAATTTTCCTAGTATCATTTTGCAAGGTTTCTAAATTCTCTATAAAATGGCCGATTTGGATTTTTGAATGAAATATCGAGCAAGTTCGTTTACAGTTTCAAACAGCAGCAAATTTTTTTCTTTTTTAGACACTTTTTGTTTTACTCAGAAAAGTCATAAAAAACAAAATAAAATAAAACGGTTTCCAGTATCGAAAAGAAAACAAAATTTCTTTTTTGAAAGGTATTATTTCACCAAGATACAAGCGTTCAAATCTGGGTATTTTTTCGAAGAAAATTTCTGTTCCGTTTTTTTAATTGGCGCAGTGTATAATCGTTTTTAACAGCTGTGTTTCACGCTTGATTAGCACCAGCACAATTTGAATTTATTTGGTGTGAAAACGTATAAACATACAAAAACAAATAGCTCTATACAGAAACAAATCATTAAACTTCACATACATTGGGCTAGATACTCGATACTCTAGCAATTCGCAATTCACAACTCGGTAAATATGGCGGATTTGCTAATCGAAAATTTGCTTGCGTAATATGATATACCCGATTATTTTATGTCGAGTTCGATTGGGCTTGTTAAAAATAATCAAATTTTTGATGCCCAATCTTACGCACCAGCAGCATGACTTATACGGTAGACAGACACAAAGTTAATCGCGATTTTCATGAATCCCGATTATCAAAAATCGCGGTGTGAAAACGAAATAATCCAGTTTTTTGTGAAGATTGTGTAATGACAGTCGTCTGTCATTACACGATTTTCACCTAAACCGGATTATTTTGTTTCCACAACGCGATATTTGACAAAAATGACAACTGAAAATCGCGATTAACTCTGTGTCTGTCTACGGTATTATCTGATTGTTGTATTGGTGAATATATGTGAATATTTTTTTGAGGTTATGTTAACCGTCAGTAAATTTTTAGTTTGATTATTCACAAAATTACACAGGTTTTGTCACAAAAATTATTTTAATAACACAACTTATTTATTAATAAATAACGAACTGGTAAAAATTAAGAAGTGATTTAAAATTACGAAATTTTTGACGTCTTGAATTGTCACAATTGTGATTGACATTTCTTTTTTGTTGGGATTGGTAAATCTTTCAAAAAATCAAGATTTGTCAAAATTGATTATAATCAAAAAATAAATGATTATTTCTGCCCAATCGTAGTATCGTACGCGCAAAATGATTATAATCATTTTTTTTTGACAGTAAATTGATTATTTTATTTTTGCCCAATCGAACTCCACATTAGGAACGTAAAGATATATTTTTGTATTCAGCACAAACGTCAAAGTGCTTAATATAAAACAAAACCTCAAATGAATCAAAAGAAAAAAAAATACGAAAACGATTGTGATCAAGGTACAGAAAATATTTATTTTATGTTGTTTTCGATTGACCAAAAAAACTAAACTCAGTGCAAAAAAAAACTAAACTCGAACATTTTCTACTATGGCGAGTTTAGTTTTTCTTGTACTGAGTTTATTTTTTTTTTGATCAATCGAAAACGACGTTAGTGAATGATTATTTAAGGGCCAAATACAAGAAAACACGTCATCGAATTTTTATCTAAGACACCATATATTAAATATTTTTACTAACGATAGATGGAGTTATATACACTAAATTAAAAAAAATATGCAAAACGATTTTCTCTTTTACGGCTACTTAGTTATTTTATTATATACATAAAAAATAAAAACGAAAAACTCAAACAAAGTTGTAAATGCTTCGTGTTTTGTCAAATCCACATTTTCTTATTTCTTTTGACTTTCATTAATGTAAGGGAACAAAATATGAATGAAACATTCAACGGCAATAAAAATTTTACCAAACATATGCAATTATGCATGTATAAAAAATAATAAACACATACAAATAAGTCTCATAAATTTTAATTTTTTTTACGGGCTATTTTGGTTTTGTCTATAATTCTGAGTTAACAAGGCAAAACGTAATAACTCGAGTTATTCCATATTACGTTTTATTTCAAATTTGAAATCTCCATATTCGAATTCATATCACATCAACTTTTTGTGATAATTTAGGTCCAGCAACAACAAACAACCGTAATAATCATTTAAAAAAGTAAGAATTCAAAAACTCATATGATTTTGAGTATTAATCTATGATTTCTTTGAGTAGACAGTTGAAGAAGATACTGAGAACTGAGAAGTTTCTGCAGCATATTTTGATAAAAAAATCTGAATTCCAGGTTATTCGTAAAGAAATAAGTTCTTTTGGCGTCTAAACGATAAAATAACAGTAATCTCGATTTGAAATTTCTAATTGCCCTTGTATGTATTTGGCAATAATAAGGATGTTTTTCTTTAATTGCCACTTTGCCGGTATATTCGTCATAGACAAGGAATTTTATTATTTTTGATTTCGCAGCCTCTAGTGGATGCAAGCCTTTGTCATTAAAGGGATATTTCACTTCAATTATTCCATCATGCCTAATCAATCCAAGACATGGATATTTTTGATAAATGAATTCACCGCATTTCGCTACTTCTATATTATTTTCTTTCGAAAATTAAAGTATCGCATTTTTTTCATTTTCCATCCCGTATATTGTTGACTTAGAATAAATAACAGTAGTAAAGTTTCTATTGCGGCATATTTCTCCAAATTTTGTAGCAGTAAAACGACTCAGACGCACTTGATTGATTGATTGATTGATTTAGTGTGTACGACCAAGCCTAAGGCAAGTTTCCCGGATACGCCGGGTCCACCGTACACCCTCTTACGAATAACAAAATCGAGGGAAAGGAAAGGTATGTTAGTAACAGAGAATCAACCCGATTCCAGACACCATGGCGGTTGATAGTTAGTAAATAAGACAACACAAGACAACACAATTTCTAAACTACATGATTGTTAACTGCTTGTTGTTCCTGGAGCGTTGAGTCCGGCTATACCTTGGTTACTGAAAATTAGGATTAAATTTAATCCCTTTAAGAATGATTAATTCTGGAGCAATCTTAAATTCTGAAACAAATTAAATTATTCATCAGTATACTTAAAATAAGCCCCTCTAAACACCTATGATTTTATTAATTTAAGTATACTTAAAATTACATCCGCATCAATCCTAGGCCACCTAAATAATTCAATAAATAATTTAAAAAATCCTCTAGTTGGCATCCCTACAAATTTTAACAATTAATTAATTTCATCAGCTTACAAAATTAACACAATTTTAATTTCAGCTTCTTCACTCCTTGTTGATCCTGGAAGGTTGATTTAAGCTGGAATTTAATTCTGAAACACGGGATTAATTTAATCCCTAATAATTATTAATTCTGAAACTATAATCTATACTTGAAATTAGCTTCTTTATTAGAAAGGATTAATTTTAATCCCTCTATTAATGATTAATTCTGGAACTGAGTTATATTCTGAAAATTAACTTATTAATCAGTGAACTAAGAAAGGAACTCCTTTAGATACTATTCACATATTAACAAAAATAACTGATAAACAAAATCAATAGAGTGCCAGTCCTTCCCGGAATCCCAATTTCACCAATCCGATCCAAAAAACTACAGTTTAACTCAAAACTACTATTATAAATGAACCATTTTCGTGAACCTGCCACTTAAAGTATAGAAGTTTCATCTGTGATGACTTTTCTGGAATGAATTACAATTAATATCACCAGTACCCAAAATTAAAGTTATAAGAACTAATTAGTTTCTAAAGTATGAATTCAGTTTAGGAATTCCGTGCAGTTCAGTAAAATTAACTACCCCGTATTAAAAATAATCATGCTTAAATAAACAAAAATTTTTATATGAACAGTGAAATCTCGAAACAGCGCAGCCAAAGGGACCGGAGAAATGTATTTAATTATTTAATAATTTAATTTAGTTGTGTATTTACATATGCAAAGTTTTATTATTTTATTTCCTTATTAACCATATATTTTCACATAAACACTTATCACTTTGGCGAATAAAATTTCCTTGCGAAATTACAATTTCCTTAAATCAGTATTCACTATAACGAGACCTCACTGTATTACATACGATAGTATCTGGTTCAACTCAAATTTACTCGATAATACAAAGTAAACAAATCCCATTAGAATCGAACACAAGAAACTTTTAATTCTAATTAAATTTCCAATTCAACTCAAAATTACTCGATTATACGTAGTATAAGAATCTTATTTGAATTGAATACATGAAAATTTTGCGTTGTGTAGTTCATTGTATATAAAGAGCACTATAAATAAACACAAAGAATACAACAACGCCAAATAAAAATAATAAAATCGTATTACAGTACAAAACTAAAACCACCAACGCACATAGAGAAAACAAACGTTTTCATATAATCCTTCACGTGCGCAGCAGGGAAAGTATCGATGTGTACATAGTGTGTTTTGGTACATGCCTTCTCTATATTATATACATATATAATAGGCTTCATATTATATATTACTGTATATATTTCCAAAAATAACCTCGTACCCGACACATACACGACTGTGAATACAATTCATAAACAAATATCAACAATCGAACACTATAGAACCAATGTTGTCTTGATAGAAATTATATAATAGAAATTATATTCTTTTTATGTATATAAATAAAGAATATATGTGTTTGTGTCGTTTCCACGTAAAACAAAAAATACAACACATACATAATCTCGTAAGAAGAAAGAGAGAAACCGAAAACTTGTATATTCATGAACAGAAACAGAAATTTAATGTACATATGTAATGTATTTGACCATTCGAGTTTTATGCACCAACCACACAAATTTAAGACATGCATTATTAAGCGAGAAAGCCAAAATTTGACTTGTTTCGCTATACATATGAAAATAAAAATAAAAATATAAAACAATGCCTGTTGAATGCATCCCGATGGATTGCATTCTATCCATATTTAAATTTTCACTATTCTTATGCACACACTTTTACTTAAATAAATTAAATTAAAATAAATTATATATTTAAACACTTTACACTACATTAGAAAATAAAATAAACTAAAAATTAATTAAATTAATTAAATTAAAATTTTCTCGAAGAAGACGACAAAAACACGTCCTTCTTCTTCGAGCGTCAACGACCGACCCGTAAAACGACTCAGACGCACTTGAAACCATTTCGCTTCATTGAACTGGTTTATAGTTAACCTTTCAATTCTGTCATGTTCAGCAGCTTCCGTTTTCAATTTTTTCAAAAAATTATTTCTAAGTTCGGTATACTCTTCAGGTGATTTATCCAAATTTTGACAGGTTTGATTTCCATATTCAGAGTCTTCTCCAAAAAACTTTAATTTTGTTTTTGTCGTTTTGATTGATTTGTGGTGGCTCTTTTATTTAGTAGTAACCGTCGTTTTTCAAGTTCTGCTATTCTCGATTTTCAGCGGTAATTTGATGAATACTCTGCTAGGTTATAGTGTCCCCCTTTGACAGTTGTGTTGTAATACAGCGAACCTGGCTCGTGATGTGTATGATTGCCCACGGGAAAAATTAATTCTTTTGCCACCAACCGATTTTGCGACAATTGCATTCAAACCTTCTACGGCATTTGAGTCGACATCGTATACAAGGCTTTTAGCGTGGTATTTTAATCGCTTAAATAATCCACTAAATGCTTTGAATAATTCATTTTCCATAAATTTTTTATATATTTCAGGTATTTCGTATCGTTGACGGTTACAGAAATATGAGGCACATTTCATGTGGTCTTGAAATACGTGGAATGGGATATTTCCAATGTCAAGCGCAAGTTCCTCAATTTTTTCTATGGAAGAGAATTTTTAGAAAGTTTCCTTTTTTTAATTGCGCAGATTATGTCTTTGGAACATCGATTAATTTGATTTCGTAATAGTTTTCGTTGAATTATAGATTAGTGCGATTAGTACATAGTTCCTTTGCGTGTTTCCGAAAATTACGAAGTAAATGATTGCGACATTTAATTTTCTCTATGTGTGCATTTGTGTATGGTTTAGCCCAGTGTTCGCAAGTAGTTGTTTATTAGCGTGCCAATAAAATTATTTTTTTAAATAACTGATTTTTCTGCGTGCCAAACCAAATCCGTAAAATATATTATTTTAAATATAATATTAAGGACCAGTCAAAATCTTGTCCATAATACACCAGAGTTCTACTTTAATTTTTTTAATGCAAAATTAAATAGGAGGAGGGCGAATAAAATAGCTTAAGACGCAATTTATTTTCTCGAAATCGGTACCAATAAGTTATCCCGAGATAATTGCCTTAGGCCGTTCTATTCTTTTCTGATGGTTGTCTGTAAAAATACTAGCCCGCAAGGGGAATAAAACTCTTTTATTTATACAGTTCAACTGTTATCAAATGGTGTGGTAAAATTCTGTTACATGATAATCTGGCATCGTCATCTAAATGGTTAAATAGATTTTAATTGAGGAAGTAAAACGATTCTGAATTTTAGATTTTAGAAGTTTTTCATTCTAGAACGGTGACAATCTCCAATGGCTGCCCCTTTTTCGCCACTAATACTAACGCAAAAGTGATTCTTAATTCTCGTAATTCTCTTCTTTACTATAAACAAACCCTGAACTAAAATTAGACATTGCTAAACTCGCACATTTTGAAACATATAAATATATGTATGTAGCATGTAGGTATCTAACAAAAATTGTTTGGAATATTACAAATATTTATCACCTAGTAATTTACTTTCGAACTTACTTTTAAACACCTAGTAATTTACTTCCGTATTTGTCGAAAATACTTGACATTCATTCCAAAGGTGGTTGTAAGGCCAAATTGATTTCGTGTTTTCCTATTTCTCCAGCATTTCAATAGTTAGGCTTTATCAAAATTCTAAAAACGCTTTCATGTTTTTGTAAAAATTAATTTGATTTTTGAGTACTCTAAAATTAGTTGGCGTGCCATAGGCCAATTTTTAAACGTGCCAAATTTGGCATGCGTGCGACGTATTTGCGATCACTGGTTTAGCCTCTAAAACTTTTACGTATACGCTGGCATCGCCATCTGCAATTTTTTTGTTGTAGCGCATACCATACAAACCTTCTACTAAAGCATCCCGTTCCATTCCAGTTGATGGGCCAGCATAGTTCGAATTGCATTCATGATGTTCAGGTTTAGCTTTTTACAATTCTGCTCTGCGACAAAGAATGCAATATTTATTACAAAGGGAACTCCTTATGACCGACCTTCTTTGTAGATTGAGCAATAATTGTTCCGACACCAGAAAGTGAGGTATAATTACTATTGTGTCCGTATACCATCGAAATCTACGCTTTTTTTCTTCAATTGCTATTTGTTTTGCTTTTTCATCGCAGCTTTAAACATTTCTCGGTCGCAGCCTTTTTGAATGTCACGTTGAACTTGTTTTTGTAATTTATTGAATGTATTTGGTGCCAAATATAGTATGTCAATGACACCAAAAAATTCTTCTATTTGTTGATATCCAATACCGATTGAAATGCCAGCTAAAACACTTTGATAATTTATTGAGTTTTGATGTGGTTTCTTTTCGTTGGGATCTTCAGACGAAATATTTTGAATTATATTGCACATGTTACATTTAAAATAAAATTTGGAATTTAATCCGATTCTGCGCTCGCTTATAAACTTTAAATTCAGTAGGAAGCATCCGAAAGCCATATTGTGATTGCTAACTTTTATTAGTTCGTTGAAAAAATATTGCATACCTAATATGCGTTTGCCATTTAATGTAGCTACGTTTTCCTCTTGAGCATTTTTTTCAGCTGTTTCAAATTCAATAATGAAATTTCTACCATTCAAATCAGGTTTTTGTTCAGGAAAAGGTTCAAATGTTGAATTTGCATCTGATAAATTATGGCATTTCTTTTTATTTTGATCAGATAAAACAAGCATACTCTGATTTTCATCCAGTTCCCTGATATGTTGCGTTTTAAATTCAATTAGTTTGTTAGCAAAACACCCACTGTAATAAGTCAAAAGAATGATGGTTTATGTGTTTTTGGAATTTTCAGAAAATATAATTGGCGTATTCATTTTTAATTTTTATCGTGTTCCTTATGCAAAGAAATCGGACACATATATTTTAAGCGTTTTAAGCTTCAGTTCTCTTATTATGCGGCATTGAAGGTTTTGCATTTCAATTTTTTTTAGTTCTAGTAGTCACGGACAACAAATGAAAATCCTTACTAAATCTCGCATTTAAAATATTGCATGACATAATCTTGTTTATAAAATGTCGCATTAACAAAATCTCGCAAGACAAAATCTTCCAATATAAAATCTTGCGTATATATGTAGTAAAATAGTTTGCAACATAATTCTTAGAGATCGGTATAATAGGTTAAATGCACAAAATTTATTAAAAACGATGTTGCAAACTATTTCAATATAATACATTATGTATGTATGAAATAAAGAACATAACATAATTTCACTTAGTTTAATTCAGGGTATTAGAAATTTGCATTGCTAATTTTACTTATAATAATCTAGAATGAATTTAGCAAATCGCAATTCGCAACTAGACCGGTTTTACCAAGAAAATTTTAATTTCAAATTTAATTTCCTTTCGACATTTCTGTAATATATTTTCTCGACATATATGTACATGTAAAATTACAGTTTTTTAATTCAATCAAACATGCTGGCCGAACTAGGCCGTAAACATCCACAAAGGTATATTCATTGGCAAGTTTGAACCCCCTTCCAAATGGTGGTACCTATTTTTAAAAAATATATGAAATTGAGTGATTCCATTTACTTAGATAAAACTCCTAATTGATTAATTTAGTATTTTTAAGGCCCTTCTAAAATAGTGTTATCTGAAAAAATATCGGTTTTAGAACAGAAACCAGATCCATAGCGCGTGACCACTAAAACTAAAAAAGTTAAAATGGAAAAGCAGTTCCACCTTCAATGCCCTCTAACAGAACAACCGAAGTCCAGTCCACCGATCTCTTGATCGAACGATCTCGAATTGCACAAAAATTATAAAACACAATAAAACATCGAAACACAATTCATATAATGTTTCCTTTCCAAAAATTTTTCATAAACGATCTAATTTTTTTTTTTGTATGGCTCGAATGTTTTACGAAAAATGTAGATATGTATGTATAATGATTTATTTATTTTTGCTCCAAAACAATAAAAAATATATTATGTACATTATTTGTGTTGTTGTAAATACAATAAAATTAAATGAGTGTGAAGTATATGCTAAAAAAAAATAACAAAAAATTACACTGTTAAATTTAGAATTTTGAATAATTTTGATGGTTTTATAAATTATTGTATCTCCGATCACAGAGATGTCCACAATGTCTCACCTATATTTTCGGATAACTTGTCCATGTGCCAATATATGTGGCCAACCTGATCCAATTGTGACGAGCTTTACTATACTTCACAGAATTTAGAATTTTGAATAATTTTGATGGTTTTATAAATTATTGTATCTCCGATCACAGAGATGTTCACAATGTCTCACCTATATTTTCGGATAACTTGTCCATGTGCCAATATATGTGGCCAACCTGATCCAATTGTGACGAGCTTTACTATACTTCACAGAATTTAGAATTTTGAATAATTTTGATGGTTTTATAAATTATTGTATCTCTGATCACAGAGATGTCCACAATGTCTCACCTATATTTTCGGATAACTTGTCCATGTGCCAATATATGTGGCCAACCTGATCCAATTGTGACGAGCTTTACTATACTTCACAGAATTTAGAATTTTGAATAATTTTGATGGTTTTATAAATTATTGTATCTCCAATCACAGAGATGTCCACAATGTCTCACCTATATTTTCGGATAACTTGTCCATGTGCCAATATATGTGGCCAACCTGATCCAATTGTGACGAGTTTTACTATACTTCACAGAATTTAGAATTTTGAATAATTTTGATGGTTTTATAAATTATTGTATCTCTGATCACAGAGATGTCCACAATGTCTCACCTATATTTTCGGATAACTTGTCCATGTGCCAATATATGTGGCCAACCTGATCCAATTGTGACGAGTTTTACTATACTTCACAGAATTTAGAATTTTGAATAATTTTGATGGTTTTATAAATTATTGTATCTCTGATCACAGAGATGTCCACAATGTCTCACCTATATTTTCGGATAACTTGTCCATGTGCCAATATATGTGGCCAACCTGACCCAATTATGACGAGCTTTACTATACTTCACAGAATTTAGAATTTTGAATAATTTTGATGGTTTTATAAATTATTGTATCTCCAATCACAGAGATGTCCACAATGTCTCACCTATATTTTCGGATAACTTGTCCATGTGCCAATATATGTGGCCAACCTGATCCAATTGTGACGAGTTTTACTATACTTCACAGAATTTAGAATTTTGAATAATTTTGATGGTTTTATAAATTATTGTATCTCTGATCACAGAGATGTCCACAATGTCTCACCTATATTTTCGGATAACTTGTCCATGTGCCAATATATGTGGCCAACCTGATCCAATTGTGACGAGCTTTACTATACTTCACAGAATTTAGAATTTTGAATAATTTTGATGGTTTTATAAATTATTGTATCTCCGATCACAGAGATGTCCACAATGTCTCACCTATATTTTCAGATAACTTGTCCATGTGCCAATATATGTGGCCAACCTGATCCAATTGTAACGAGCTTTACTATACTTCACAGAATTTAGAATTTTGAATAATTTTGATGGTTTTATAAATGATTGTATCTCTGATCACAGAGATGTCCACAATGTCTCACCTATATTTTCGGATAACTTGTCCATGTGCCAATATATGTGGCCAACCTGATCCAATTGTGACGAGCTTTACTATACTTCACAGAATTTAGAATTTTGAATAATTTTGATGGTTTTATAAATTATTGTATCTCCAATCACAGAGATGTCCACAATGTCTCACCTATATTTTCAGATAACTTGTCCATGTACCAATATATGTGGCCAACCTGATCCAATTGTGACGAGTTTTACTATACTTCACAGAATTTAGAATTTTGAATAATTTTGATGGTTTTATAAATTATTGTATCTCTGATCACAGAGATGTCCACAATGTCTCACCTATATTTTCGGATAACTTGTCCATGTGCCAATATATGTGGCCAACCTGATCCAATTGTGACGAGCTTTACTATACTTCACAGAATTTAGAATTTTGAATAATTTTGATGGTTTTATAAATTATTGTATCTCCGATCACAGAGATGTCCACAATGTCTCACCTATATTTTCAGATAACTTGTCCATGTGCCAATATATGTGGCCAACCTGATCCAATTGTAACGAGCTTTACTATACTTCACAGAATTTAGAATTTTGAATAATTTTGATGGTTTTATAAATGATTGTATCTCTGATCACAGAGATGTCCACAATGTCTCACCTATATTTTCGGATAACTTGTCCATGTGCCAATATATGTGGCCAACCTGATCCAATTGTGACGAGCTTTACTATACTTCACAGAATTTAGAATTTTGAATAATTTTGATGGTTTTATAAATTATTGTATCTCCAATCACAGAGATGTCCACAATGTCTCACCTATATTTTCAGATAACTTGTCCATGTACCAATATATGTGGCCAACCTGATCCAATTGTGACGAGTTTTACTATACTTCACAGAATTTAGAATTTTGAATAATTTTGATGGTTTTATAAATTATTGTATCTCCAATCACAGAGATGTCCACAATGTCTCACCTATATTTTCGGATAACTTGTCCATGTGCCAATATATGTGGCCAACCTGATCCAATTGTGACGAGTTTTACTATACTTCACAGAATTTAGAATTTTGAATAATTTTGATGGTTTTATAAATTATTGTATCTCTGATCACAGAGATGTCCACAATGTCTCACCTATATTTTCGGATAACTTGTCCATGTGCCAATATATGTGGCCAACCTGATCCAATTGTGACGAGTTTTACTATACTTCACAGAATTTAGAATTTTGAATAATTTTGATGGTTTTATAAATGATTGTATCTCTGATCACAGAGATGTCCACAATGTCTCACCTATATTTTCGGATAACTTGTCCATGTGCCAATATATGTGGCCAACCTGACCCAATTATGACGAGCTTTACTATACTTCACAGAATTTAGAATTTTGAATAATTTTGATGGTTTTATAAATTATTGTATCTCCAATCACAGAGATGTCCACAATGTCTCACCTATATTTTCGGATAACTTGTCCATGTGCCAATATATGTGGCCAACCTGATCCAATTGTGACGAGTTTTACTATACTTCACAGAATTTAGAATTTTGAATAATTTTGATGGTTTTATAAATTATTGTATCTCTGATCACAGAGATGTCCACAATGTCTCACCTATATTTTCGGATAACTTGTCCATGTGCCAATATATGTGGCCAACCTAATCCAATTGTGACGAGCTTTACTATACTTCACAGAATTTAGAATTTTGAATAATTTTGATGGTTTTATAAATTATTGTATCTCCGATCACAGAGATGTCCACAATGTCTCACCTATATTTTCAGATAACTTGTCCATGTGCCAATATATGTGGCCAACCTGATCCAATTGTAACGAGCTTTACTATACTTCACAGAATTTAGAATTTTGAATAATTTTGATGGTTTTATAAATGATTGTATCTCTGATCACAGAGATGTCCACAATGTCTCACCTATATTTTCGGATAACTTGTCCATGTGCCAATATATGTGGCCAACCTGATCCAATTGTGACGAGCTTTACTATACTTCACAGAATTTAGAATTTTGAATAATTTTGATGGTTTTATAAATTATTGTATCTCCGATCACAGAGATGTCCACAATGTCTCACCTATATTTTCAGATAACTTGTCCATGTACCAATATATGTGGCCAACCTGATCCAATTGTGACGAGTTTTACTATACTTCACAGAATTTAGAATTTTGAATAATTTTGATGGTTTTATAAATTATTGTATCTCTGATCACAGAGATGTCCACAATGTCTCACCTATATTTTCGGATAACTTGTCCATGTGCCAATATATGTGGCCAACCTGATCCAATTGTGACGAGCTTTACTATACTTCACAGAATTTAGAATTTTGAATAATTTTGATGGTTTTATAAATGATTGTATCTCTGATCACAGAGATGTCCACAATGTCTCACCTATATTTTCGGATAACTTGTCCATGTGCCAATATATGTGGCCAACCTGATCCAATTGTGACGAGCTTTACTATACTTCACAGAATTTAGAATTTTGAATAATTTTGATGGTTTTATAAATGATTGTATCTCTGATCACAGAGATGTCCACAATGTCTCACCTATATTTTCAGATAACTTGTCCATGTACCAATATATGTGGCCAACCTGATCCAATTGTGACGAGTTTTACTATACTTCACAGAATTTAGAATTTTGAATAATTTTGATGGTTTTATAAATTATTGTATCTCTGATCACAGAGATGTCCACAATGTCTCACCTATATTTTCGGATAACTTGTCCATGTGCCAATATATGTGGCCAACCTGATCCAATTGTGACGAGCTTTACTATACTTCACAGAATTTAGAATTTTGAATAATTTTGATGGTTTTATAAATTATTGTATCTCCAATCACAGAGATGTCCACAATGTCTCACCTATATTTTCGGATAACTTGTCCATGTGCCAATATATGTGGCCAACCTGACCCAATTATGACGAGCTTTACTATACTTCACAGAATTTAGAATTTTGAATAATTTTGATGGTTTTATAAATTAATTGAGACAGGTTGGCCACATATATTGGCACATGGACAAGTTATCCGAAAATATAGGTGAGACATTGTGGACATCTCTGTGATTGGAGATACAATATTTTATAAAACCATCAAAATTATTCAAAATTCTAAATTCTGTGAAGTATAGTAAAGCTCGTCACAATTGGATCAGGTTGGCCACATATATTGGCACATGGACAAGTTATCTGAAAATATAGGTGAGACATTGTGGACATCTCTGTGATCGGAGATACAATAATTTATAAAACCATCAAAATTATTCAAAATTCTAAATTCTGTGAAGTATAGTAAAGCTCGTCACAATTGGATCAGGTTGGCCACATATATTGGCACATGGACAAGTTATCCGAAAATATAGGTGAGACATTGTGGACATCTCTGTGATCAGAGATACAATAATTTATAAAACCATCAAAATTATTCAAAATTCTAAATTCTGTGAAGTATAGTAAAACTCGTCACAATTGGATCAGGTTGGCCACATATATTGGCACATGGACAAGTTATCCGAAAATATAGGTGAGACATTGTGGACATCTCTGTGATTGGAGATACAATCATTTATAAAACCATCAAAATTATTCAAAATTCTAAATTCTGTGAAGTATAGTAAAGCTCGTCACAATTGGATCAGGTTGGCCACATATATTGGCACATGGACAAGTTATCCGAAAATATAGGTGAGACATTGTGGACATCTCTGTGATCAGAGATACAATAATTTATAAAACCATCAAAATTATTCAAAATTCTAAATTCTGTGAAGTATAGTAAAACTCGTCACAATTGGATCAGGTTGGCCACATACATTGGCACATGGACAAGTTATCCGAAAATATAGGTGAGACATTGTGGACATCTCTGTGATTGGAGATACAATAATTTATAAAACCATCAAAATTATTCAAAATTCTAAATTCTGTGAAGTATAGTAAAGCTCGTCATAATTGGGTCAGGTTGGCCACATATATTGGCACATGGACAAGTTATCCGAAAATATAGGTGAGACATTGTGGACATCTCTGTGATTGGAGATACAATAATTTATAAAACCATCAAAATTATTCAAAATTCTAAATTCTGTGAAGTATAGTAAAGCTCGTCACAATTGGATCAGGTTGGCCACATATATTGGCACATGGACAAGTTATCCGAAAATATAGGTGAGACATTGTGGACATCTCTGTGATCGGAGATACAATAATTTATAAAACCATCAAAATTATTCAAAATTCTAAATTCTGTGAAGTATAGTAAAACTCGTCACAATTGGATCAGGTTGGCCACATATATTGGTACATGGACAAGTTATCTGAAAATATAGGTGAGACATTGTGGACATCTCTGTGATTGGAGATACAATAATTTATAAAACCATCAAAATTATTCAAAATTCTAAATTCTGTGAAGTATAGTAAAGCTCGTCACAATTGGATCAGGTTGGCCACATATATTGGCACATGGACAAGTTATCCGAAAATATAGGTGAGACATTGTGGACATCTCTGTGATCAGAGATACAATCATTTATAAAACCATCAAAATTATTCAAAATTCTAAATTCTGTGAAGTATAGTAAAACTCGTCACAATTGGATCAGGTTGGCCACATACATTGGCACATGGACAAGTTATCCGAAAATATAGGTGAGACATTGTGGACATCTCTGTGATTGGAGATACAATAATTTATAAAACCATCAAAATTATTCAAAATTCTAAATTCTGTGAAGTATAGTAAAGCTCGTCATAATTGGGTCAGGTTGGCCACATATATTGGCACATGGACAAGTTATCCGAAAATATAGGTGAGACATTGTGGACATCTCTGTGATTGGAGATACAATAATTTATAAAACCATCAAAATTATTCAAAATTCTAAATTCTGTGAAGTATAGTAAAGCTCGTCACAATTGGATCAGGTTGGCCACATATATTGGCACATGGACAAGTTATCCGAAAATATAGGTGAGACATTGTGGACATCTCTGTGATCGGAGATACAATAATTTATAAAACCATCAAAATTATTCAAAATTCTAAATTCTGTGAAGTATAGTAATACTCGTCACAATTGGATCAGGTTGGCCACATATATTGGCACATGGACAAGTTATCCGAAAATATAGGTGAGACATTGTGGACATCTCTGTGATCAGAGATACAATAATTTATAAAACCATCAAAATTATTCAAAATTCTAAATTCTGTGAAGTATAGTAATACTCGTCACAATTGGATCAGGTTGGCCACATATATTGGCACATGGACAAGTTATCCGAAAATATAGGTGAGACATTGTGGACATCTCTGTGATTGGAGATACAATAATTTATAAAACCATCAAAATTATTCAAAATTCTAAATTTAACAGTGTAATTTTTTGTTATTTTTTTTTAGCATAAACTTCACACTCATTAAAATTAATAATAAAAACTGTGAGTTAGAAGAGTAAAATAATAGTATGTAATTGAAGTGAGCAAGAAGAGTAAAACAAAAATTATATTGGATAGCCAAAAAAATGGTTTAGCAAACTTCGATTTACTACATATACAAAATAAACTGCCATCTAATAACAGTTTACAGAACTAAACAAAAAGAGATGAGGTAAAATTTTATCTTAGACGCAATTGACATTAATAATCAAAATAAACGATTTTATTAATTTTTTTCAATTTTCTCGATTAATAATTAAAAACTCGAAAAAAGCCACCGTGAATAAATTCAGTTTTATCTCCTGCGCATTTTGATATAAAACAATCTTACTTTCATCGGCTGGTGTTTGAGAAAAGGTACATTTTCGATGCCAAATTTGGCCAAAACTGGTCATAATTAAAATCAAATAGCAGGAAAACTAAGCAGAAAATTCGGAAAAGCCACCGTGATTAACTAAATAAAACCTCAAAGAATATTTTAATATATGGTTTGCGCTGATACGATCAGTAATTCTCTAGAAAAGGTACACTTTCTTCAAGCATTTTTTGCATTTTTCGTGTATTAGGCCCTTAAATATGAATACGAAACGGAAACCAGGTGGAGCTGTTGATTCTGTTACAAGAAATAGGAAAAACTCCAGAATTAGTGAGATGTGTATTTTTGGATAAGTAAAATTAAACATTTTTCCTCATTTTTAATTATCTAAAATAATTGTGTTAGGTGACAACAACATGACTGCAATGAAACTTAACTGGCTGATTTAAAATCACGTGCCAAACAAAAGTGCATTTTAATTAATAAACACGTAAAGGGAACAGTTGGGTCTGAATCAAAAGAACAGATGAATTTGACAAGGATATTTAAAAATATCTAGAAAGCAGGTACAAGTTGCAAAAAATAAACTTTTAGAACAACGTCAAATCTCCTAGATACATAGATTATTAGAGGTTTTAGCCGTGTTCCTTAAAAATAAATTTTGGAATTTACCGGAACTGATTAACAATAAGGTTCATGTGGATGAATTACGATTTTAACGATTTTTTTGATGTGAAAACATCTTTAGCGGGAGTAAGTCAAAAATTTCATGTAAAAAAGGAACGGAAAATCCGGTACGACTGAAATTGCAAATTATATACGAGAAAAACGAATACAAAATGCACCGAACTTGCATATAATATAATTCGAATTACAATTTCCGGCAGATTAAAATGAAGAAGCACAAAAATTATGCATGTGTAGTGCAAGTGATTCAAAAAAACTGAAATGGAAGTACGTTAAACAAAGACAAATGCACCCATACTTTAAATATTAAATATTATACATCTCAGCGAGCTTATACTTTGAAACAAAATAAAACATTAATTTTGTAATTGTTTAATCGGTATGCTAGTTTAGTTTAGTATTGCTAATTGCTCATGCTGTTGCTGAGTTTGGTTATGCGGGGTATAAAAGAAACAAAAACTATAATAGTGGCAAACAAATTCGAATGCCACTTTCTAAAGATACACGCAAGAAAGAATCAGCAGGGAGACCTTGGCCCTCTTTGCAGCTGTATGATTTTACAGTCAAAATAGCGCCTTTGCCTAATAGAACCGCCCTATTTCATTTAGTTCAAATAAATCAAATCAGCGATGCCAATTTGCTTTGTTCACCTGGTTTGCCGTAACCATTCACAAAAGTCTAAATATGGAATCTTCAACAATTGCCGTGTATGAGTAATGGTGAATTTTAAAGCGTTCAGGGCAGGACTTTTTAAACCAATAATGTACCATAATTTATATACTGAGCGAACAGCGGCCGTCTATCGGCATTGGTTTGTCAGGCCCATCGAAGCGACTTGAAATAATCCAAGAGTTAAAGGTTTTCACATAATTCTTTTGCGAGTTGAGCGTGAACTCGCCCGTTGTTTTTTTCATTAAATGTTTTTATTTTATTAAAGTTTTATGTACATATGAAGAGTGTTGTTTCAATTATTGGAAAAATAGTAGATCATATTTTGTAGCACCAGCTTCCCTTTGTACATGTTCGTCGAATCATTTTATTTCGTCTGCTTCGGTTGCTTTACCACTATCTCCAGATAGTACAGGAACTACTACTTTAAGGGTCTCAATCTTGTGTAAGATGAAGCAAGCCGAAATTATTTTGACACATTTTTCTACGCGGTTTGTTTAACATGTTTCCTCCTACTGCATGAATGATTCGAAAACGTATTTTAAGGACGCCAAATGCAATCTCAATAATCGTTCTGTTTTTTTTTTTTTAATTATACAGTTTTTCGGATTCCGTAGTAGTGTCAGTAGAGCGGAATATTTCAAAATGCAGAATGTTGTAAAGTGCACTGGACTTGGACATATCAGCGTCATGGTTTGATCACAGCCATCGACAAACTAGGCCTGTAAATATGTAATCCGCGTCACAAATACATTTTATTTTGCATATTTATATTAATAAATGATTTAGAATGTTAAGGGATTGGAAAAAAGGTAGATTTAGAGTTTAATTCATTCTATTTAGGTCATATAGGAACGAATATTGAGCAATGCCATCCAGCTATAAAATATTCTTAACCCGCTGAAAGGTGCATACAGATGTGCTAGAAAATTAATACATTGATATACCCAAAGCTGACGCGACTTCAGCATGTTCTTTACAAATTTAAAAGAATAGGCAACTACTTCCGAGAATCAGAAAATCACAATCCCGTTTTCTGGGAATATAGAAGGTCCGGGAATGGACAAGCCCTAATCGTGGTACTCTAAAATATTTTCTGAAATTTAGTAAAATTAAATAAGTGTAAACATTTTTGTGTCAATTTTTAAGGCCTACAACGAAGAATTCAAAATTTGCGTTTATTTATTTATTTAGCTTTTGAAGCTATTTAGTTTTCAATATTTGCTTTACATAATTATAATAAATTTAACAATTAATATTTAACTAAGAAAATTTAATCTACATTTTCTTTTATAAATTTGACTAACAACCTCTTAAATACATTTATATTAGGGCAAACTTTAACATCACTTGGAATTTTATTAAATAAGTCAATTCCCTTATAAAACAAAGAATTTTGATTTTCAGTTCTCTTAAAAAATGGTAACAAAAATTTATCTCTATTTCTTAAATTATAATCAGTTTTATCTTTCACATAAGAAATAAAATTTGTTAAATAACTAGGAACCAAATTGTTTTTAACTCTATAAATAATTATTAATACATTGTATACTATTCTTTGATTTACACTTAAACATAATGTTTCCAACATATTTCGAATACTTGTTGTTTTTGGGTCATTTAGCAGGACTCGCATCGCTTTATTCTGAAGTTTTTGGAGGTACTCCTTATCTTCTCTACTGCATGTAAATAGCACTGATGGACAATACTCAAAATGAGGAGCAATTTTTGCCTTATATATACTATTTTTGCTTAAATAGCTCAAATTTCTATGGCATCTCCTCAGTACACCAATCTTCTGATTTATTTTGCTTCCTATATAAGACACATGATCACTGAATTTCAACCTCTTATCAATTATTACCCCTAAATATTTGATAGTGTCTACCTGCTCAATGTTACTCTGATTAATTCTAATGTCACAATTATGATCTGCTTTACCAATAACCATACACTTTGTCTTGTTAACATTTAACTTTAATTTGTTTCCATTTAGCCATTTTTGTACTCGTTCCAAATCACCGTTAATATTATCAACAACTTCTTCAATGTTATTTCCACTATAATAAATCAAGGTGTCATCCGCAAATAAATTTATATGACAATTTTTAAGACTTTCTACTATATCATTGATATAAACTATAAATAGTATGGCACCCAAAACGGATCCTTGAGGAACACCAAGCTCATTAGTACATCTGTCAGATGTTTCATGCACTACTTTCGTTCTTTGACTCCTATGACTCAAATAACTTTTAAACCAATTCCATTCGTTATTTGTAATTCCTATCTCTGTTAACTTTTTCAACAATATTGTTCGATCAATTGTTTCGAATGCCCTTTGGAAATCCAAAAATACTATAATTGTATATTCACCCCTGTCTCTCGATTCCTTCCATTTACTCAATACTAAGTTTAATGCAAATTCACATGAATATCCCTTACGATATCCCGATTGTTGCTCTATTAATATCCCTTCCACGTTTAAAAATTCGATTAGTTGTATCTTTACGACAGTTTCTAAGATTTTCTCACAGCAGTCCAGCATATTAATTGGTCTAAAATCCTCTGGATATTTTGCGTTTTTTATTTTTGGAATAGGAATAATATTCGCTTCTTTCATACATTAACATTGATAACAATTTTTCGCCAATAACATCCATAGCTTTCAAAATCATACTTGGCTTCAATCCGTACATCTCGCTTATCACACATTTTTGTGATTATATCCTTTAATTCTACTAATGTAATCTGGTTCAAAGCGAATTTCCTTTTCGCTGATGCCCTTATCTCGACTAAATCATCTTGTACGCTTGGAATTTGTCCATTTAAGATCTTGATACTATCGACATAAAATTTGTTTAGAACATTTGCAATTTCCTTGTGGTTACAGTATTCATGGTTATCAACTATGATGCGATCTATGCTACTATTTCGTTTTCCTTTCATTATTTCCTTTAAAACGCTCCATACTCGTTGCGAATTATACGAAGCAGTTTCTATTTTTCTAATGAAATAGTTTCTCTTACTTTTTCTTATTGATGAAAGATACCGATTTCGTGTTGCTCTATTCGCGACTTGCAACAAAGTAGCTGACATCTGGTGAAAACAATATGAACAACATTTAAACATACAACAAGGGGGATTAGAACTGTCAAATAGTTGAATTTGACAATACTCGTCCCCTTTGCTAACATAGAAACCAACGCCGACTACAGTTGATGGGAGTCGCCAATATTCATTCCAATGTTCCTCATTTCCAGTTTGCTTTGCTAATTTATTCGCTGCAATCTTTTTTGATTTTTAAAGCCGCAGATTATAATTTTTGTGAAACCATTCATTTGACTTTGGTTTTATCTCTGCTTTCTTGTAAAATACATTTAGGGCCTTATAAATATTTTCATACATATTTTCGCATACTTCATCAATATCACCAGTCGTATCCCACTTTGAATCTTGTAACAGCTTATTGAATATATCTTGATTAAAATTAAATATCCCCTCAATATATTTTTTTGGTGTTCGGCTACTTTTACTAATTTCCATCAAATTTACTTGAATCGTCTCATGATCACTAATTTCCTCTTGCTCTAATGCGTCGATACGTATATTTGCAGTTGTTGTATTACCAATAACCCAATCAATTAAGGTATTCGTGTCTGCTGTTATTCTGGTACATTTCTCCATTAGTTGTTTCAGATTCAATCTTGTCATTAATCTATCCAAGTTAAGTTTATTCGTCGTCTGACGTAGGTAGTCAATATTAAAATCACCGCATATTAAATTTAACTCCTCTGTAGAAACATTTTCTTCACTCCATTGATCGAAATAGTTGATAAATGATATTATACTTGAACTTGGGGATCGATACAACACCGATAATGCTACATTTTTATTCAATTGATCTGATTTTCTTATCAAGACTTTACTAATCCATAAATAATTATTCTCAATCGAGCAATTTTTTACTTCAAAATTTAAATTTTTGGATATATAAATCACTACACCCCCAGTAAACCGTGAATGTGAATCACATCGAATACATGAGTAGTCCTGACATGTAATTTCAAAATCGCTTATGTCACATGTAACACATGTTTCACTAGAGCATATAGCATGTGGTTGCCTCCTGTTTGCTAGATCTCTAATTTCATCTATATGGGCTAATAAACTACTGATATTCAAATAAATGATTCGAAATGGGACATCTTGAGATTTTGATTGCTATTCGTAACAAATTCTCCTCTTCATTAAATTTAATGTTCTTAGGTAACTAGGATATGCCTTATCAGTTGCTTCATGATTCACATCGATGTTCAACTTATTATTTTCCACAACTTTTTTACAATTGACACATGATTTAATTTGCTCCGCACATTCCTTTGACACATGATCACTTTTACCACATTGCCTACAAATGGCTTTAGCTTCAGTGCATTTCTTACTAGTATGGTTGTATCCTAAGCATTTGAAATATTGTACTAACATAAAATCCTCAATTACTCTACATCCATCCCACCCAATATAAATTCTTTCCATTTCCAATATACTGGTAAATCCGCTTGTATCCAACTCGAGAATGACATTTAAAGCCCCTCTTGATGTTTTATATTTGCGTATCACTTTAATTTGACAATCTTTTAATCGTTCATTCTGTTTTTTCAATGTTTCAACAAATTGAACGTCTTCATATTCTTCTGTTACTCCAATCACTTTCACTTTCGGCGAGAATGTTTTACTGGTTTTAATGTCATATTTATCACTGAGCCTTGCTTGGATACTTCTTTCAACTTCCTCTCTGTTGTCTTTGTCACCACATTCCAGCGCAATGCCTCCATTTCTTATATTTGATACTCTATTTATGTGTACTGGAACAACTTTTAGAGATTCCTTTAAATCCTCCTTAGTAATTTTACTCTCCTGCACGGTTTTTGGTATTACAACAATAGCTGGTTCGCTTTTCCTTATACCCTTAACTTTATCAGCAAAAGAAATATTCCCACTGACTACACTTTTCGACATCTTGCTACAACTCTCATTTATATTTCCAATTTTATTATCAATGTCTTTTACCAATTGATTGGAGCTCGATACATCAACTTTTAATACACTCATCTCGGTATCAATTTTCTCTAATACTTCAGCTTGTCGTCTGTATCTCTCATCGACAATATTGATCATACTCACAAGCTTCTCTAATTGGGTTTTGATCGCTTTTAGCGAATTTTTACCACACTCTTTGCACGAAAAAGTCAATTCATTGCTATCAACCCAATTTTTATACGTCGTCTTGGTGAAACCAGGTCCCACACAAAATATATGAAATACCCGTCCGCACAAACCATCGCACTTAAAAAACTCGCTTCCCTTTGCAATTGCACTTTTGCATTTATCACAATCCATAATTCACTTTATTCAACATAAAAATCAAAACAAAAGGTTTCACTTCACTGAATTTAATTTAAATTTAAGAATAAAATGCAAGTCTTGCAAAAAATAAATTATAAACCGCTTTACGTATTTATATTATAATTTGACACTTCTAGTTTACCCGTTTTTATTTAGTATCTATTTGTAATCAATTCCTTTATTATTTATCACTTTTATATACAAGATTATTGTTCTTTAGCACTTCACACAGATTATTCTATATTTTTGTAAATATCAAACACCATTTACTATTTTTATTTATTATTTTCATATCACACAATTTAGTTTCACGTTTCTGATATAATCAGAGTTTTGCAACTCTCGTTGAAGATTTACTAATGATGTTAATAACAGGGAGATTCCGCTACATGAGAGAACCAACGGTTCCAGATTTTATGACATCGAAAACTATAATTGAAGCATAAATTTCAATTTGGCATTTAGTAAAATTTTTTATTTTTTCTAAAACAAAGTATTTTTTATAAAATTAAAATAACAGACAATTGTAAGTGAAAGACAGGACTTCAAAATTCATAATAAAACGCTTTTGTTAATAATAGCTGCATTTTATGACACCGAAGTTAGCCATGACTTTCGAGTCTCGCGGTTGTTTTCCTTAAGAATTTAGTTTTTATAAAAAACTATTTAATTATGAATTTGCAATTTAAATTAAATTCCAAATGTGTGATGAAGTGTAAATTTTGTGAGTGATTGGGCATCGTAGCCGAAAGAATATCCAAGGCATGCCAGACCGCTTCATGATATTCTAAAATGTATTCTCCGTTTAGAAAAAATTACGGCTGAACTCGATCTATTTCATAGAAAATAAGAGAAATTTAAAAATTCGTATATCAGGAACCGAACTGGCTATCTTGTAAAAACATCTACAAATCGCATTTCAGCAACACAAATAGCCGATAAAGCCATAGATGTGTTCCCGTTTTCGCAACAGAAAGCGGAACATATGTTCCATCTACAGCGCCAATCAAGCTTGTATAAACACTATTACTGCCGAATTTTCAGCTTTCTGTTTTTCAGCATCAGTTTCTGATCTCCAACCATCTTTGATGCATTTCTCATTGACTGAGCTAAATTATTTGGCGAAGAATTTCGACAGCATACCCTTTGGATAAAATAAATAATCGTTGCTAACAGCCAAATTACTGGTAGTAGCTACGAAATTTTCAACTGTACAATTTTCTGAAATAAGTTTCAAATGACGCTATGCTAACCTTTTAGGCGGAAATTTTGTTCTGGAAAGCTGAAGCAGCCAACAGATTTATGTTGAGAATATTATTAGTTATTTAAAAATCAATCAATCAATTAAACACGGCCAGAGGAAGTAAGGTGGTGGTAAATATAAAAGGGGTAATTTATAACTAATTAATATTGACTTTAGGATTGAAAGCAGTTCTTTAGAAAAAATGTAAATACTAGCAATTGACCGCCAAGGTGTTAGTAACCGGGTCGATCTCAATCCTATACTAACAAAACTATCCAATCCTTCCAAGTAAATGTAAAAAAGGGGAACAGTGGGCCTAAATGCTTTGTCGTACATTCAAAATCAATCAATAAATAGCTGCATTTCATGACACCAAGCTATCCGGATCAAATCACATTTTACATGCAAACCATAGACACTAATGTATAGGTTGAAATGCAGCTAATGTATAGGTTGAAGTTAAATTTAGCTATCGCTCAAACAAATCGACTTATTTCATAGAATGTCTTCAACAATAATGCATCCCTTTATAAACCGACATATAGACGTAGTGCTCATTTCTCAGTTAACTCGGGTTTACTAATTGAACCACAATAAGAGTCGTCTCTTGTTGCGACTGATCATGAATTAGCTTATATTGTTCCCCGATTTCACAATAAAAGTTTCAAAACTAACTTGAATAATAATAATATGACATTAATTTATTGCATACAATTGAATTAGAAGATAATTGGTTTGTTGTTCTGATATTCTCTTAATCATTTTCTTTTATTCGGTTTGAGAACCCCAACGCAATTTGTAATTTATGTTAACCACTTCCACAATCATAATGTAGACTATGTGAATGTTTACGACAGTCCAAAAATGACAAATTAGTTACATATTTGATTTTCCACAAAAGAGGGTTTAAGAGAAGTAACCAACATTATCAAGTGTGTTTTTTTTAAGTATAGAAAGAGCAACATAAAAAAAAAATGTTAATCGGTTTTGATTTTTCATAAACTTAACAAAAATAAAATGTTTTAAATTAATCACCAAACCAATTAGAATTTTTCATCAGCTTCAACTTAATTTTGGCCATCAATCAAATAATCCACACATTCTGAATAAGCATATAGCTTGGAATGGCACAATTAATCACAAAATATTTTGAGTTGTTGTGGATTTATGGTGAAACAGTAAAATTATAAGAATAATTTACTCATGCAATGTGTTGCAACCGATCGAAACGAGTGATAATATTGTTTTGTTTGTTTGAAATGGGCCCCACCTGATCGAAAATATTTACAATAGTACCAACATAAGGTTTAATTAAAGATAAAGGCATTGTAACTATAATTATGAATTGGTTACAAAACACTTAATAGATGGATACGATCAAATATTTTCTCATAAGAAATTGTATACATTTTCATCAATCGATGCAGCATCTGTGTATCAAATTATTTGTCTTGGTATAAAAAATATCTTGATTGTTTATTTATATAAAAATAATCTGTTTATTTATAAAATATTAATTATGCTGTATGTATTTTAATAATAATAATAAAAACAACAAAATGATTATTACACTTTTTACAACACTATGATTAAACATCTTTATACAAATAAAAAACCTTAAAACAATTTTCAGACTTTAATTCCCGCGCATTCACAATTTGATTACTTTTTACCATATAATAGTTAGTACAAAATACTAAGCTGAACAAAAATAATTTATCGGCTGCGATCTGCATCATATTCCTCTTCATCACCTGAGTCACCTTCCCAGTCGGATGGAAATCTCTCTGTTGAGTAATTGAATGAAGAAATATTTTTAAATTAATTTTTATAAATTGTGTTATTTGATTTAATCTACGAACCTCCTCCAAATGGTGTTGGTGTTGGAGTTCGTCTGATACTTGGGTCGTTATCATGTTTAATTTCCCATCTACTTGTTACCATGAAACAATTTGATTCTCTGTAATTTATGAAAAAAAAATTGTAAATAGATTAATTATTATCATAGCGAACCAAAATATTTTTTACTTCGCAAACCGACTTCGATATGGATAAATGTTGGAGGTATGCATCTGACAAATTACCATTTTAAATAAAGCGTCCCAAAATGAACTGACATTTTAAATTTGCCCCCTTTTTTTAAAGCAAGCCTACACATTTTTATTTGCTATCATTAGTAAACGTTTGAGGTTAAATTATAAAAATGTACACACTGCAATAACGCTTAAAAATTGTTAAAATTCATTTTAGACATGGTGAAAAATTTGCGGAGACTGTTTGCAAATGCCATACTTTTATTTTTGGTCGTCGTAAGTCGTAATGCACTTTATCGAAACACCTTTGTTAATTTAACCGATTAATTTAAGTCAACCGGTTCAGTTTTAAGCAAAAAAGGCAGTAGCACAGCTGGTGGTTGGATTAGACCTTATACTTCTTCGAAAATGAAAGTGGAATTGCGGTTACTGTCAATAGAATTCGATATCGTGAGATGATTTGAAAGACATGTGGCTGGAAGGAACATGTCACATTGCCGATGAAACCAGGCAGGTAATACCATGTGACTTGACACTGCTAGTCTTCTTTCTTTAAGGTTATCTTAAGGATAAAGCACAGAAAAGAATGAACAGATATGGAAGTTTCATGTCAAGTAATTACATAGAAATATTCAATCTAAAAAATATATTCCTGCTCTAATCTAACCAGTTAAGACAGGAAAAATATATGATACAATAATATGTTTCGCTTCTCTTCTGTTTCGTTTTTTATACAAAGAAGAGAAGCGAAATATGTAATATTGAATTATATTGTCTCTGTCTTAACTGGTTAGATTAGAGCAGGAATACATTTTTTTGATTGAATATTTCTATGTAAATACTTGACATGGAACTTCCATATCTGTTCATTCTTTTCTGTGGATAAAGTGCAAATCAACCAACATAAACCATTAGAACCTCAAATAAGAAATTCGGCGTAACATTACTAATTCAACAAGTTATAGAAAATTTCATTAAAACAATAAAAAATTACCTTGCTGTGTCGTTTTCTATTATTCTCGGATATTTATCGAATTATCGATACAATATTTATTCTTTGAAACAATGCTTCGTTTTAAGCAATAGAGGTCAACACCGAAAATTTTGCGAAATTAATTAATTTTTAACAATTAATTAAAGAAATAATCCTAAATTTGTAATTTTTTTTCTTCTACAATAATTATTTTTTTCTTGCTCTAGCACATTTATTTTTCCTCAGGCAAATATTTTTCACAGATAGCTTTCGGATAAATCTGATGTTTCCACCTCGATTTGAAATACATTAGAAATTTTTATTTTGTCTAAATGATGTTATTGGTAATATAACTTTTGTATCAAAATACGACAAAAATGTCCTTTCCAGAATTTCAACTTCATTATAATAATTAATTATCTACTATTACCTATATTGTAATTATCATTCTAGTTATGATTTCGAGTCGATCGCAATCTAAATAATCATAAAAATTGTCTAAATTTTGCATATTATAATCGTGCACTCACCTGTAGATACTCTTACTACGATCATTCCATGGGAATACGCCGTGTAATTTTCTAGGCTGTAATAATTAAATAAAAATGAAAAATTTAAGTAACTTATCGAAACAATCTTCGTCATCTTATCGAATTACTCACCCTCCATCTCAATCGTGCTAGTTCATCCTCTGAAGCTGTAACATGAAATTTGTTTGTGAGTGCTTAAATATTTCGTCAATCGTATGTGAAATGTGAATGATTTCAATTTGCTCCATTTTTTTCAATTGGCCCGATTAATAAACTTCCGCAGTTTGTTTTCGTCTCAATGTCACATACAATTTTGATAAGACCGAAAATAAAATTTTTGGCAATTGTATTTTGTAAATAAATCAAAATTCATTTTTATTTCCGATCAGACCGAGATTGATCAAAATTGGACCAAATTCAATAAACAAACCAGTCTTATGTAAGGTGATAGTGAAATAAATAAAACTCAAGGTGTACTTACGTGGTGTGAACCAGAAATCAACGGTCATCTCGTCGTCGCTGTCGTCGTCGATATCACTAAACCAGGAAATAAAATGAACATTATCAGTTATCAGAATTTATTTGGAACTGCATCTTTTTCACATACCCTCTAACATAAATTCTCACATATTTTCCTGATTCACGAATCAATAACTGTGCCTCTTTTAGTGTTAGCTTGTCAGCTGGCGTTGTATTAATTTTTGTTATCACATCGCCAAGTCGTATTCCGGCACGTCGCGCATAACCACTGCGGCGTACACCTATCACAGTTAATGGTTCGAATTGATCCACGCCACCAGTTACTTCAAAACCCCAGAGCACATCTACAAAAGACATAATGCGTTTGTCTGTTTCGGCGGTACCCCATACTTTTTTCTCGAAGTCCTCGTACAACACATTCTGTTTTATCACTGTTGTGGTCTTTGTGGTTTTCTTATAGGTTTCTTTTGCAAATTGAACAACCATTTTCTGTGTTTTCAAGATTTACTGGACCTTTTAATCGCTAATGGAACTATTTTTTTATTATCGAAGGTATATATAATCGAAGTTTTATTTAAAAAAAACTATTTTATATTATAACAGAGACACAATAAAATCTTTTTTTATAAACTTCAAAATAAATTTAAATTTATACAATTAAAATTAAATTAAATTTCTAATTTCGTTGTGACACAATTAATTCCGTCAATCGATTAAAACTGATACATTCTGCGATCGATTTGTGATGTGTTTTTATTTAATTTCAACTCAATGTCAATTAGTTGCGTACGTGTACATCCTTGTGGGTTCTCTCGGACTTTTAACCGATTTATCGATCGGCTTAGGCCAATAGTTTGCCAAATTAAATTTCTAACAAAATTTATGTGTTGTGATTTTATTCTATGGGTTATAATTAGCACATTTTGTTCAAATACATAAATATTTGTTTGATGTGTTTTATTGTGAATATTTTTTGTTTAGTTATATGTAGAGTGCACGAATCTATAAATTATATTCATTTTGTCTTTATCACCCTGTATATGGTCATGAATGATAATTCAAGGTATAATAAGCGTGATGATTAATAATTGATTGACACAGATTTAGTAATTTAATAGTATCAGATGAATCAATATATTACGAATTAAAATATGTATTATGTATAAACTACAAATTTATAATTATAATTTATGAATTTAATCAGTAAAACCAATTAGACAAGAAAACGAGAGAGTATAGTAATTTATTTTAAAATTGTTGAAATAAAATCTTCAAAAAGATCACCGTTCCTTAAATCAAGTTCAATCCTGCACATTATCTTTCAGGAAAGGTAATATACAACTGTAGTTTATGAAGGATATCCTTGCGCATCTCATTGCGAGAGAAATGTTCCTGATCTCTCGCTTTATCAATCTTTTTAGTTGCGCAATATTATCAACTTTAGATCTTGCCAATTGTGACTACAAGTAGCCCCACAGGAAATAATCACATGGTGCTAAGTCGGGTGATGAGGGAGTCCATAAATTAAGATGAACAAATGTTACGTTGGTTTGTTGGAGGAATGTAACTGTTTTCTTTGCCGTGTGTGACGGAGCTGAGTATTGGTGTAATATTGAGTTACCATTTGGATATAAGCGTTTTGAATCTATGATAAGTGGTTTTAAACAGTTGCTTATGTAGTAATCTACATTTATTTTAGCACCTGGCTGAACGAAAATGGGTACTGTTGGCCAAAAATTAGATATTCCTAAGAATAACATAAAGCCTTTCCGATGAGACGGTTTTGTGAAGGGAAATAATTCTGTCTTAGATTGCTCGCGACTCAAATATTGCACACTTCTTTGACCATCGGCATTTGTTAAATAAAGCCAAGCTTCGATGCATTTTTCCATTTATCGCTTTTCAGTAGTCGGTAAAGGCCCAGAGACGGTTGGTGTCTTTTGGTGATTGTTTGCGCAGACATACTGTGACGCTTCGGCTTCTTCACAAGTCTTAGTCTCAATTATTTTTTTTAGAGTATATTGTATACCTTTGTGTTAAAATGTTTTGCCAATAATGTTTCTGCGTCTGGCGTCGGTGGTTGTGGTTTGGTTGCAATTTTTCGCAAATTTGAAATTTGGCGTTTTGACAAAGATGATTTTCATCCCACATTTTTAATTGGTTTATTGTTCCTCATTAGCGAAAATTCATTTTTTTTACAGTTGTTAGTACCTATACCTTTTAAAATATTAAACCCACTTTTTTATACTCTTTTATAGTTAGTGAAAAATTAACGTTTTCTTTAAAAAATTTGAAACAAAGAGCTGCTGTTTTTTTGTCAACACCATGAATGATGAAAACTGACATTTAAAACAGAGTTCCATTTTGAATATTCTATTATTTCGATGCATTTTTTTACATTTATACTCTACCTCTCTCTAAAATAACGGGGATCTGAGCTTTTTGTATTTCTGTAATGGTAGTACAAATCTGTGGTCACAAATCATAGTGACTTAGGCCGTGAGTGAATTAGTTAAAAACCAGTTAAAAATTAAAATTTTGACATAAAAGTTAAAATTAAAAAATTTACTCACCACAATAAAAAATAAAAAATGCACCATGGTAGGCACCGTATATAAAATTTGACAAACGAGTTAAAAAAACATAACCTCGCTTTTTTAATATTGGTTCAGTTGATACATAAGCACGACGTGTTTCTTTCTGTTTCTTCTTAAAACAGCTTCATTTGAAAAATTACGCTTTAGAATAGATAACGAACTAGGAAAATGATTGTTATACATGCGCTTCATGTTGTTGTTCAGTTGTCACAATTTTAATTTTTAACTAATTCACACAGCAATATTAAATTTGGTAGATAAAAATATTTCACCACGATAATTTGATTTTCACCAAATTTTTAACCAAATATTTTTAACATATTCACTCACGGCCTTAAGTGTGAAATTCGCATTTTACAGGAAAACGTTTTTAAATTAAGAATCATTCAAAATCGTATGAGTTTTGTTTAATTCTTGCTTTTATAACGATTATTACGGTTGTTTGTAGTTATCGGAATATTACAAAAAATTGATATGATATGAAATCGAATCTAGAGATTTCAAATTTCAGAAAATACGTAAAAGGGCTTACCTCACTTTAAGCGATTATGATTTGTGACCACAGAAATGTAATGAAATAACAAATATTTTATTATTTAAATACAAATACTGAGATGAGTTACTACAAGCAAAGAGCATAGAATATACCAAGAGTGCCGGAACCGAATAAACAATTTAATCGCAATTAGCACCAACAAATAATCATTTATTGCATTTACTAGCAGATACAACAAAAACAATGTTTAATCAATTGTTTTTGTAGGGGTACAGTCGTGAACAATAAAAAGTTGTATGCTTTCTATTTTAATTCACTGGCACGGCTTGCACTTTAAATCCCAAGTTGAGGTTAGTGTGTTGCAGATATTTGCGTCTTAATCGAATGAAAACACATATAGTTCCTTTTATTTTCAATTAATAATGTTTATTACTTTTGAATAAAGATTTACTATTTTATTAATTATGATTTAGTGTTTTATTATTTAATGGTCACAATTTGAAGTATGGCGTAAGAGTGACCTGAGAAAAAAAATCTTCTAATTCAAAATGTCCATTTCCGTCCATTTCATTTCCAAAACCATATTAGGATTGCCTTATCAAATAAATATCACTGTAAAAATTATGGCATCGCAATTGGGTTTTCGATCATGAATAATGTCACGTAACCATAGCTTAAGTAACTATATATAATTAAAGTAGAGTGTACCAATTAAAGAATTTGATGGGAATTGAAATAACATTTTATAAAAATTAATTTTGTTTACAATGGTGGTAGATTATTGATTAATTGTTATTAGTAATTAAAATTTAATTAAATTTTTATAATATGGAAATTGGGATAAAAATCATAAGTATAGACGTACAGCGATTTTGGTCGCAAAATGAGGATTCGATTGAGGATTACCGGAAGGCATTAGTATTGGTAAATTGTATTGGTGTTGAATATGCATTTTTTCTTTCAATTTCTCGTTTCGTCGCAAATAAGAGAGATCAAATGACGCGAGTAATAGGGATAACATGATACAAATAAGAGGAATAAGCTCAGAAGAGAACGATTGATGTATTAAATACTGCGGAGACTGAGATAGAACAACAAATTTCGAAATAAAAAAAAAAAAAAATATTACGAAGCGAGAGACTCAAAATAAAAAATATTAACCAAAAAAAAAACAAAAAAGTTAGAAAACAAAATGATCCCAAGTATAACAAATCTTAACTCAGTTGTGAGTTCCATCATTTTTGGTAAGATATGCAGGAACTTGATTGTTTATGGGGAAATTAGTAAAATATTGATTATTTCATTTTTTGTCAGCCATTTGAGTTGTGCTTAAAGTTTTTGTTATAAATTAATAGATACATATCTGTTATTTGTGGTTCTAAATAATAAGTGTAAGTATTATGTTATATTAATTTAATAATTGTTTTATTATTAATATGTATACTATAAAATATTTAATAATAAGTTTAAATAATTCTCTTTTTAATTTTAGGGTGTGGTTTGCAAAAGTTTCCTGATGCCACTGGTTTTCGATTTATATGTATGACAATAATTTTTTTAATTTTCAATGGATTTCCAATTGTATTAATAAAAAAATATAATAAAAAAATAAAAAATAGTTATTTTCATTTATAAAATATTAACAAAAAGGATTTGAAAGATTTTGACAGCACCCAACAAGCCTAGAAGCAAATTTACCCACCAACCACATCATTTTGAGTTCCACCCAGTTCCAGCTTCTCGCGACAAGTTTCATAGTGTTTCTTATAATAAAAAGGAACTCGAGTGGAGCTTATTCTGAACTAAGCTTAGATTGAGTACTAGAAATTCGAGGTAAAAGATTGAGGTAAAAATACTTGGGATTTTGTTTATTTGGTTTAGTATTGTGATTTGTGTTGCAACTTGCAACTCATGATGGCCGGTTGCTCCTATACGATGTTATGTCCGAGGATGGAGAAATTTTATTCTAGCAAATACATAGCAAATAAAAAAGCGAGATGTAATGTAAATTCAATAAGAAGAATGTATAAATTAAAAATCATTCATGTATATTGTTTTTGTTTTTGCTTTTTATTTACGATCATGATAATTTTTTTAGAAGGGGACGGTAGAGAGAAATTATTAAAATGGCACACTTTCCAATGGCACCAATTCCAAAATAAAATAAAAATATTAAAAAACATAACGAATGTTGCCGACGAAGAATATACATAAATATACTTAACTTAATTTAAGGAGCCAATTAAATTATACCTAAATTGTTATTAGGTGTAATTTTTTTTTTATGAAAATCAATAAATAATTAATTAATACGATAATACGATAATTTACGTTTAACTATAAAACTTACCATTCTGCTTGAACAATAAACAACAATAGACACAAAAATATTTATGAATTCCCCATGTCAGAAGAAAGGGAAAAATAACTCAAGGCGAGCGTAAGCACCAAAAATTTGAACCGATTCACCCGATTCGTTTATTTTTGATACTTACCACGAGGAAACGCATGAGAAAATACACTAATACAATAAAAAATATTTTTCGGCACACAATAGCAAAATGTATGATATATTATACACCGTGTACATATACAAAATTCTCAATCCTCAATCCTCATTTTGCGACCAAAATCGCTGCACTGGTAAAAATACCAATCAAACTATGGATTAATGAATTAATGATTAGTAATGATTGCATTACAGATTAACCAAATGTTTTTTTGGCATTCCGACCGGTTGATGAATTCATGAATTTTAAGATAAGTTCAAGATTACAGTTTTATTGCTTATACAGTAATACCTCGATATAACAGACTAATTCGAACCAGGGCAATCCGTTATAGCCGATTGTCCGTTATATAAAAATGTATGATTTTCTTTCTCTTTCGGTCATTACATGATAACCCGGACAACCTTCATCTTCTTCCACCCACTGTGACACATCTTCCGCAACCACGTTTTCACCATTATTCTGCTGAAATCGGTTACTTCTAGCCCTTTTAAATCTACACCGACTAAAGTTCGAAAGTTCGAGTTCCCCACTAAAGTTCGTACTTACACTTAATTCCAGGCTGCCGCAAAATGAAAAATTGCTGATTTTAGGTTACAGTTTTTTAAATTTTGTAAGGTATAGGTACTGCCCTCTAGTGTCTTCTTTAACAAAAATATCGCCAAAATTATTCCTTGGTCGATTTGTAAATGATAAGTGAAGTTGTATTTTTGTACTGGATGAGTGAAGTTGTACATAAACATAATAAGTATGTATCTATGTACTCTAATTAAAAAAAAAAGTCCGGTTTATCCGAAGTCCGGTATATCGGGGTCCGTTATATCGAGGTTTTACTGTATAATTAACCCGTAAAGTGCGTCGTGAAAAATATTGCAGGAAAAGAGTGGTTCATTCCAGCGGACCGCAATTTTATATTAATTATTTTTTAATCAATTAGAACAATGCTAAAAATTCGGTTAGAAAGATACTAAACATTTCAGAAAAAAATTAAACGGAGTGGGGATAATTTGATTTTTTGAAAAGTAGAGCGGTCCCAACGCTCTTTACGGGTTAATTAAATTTATTTTGTTTTTCAGCTGCTTAACAGTTTTTGCCATAAATATCCCCGTTAATTCATTGTTTTATTTTTAAAATTGAATAAACGGAACTAGAATTATATACATTTTTTTTTTATTACCGCAAACTCAACGTTTTTATTACCGCAAACTCAATCGCTCCAACATATTTTAAAACATACCGAAATTTTTTGTTCACTCTGTTTAATTAAAAAAGGAGCTATATTATTGTTGTTTTGTTTGGCAAATGATTCTAATGAGAATGTTACTTGTATCATTTAATATTTTGTTTTGTAAGATATTTTGCAATAGACTGAAATTAAATTATAAAGACGCCTTAATACGAATATTTTGCATACCGAAAGCAAAAACAAAATTCAATCGTAAAATAAAATGAATGAGAACAAAATGTGTACATTTTGTGTTACAGGTATTTATCTGTATATACTACTGTGATCAAAAAGTAGTAATAAGACTTCTTAAATCCAAACGAGTAGCTTTTTCTGTCTTAGGTTAGTAGCACTATAACAGAAATATGTGTTAAATTTCGAGTCAATATCTTTAGCAGTTAATGAGATACGCTTGTGCACTTTCATCTAAAAAATGCATTTCTCGATTTTTAAATAGTTCAGCAAAGAAGTTGCATCAAATTTTGTTTCAAAAATGGAATTTCGGCTTCCAAAACGTTGGAAATGCTAGAAAAGGCTTTTGGTGACAATAGACTGTCCAGATCGAATATTTTTGGTGGTATAAGTTGTTCAAAGAAGGCTCCTGGTGGTGATTCGACGTCTACCGCTGAACACCACGTCCAGTAAGTCAAGGTTTTCGTGTTCGAAAATCGCCAATTAACCATTATATGTAGGTCTTGTTGACATTAGGCAAATATCTTTTGGATCGGAATTTTGGGCAGATAACTCTTGGTTTTAAGTGACTATTTGGCCAAAAATTCGACCCGTATCGTTCCGCAATCGCCCTTTTTGCAAAAAAAAATTCGGGGTAGGCTGTGTCTTCTACACGGCCGTAGGTATTTTCCATGATAACGTATATAACGGTGCGAGAAATGGCACGATGTATGGGTTTGTTATAATAAATGTATTTATTATTAGCATCATGAAATGAGAGTACAGTGGTTGTTGCAAACGATTAGGCACGATGATACGAGAAGTACGATATGAAGCGCAGGGTCTCAGCGGTGATGTGCCTGACGAATGTGAGATCTAGACAAGTGCCTCTCAAAGTCGTCGAGACTAGTGTGTTGGAGACGCAGTCTAGGTCGAAGGTGTCCATGATGAAGCGCACGAATTCGGGTCTAGCGATGACATCGATGTTGAAATCGCCTTAGAGCATAAGAGGTATATCGGAGTCCACATTGATACATGGCGGTACGTACTGGCTCCGCGAGAATGCCTCATCTGCTCCTATCAGATGTGGCCTTCTCCCTTTACCTCCCCCGTCCCTAGCATTGTAAATCGCCACTTTGTAGGTCTCAATATTAATTAAAATTATGTGAAAATTAATTATTTTAATTTACAATAAATTATCTGCCACAGTTTCTTTATGCATAAATTAACACTAGAATTGCTCCGATCAGATGAGGGGTTCTCTCGCTACAGTGCTCTCAAGCATTGTAAATCGCTATTTTGTAGGTTGTAATTTTAATTAAAATTTATGTGGAGATAAATTATTCTAGTTAACAATAAGTTATCTGCCACAGTTTCTTTACGCACAAATTGACACCAGAATTGCTGCGGTCAGATAAGGAATTCTCATGGTTGATTGTAAATCGCTATTTTGTACTTTGTACTAAGTGTCGGGTCAATTTTCTGATGGCGACTTAACACAAAAATTATTTTAAATTTCTAAATTTGTCTGTCCCACCTCTAACTTCACTAAATTTGACTTAAGTGATAATGCCATAAAAGCCAAAACCTGCGAACGCAAACCGTAGCAGCTATAGTCGGCATAAGGGAAAAATGAATTTAATATTGAACTTTTTATACATCTCTAGAAAATTTTTCAAATTTTACTTAAGCGATTATTCCTTGCTACCGCGGAATGGCTAGGTTAGATTAATCGATTATTCGATTAATCATTATTTTTGTAAAATGAACCCTTAATCGATTATTCATTTTAAAAAATTGTAACCGATCTTTTGGCGGCCAACACGTTTTAAATATTGGGATAACCTACAGTTGGAAATAGGGAGGTTCTTTGCCGCCAAGCGAACTGATCGTACAAACTTTTACGTGTGAAAAAAAACAAGCAACATGCTACACTCATCTGACTAACCCAGTCCAACATCATCATCAATTAAAAATATTAATTCTCCATTTTAATTAATTTATTATTGGAAGTTTAAAATTTGAACACTTTAACTTTTAACAATGACAAATTAAATAGGAAAAGTTGAATTTACATATATGCATATACACATATCTATATATATGTATACATATATATAATATACACATAACGGTATGCAATTTAAAATAAAAAAAGTGTAAATAAACAAAAAAAAGTATATCGAAATTCAAATAAATAAAACAGCACACGATTATGCTGGGAGCACACAAAACCAGAAATTCTTAAATTATAATTAAAAAAGACCAAGAGTACTCTCCGCAATATGGAAGCTGAAAACTGAAAATTGTTAATTACATGTATGCTCCTCACACACTTCACTATTTAACACGAATCTTAATCTTAATAAAACTTATTATTTATGTACATTATGTACTTATCACTATAAATATATATATATATATATATATATATATATATATACAATATATAAATATATATCTATATGTACATATACGTATACACTTTTCCTTTTCTTTTCTTAATTTTTGTATTTGTACTAATTCAATCGAGAACTTTCATTTCTGTTATTCCTTTTTTTTTTTTTACTTATCACTAGTAACTACACTATTTTCTATTTTCTACACTATATTTTCCGGCGGAATAAAACCATCCGCAAGTTTTGCAAAGGTTGATCGTATGGTCACAACGTATGGTAAAAAGACGCAACTGATGATATCGATCAATGATTTGCTCATCTGTCAATTTCACCAATGGCTCCTCTGCTAACACTAAAAACGCAAACGCAAAACTTAGCACTAATCACAACAAATTCGACAGTTACTTACCCGCTAAAGCAGCGGTCCAATATTTTTGACTTGAAATTTATTTTTCTATTAAGGTTTTTAATCTGTTTACGTTTATCTATATGAGAATAGAAACAAAATCAAATATAATTCTTCATGAAGAAAAAAAATACGTTTAATGATTTAGCAACGCTTACCGTTAAACAAATAAATTCGTTGGAGAAACTACCTATCCTGACACCAAAACTATCCCGAAACTTTATATTTCGAATAAATATTTTATTATTTTTCCAAATTACTACAACAGCACTTTACTTAATTAAGTTTTATTTGTTGAAATATTTTTATTATTATTAACTTAGATTGCAAATTACAATCTTCATCTGCGGTATTTCAACAAATAATTTGGAAAAAAAAATGATCGCATATTCCAGAAAGATTTAATATTTTATATTATGTATAGTTTATGTTATATACTTTGTCTTCATGGAATATAAAAGCGCATATAATTGTGTACAGAGCCCGCCAAAAGGATGTATTATTTGCGTACTTATAGATGTTTTAAATCAATAAATAACGAAATATACAAGACTTGTATTGTACTTGTACGTATATAAAATTAATTGTCTCTACAAATGCATACGATATCGTTTCAATTCCTATACACAAAAAAAATTCAAAAATGCATCGATTTGGTTATGTAAAAAAAAACAAAATGAGTCATCACTCATCGTCACAAAAAATTGAATGGACCGAAATATATAAACAAAACAATAAAAGTTCAATGACCCACATAAGTATATAATCAAGAAGACCAAATTCAAATTTGATTCATAATACTATTTGCTAAAGGCTATCGGATACTATTAATTTTAAAAAATGATCGCATGAAATTTTGCTTTACAAAAATTAAATTTATTTAGTGGCCGTAACAAAATGATTAATCATTTTTAGGAAAAAACATTTTTTTTAACAATAGTTTAATAATTATTCTATGTTATTTGATGGAACTCTATGTTGAGTATGTTAAAATGCTTCTTGGATTTAAAGAATGTTCTAAAGTTAGTTCTCACGGATGTATCGGCCGCAAAGTTGTTTCCATCCATATACGGAATTAAAGTTTTTACCGAAAATGTCGAGCCATTGGAGGTGATAGAAGTATTTCGTTGGATCTAGGCAGGAGAGGCTGTAATCTAGCAAAATCGGCTCGAATATTTGAGTTCGTTTTAGGCAATTTAAAGACACAAACAAGCGCCTTAGGCCAAACGTTTTATAAAGCGGTAAGCCGGGGAATTGATGAGCGCAGATCTCCAAATTTAGAAGGTTTGCTTGAATATTTAGAAGACCCTAATATGTGCAACACAAACCTCAATCAAAAAAATCCAATTTTACAACGGCTAACAAAAAACGAATCTGTAACAATTAGAGAAATTGTACAAAGATTGTTTTTGATTGCTGCCAACTTAGTGGAAAATAAAAACGATGATTTGATTCAGGTCGCAGCCTCTGGGTTTCAGCCAAAGACAGATGAGTTAAACCAATTTGTTCACGCCTAAGTTTTAAATTGAATATGTAAAGAAATTAATAAATTAAATTATCATTTCATCACACCAAAATACTTAGTTTGCACTAAAAACATCACAAACAAAATGTTTGTTATTGTTTTGAATGCTGTCAAACAATATCACCAATCTGCAAGATCGACAGCAGGGTGGTTCAATTTTTCGTATAGGCTTTTATGGTAATTTTCGATGCCATAAAAGTTATAGGAAATGTGAATTTTCGCGGTCAAAATTCTGCTTGTAAATTTGTATACAAGAAAAACTCTCACTTTTTTCGAAACCATCAATCGGAGACAAAGTTCCTGAAATTACAAGCTGAGTTGGTAACAAACAATTTAATTTTATATTTTTATTATTAAATTTATTATGCTATATCATAATTATTACATTAAAATTGAATCTATGTATTTTACAATTCATTGAAACTAAGAATATACATAGTTGTAACATTTATATTTAATTAAATTCATTTTTTGTTTTAATAAATAAAATTATATGGTGATACTTGGTCTCAATTTTCAATTAATTCGATTTGGATTTGTGTCGTTGTTTTCTGAATAACTATTGTGATAACTACTAAAGTGTAGGGCCGCGTTTATGGAAAGGCACACTAGGCAAGTGCCTAGGGCCCGTAAATTTTAGGGGCCCGTATTTTAAAATTTAATATTATAGCTTAATCTCTATATTTATATGTTTTTTGTGCATAATTTGTGATAAATTTTGTGACCACAATTTTTGGTTACGTGGGCAATATATTAAATCTAGTACTTTTTAATATCATCCCAAGTATAACAAAGCTGAAAACATGAATTTTTTTTCAGCATATTGGTACAAAAAATCGGAAAATGATGAAATTGGGTTGGGTTTCCAAATTCCAACTTTTAACACAGCAAAGATGCTGGCATTGGTGTGTACTTTTTTATTTTGTGTTTACAAATTTTACAACTTTAGTTTTGTGTGAGACGCCATTATGAATGGTTGTGTTTTGTTTTTACTTTAACTTAAATTTTATTTTTTGTGTTGTGCGATTATTTTTGGGTTTGTAGAATTTTTATTTTTGTGTGTACGAATTAATAATAATAATAAAATCGATTTTTATTTATAGATGAACGCGAATTGGATTATTTTGTTCGTTTCGTTTCGTTTTTTTTACTATGATTTAATTTAAAAAATTGTAAATAAAAATAAAAAAAATATTGTGTTAATAAAATTTTAAAATAAAAAAAAAATTGTTTTTATTTAAGTAGCCATGTTTGATTGTTTGTATGTATGTATGTAAAAGCGAAATTTCCCCGCCAAATTTTATATTGTAAGCCCCGCCCATTTTTGTGCGACATAACCTCACTTTTTTTGTCATCATTTTCCGATTTTTGTGGCCAACTTTCATAGTAAATCTTAGAATAAGTCGGACATTATTTCGGAAAAAAGTCGGTAATGAAATCAGCAAAGTGTCAGAAAAATTCAAAAATTTTCGGATATAAAAATACTTGGGATTCCAAGTATAACAAAACTGAATTTATCATCGACTTTTTTCAGCAATAATGTCCGACTTATTATAAGATTTACTATGTAAGTTGGCCAGAAAAATCGGAAAATGATGAAAAAAAAAGTTGTAAACCAAATTTCATCATTTTCTGATTTTTTTAGCCAACATTCGGAAAAAAAATTCATGTTTTCAGCTAAATGTCCGAAAAACACAAAAATTGTCGGATATAAAAATACTTGGGATGTAAACATTGTATGAATAAATCAGCGGTTGGATTTACTGAAATTTTCTTGTTTATTCTCGTTTAATTATGTCATATTATAGTTTGAAATAAAATATTTATAATTTAAAAATGTAAAGTAATTTTTCTGTTTTATGTGTACTGTTTATCAAAAGGTTCATTATGTGTTTGGTTAATTGAATCAAATTGTGTTTCTTCTAATTTTGACATATTTATTAACAAAATAGAATTTAGGTAAAATAAGGTCTTCATTTTATAAGAAGAGGAGAAATTGTTAAGAGTTTGCAATTCAGTTTCTTCATTTTATGTTTATCATATTACAGTTACGTAAACATTTATTTTTTATTTGAAAAGCATGTCATCACATAAACATTTAAATGGAAACGAGAAACGAAAAAGATGCGAGGACCTCATTTGGCTGAAGAAAACAATAAAAAATTCGTTGGCGGCATACGTTATTAAAAAGAATGATACCGTTAGATTTAAATGGAAATGGAAATGATGTCAGTAACGCGGTTGAAATTGAATTGGAATCACAATATAACAATGAATATCCTGGTTTGGAAAATGATGGTGGGTTTTCAAACGACATCGCTCGATGGCCTGAAACTACAACAACGGCAATGCCAGATTCGTCTTCTTCTTCCGCTGGCGCTACATCCCATGAAGGGATTTGGCCGCCTCAACGATGCTCCTCCAAATAATGCGATCCGCCACAAGAGAACGCCAGACACGGTGACCGAGTGTGTACAGGTCCCTCTCAACGTCGTCCATCCATCGGGTAGGTGGTCTCCCACGAGGTCCTACTTTCGCTGGTGCCGACTCCAAGGCCTGTTTAGTGGTCCGATTTTGTGAACGTAGTACGTGCCCAAGCCATCTCAGCCTTGACGATTTTATGAATCCTATGATGTCGACTTTATCGAGATCATTTCTGATCTCGTGATTCATTCGCATTCTGTACGTGGCTCCCTCTTTAATGGGACCGAGAATTCTTCTTAACATCTTACGCTCAGTTACAGCGATTTTCTGGATGTTTTGCGCTGTTAGTGTCCAAGACTCGCAACCAAAGGTGACAACTGGTCTTATCAGCGCCTTGTAGATGTCCAATTTTATTTTGCGCGATATATGAGAAGACTTGAAAATTTTGATATTGGCGTAAAATGCTCGGTAGCCTGCTGCGATCCTCGATGAAATGTCTACAGAAACGGAGTTTTGCTCAGTGATCAGTGATCCTAGGTATTTAAACTCATTCACCTTTTCATATTGAGTATCTCCTGAAATGAAGTCCCCACGAGTCTGCCTTCTCGCGGTCACCATGTATTTGGTCTTCGCTTCATTGATCTGAAGGCCTATTTGTTGGGCTGTTAATTCCAACGGGAGGAGGACCTCTTTCAGAGAGATGATGTTGCGACCCAGAATGCCAGATTACTTTATTAAAATCAAACCATCGCGTATCGAAGGAACAAGGACAATAAATAGGTTTTTAAATATAAGTTCATTTACCAGGCTAAATAAGCACAGCGAAAAATTTCAGCGCGAATTACATACAAACAAATTCAGAAAGCTTGTATGTAAACTTTTTCTATAGGCAGAAACGTCATATGACACAAGGAACATGTGACTGGAAAAATATTTTTATTTTAAAACCACTTTCAAATGCCAGATGCGGTCTGCAAGAGCCGATGCGATTAAGGCACTAAATGAAAATTATAATCATAGTAAGGGCAGAAGCTGCAGGATTTCTTAATAAAATGGACGAATTTGAATTTGTTTTCAGTAGTTGGTCCTTGCGGTCTATTTCTGGTTCTTTATCAACCGCTGTCACTTTATAAATGTACATCATTAACTGAATTTATTCAGGAACAACGAGGTAATTTTGATGAATATGAAGCCAATGTTACGGCCATCAAAAGAATGAATTTTTATTGGGAAAATACTTAACGATTGCGGAGTTAAAAAAAATAATAGTGTCCGACTACCTTTAGCATCAAATACTGTATTATATAATTTGAATTTTATTTTCGCTATTTAGGTCAATGAACTTTAATTTTGTTTTGTATTTATTTTGGGTTATTTACCTTTAGTGATGACGATGAGTGACTCAATTATTCCATCTTATGTAAAATGCATTTTTTTTTGTTGTTTATCTCTGGGCGTGTGTATATAATTGGAAATAATGTCGTATGCGTCAGGAGGGAAAAATTGGCAATATACTTAGTTTGTATTACGATATAAGTAGGCAATTTACATACACATAAAATTGTATATAATAGGTATTGGGGGGAGTGAATAAAAACTGAGTGTTCACTCTGATTGAACTCTCTTGAGTGGAGTGAGCTTGTTTGAGTGAACACTCTTTTTGGTGTGAATAAAAAAATACTTATATGTATTTCATTCACTCATATGAAATTTACATTTTAGAGTGCAGAAATGTCAAATGTGTTGTGCAATAAAACACGCTAAATTTATAAACACGATTTTTTTAAGCAAAATAAAATTTAAAAAATATTTTCAAATATGTTTATAAATATTCAAGCTCGCAAGGAAAAACAAAATATAATCTTCGGCGTTTTGGTGATACAGGTGAAAATTTTAAATCGTTATATCGCTTTGAATTGGAAAATGTTGAGTGGTTAACAAATGTTTTTTTACAAGAAAACGTGGAAACTCGTGGTGGTTCTATTCCTAATCTAGAAAAAGTGAAAACATTTCTAAGATATGTTGGAGACCCCGCGGGTTCCAAGTTGGTGTTGGTGAAGATATAAGTATTCATAGAACTTACTGTATGCAAAGTTATTTGGCAGGTGTGCTGTTCTATATGTGAAAAAAGAAATGAGTTGATAAAATTTCCAGCATCAGCTGATGAAATGAGAAATGCCAAACGAGATTGGCAGCCTAAAAATAAATTTCCAACTGCTATTGGTGCCATTGATTGTACTCACGTTGAAATAATGAAGCCGAGGCAACATGGTGATGAATATTTAAATCGTAAAGGGTATTTTTCTATAAATGTACAAGCGACCGGAAATGCTAAAGAATGTTTCACAAGCATTGATGTACAGTGGCCAGGATCTGTACACGACTCAAGAATTTGGCGTAAATCAGTAATTTGCAATATTTTAAATGAAAATGAAGCTGGTGCTACTTATTTTGCTTCTTAACATTTTCAATAAATTCTTCGTCGCTGTTATTAGTAAATAAATCTTCTGATTAATCCATTTTAACATGTAAACTTTACTTCAATATATTCGTTTTTATGTATTGAAAAATGTTGAGGCTGATAAAAGGCACACTCAAATGTATATGAGCGTTCTCTCAAAATTTAAACGTCAAATTATTTTTATTCACATCAAAATTGAGTATTCTCTCCATTACGTAAAATGTTGAGTGTTTTATTTAACGAAACTTAACGAAGAGATTTTTTTATTCACATGAAAGTGAGTGTTCACTTGAAAATATTGAGTGAACACTCACACTCAGTTTTTATTCACTCCCCCCATTATATGCATCGTTATTTAATCGTAATAAAAAAACAAAACGTGCAAAATTTTTTTTTGTCGTTCAGATTATTATTGAGGCTACCGCGTTGAAGTTCAGTTTATTATAACTTATAAGTTCTAAAGTGCAAATATTTATCTAAAAGTGGTTCCAGCTACATATATATAGTTATAGTGATCTAAGTATTTCTAGGCTATATTTGCCTTAAGGAGTTAAGTTTGCATTAAAATTAAGTTGCGTTATAAGCTCATTGAATAGGTCAGTAAGCGTCTGTAGATTTAGTGTAAGGTGAATATCAAGTGTTTACGTGAAATATTTTTCTTAAAGTAGATTCGGTGAAGAACTGCCGGGAGAATTACCGCAACTTCCATTTGTTAGTGCGCCCCACATAGGCTATAATTGCTGTGTAGTGGGTAAGTTTTATTACTAACTATAAAAGTACCTATTACTTACGTAATTCCGTTATAGTGGCGGTAGCGGGCCCTCATTGTTATTAAACGGAGGAATAGGGTGATACACAGAGCATAGTGTGGTGTTTTATTACATCGGATGAAAAAATGTTTACATCAAATCTTAAACCTGCGTAATCAACGGAAAGCAGGATATAGTTTTGTTGTGGTGTGACACCAAATAAGCGAAAGACTAAGAGTGTTTTAGTGATTCACAAGAATAGTGTCAGAAAATCAAAATTTTGTGATTTTTTTTCTTTAAATTCAATCAAGTGTTTTTTTTTAAGAGCAATATAATTTGTACCCCAAATAGTCTTAATTCTTTGTTGAGTGGTTTTTGATTTATATAAAATTTTTGTTTTGGATAATATAAATTGTGAGTGATCAAGGTGTGGGTGGGGCATATGAAAATTAATCTTTCTTTTTTAGCTTCCATAACAAGCGGAGAGTACTCTTGGCGAAGTTTGGTGAGTCTTATTTTATTACTTTTTTTTTGGCTTTTGCCGTCTATATGCCCCAGCATAATTTTGTTCACATATGTATATTGTTTAGCTATATTTTTATGTATACTCACTAGGGATCTGTGATTTTTGTTTTTGCAAAGAATTCAGTTAAAATGGGTTTTTTTTTTTTTAAATTTAAATAAATACTTAAATTAAAATGGAAGTGTAAATCTTTTGAATTGATGATGATGTTGAGAAGTAGCGAGGGTTTAAGTGGGTCTGATTTTTATTCTTCAATTTTTTCTTGAGTTAAAGTTTTTTTTTTGTGCACGTATAGAAGTGAACGGTCGTTTTAAGTTTGGCGGCAAAGAACCTCCCATATGCCGACTACAGCATACCCGTATACCAGAAACGTGTACGCCGCCAATAGATCGGTTACACCAAGGCCGAAAAAGTAGTGTCCAAAACGTACCAAAATGAAAAACAGAAAACGATGTAGGAATTTTTTTTTGATGACGATTTAAATAATAAGGTCATACTTGAAGGGAGGGAATATTTTAAAGATACACATTTTATGTACTTTGTGATAAATTGACGTTTGTATTGAACGCAGAGGTCAAATATACAAACACATGAACAATAAATTCAGATTCATGTTCGAATAAAGTGTTGATAATTTTAAAGATTCAATAAAATATCTGTTTGATACGTTCTGTGAAGACTTAAATGTTCAGGGACTTGAAAGGTAGTCTGAATATTTTAATTTCATTGCACGATCAGAAAATTTAATTTCGGCTGGTGAAAAATTAGAATTTATGCGATTTATGTGAAAATTTGTTACTGAACAAAATGGTTAAAAATTAGTAAATATATTTTTTATTTTTATTTATTGTATTTTGATTTTATAGTAGATCTGCGAAAATTACTTTGATTTGAGTTTTTGCCATGATCATATCTCCGAATTTTATGTTAGTGCCTAGGGCCCGAAAATGTGTTAATGCAGCCCTGCTAAAGTGAACTTATTATTTTTAAAAGAGTTTTGCACGAATTGGAATATTATCGTCGCTATGACACAATTTATATTAAAGAAGGCTCATAATAACCAAATATCACGCGAATGAAGATTTTACTATTTTTTACTAAATAAAAATGGCGGCAGTAGCTACCCAAATCCATACATTCGGGGGTATTTCATCAAGAAATCGAATTATCAAACTTCTAATCTAAACTTTAATATTGATATTTTTTTAAAACTCTATTTTGCTGATTTCTAAATAATCTCGTCATAGAATATTCAATTAAGTTATTTATTAGGAATTTAAAAACCTTAGTATTAAAAACTGAACATCTTAATTTACTGGTAGGACCGATATTAAAATTAGATGTTTTGCATTAATCTCAACAAGAATTTCCGTTAGTATAGTTCGATATTATTTATGGGAGTTTTTAGAAAATTCTCCAGGAATTTATAATCACCAGGATATTTGAATCCACTTCAAATGACAAAAAATGAAAATAACTAGCTTTAGTTGAATAAGAAAACATTAAATTAAATTTTTCCAGTTAGGCATCAACCTCATTATGATGTACCGTTAGCCAATAGGTTCAACATTATTTATGGAAATTTTCAGAAAATTCCCTTGGATTTTACAACCCCTACGTTACTTGAAGCGAAAAATACTAACTTTAGTTGAATATCATATAACTTCAAGAAAACATTAAATTAAATTTTTCCAGTTAGGCATCAATCTCATTATGATGTACCGTTAGCCAATAGGTTCAACATTATTTATGGAAATTTTCAGAAAATTCTCTTGGATTTTACAACCCCTAAGTTACTTGAAGTGAAAAATACTAACTTTAGTTGAATATCATATAACTTCAAGAAAACATTAAATTAAATTTTTCCAGTTAGGCATCAATCTCATTATGATGTACCGTTAGCCAATAGGTTCAACATTATTTATGGAAATTTTCAGAAAATTCTCTTGGATTTTACAACCCCTAAGTTACTTGAAGTGAAAAATACTAACTTTAGTTGAATATCATATAACTTCAAGAAAACATTAAATTAAATTTTTCCAGTTAGGCATCAATCTCATTATGATGTACCGTTAGCCAATAGGTTCAACATTATTTATGGAAATTTTCAGAAAATTCCCTTGGATTTTACAACCCCTACGTTACTTGAAAAGAAAAATACTAACTTTAGTTGAATATCATATAACTTCAAGAAAACATTAAATTAAATTTTTCCAGTTAGGCATCAACCTCATTATGATGTACCGTTAGCCAATAGGTTCAACATTATTTATGGAAATTTTCAGAAAATTCCCTTGGATTTTACAACCCCTACGTTACTTGAAGTGAAAAATACTAACTTTAGTTGAATATCATATAACTTCAAGAAAACATTAAATTAAATTTTTCCAGTTAGGCATCAATCTCATTATGATGTACCGTTAGCCAATAGGTTCAACATTATTTATGGAAATTTTCAGAAAATTCCCTTGGATTTTACAACCCCTACGTTACTTGAAGTGAAAAATACTAACTTTAGTTGAATATCATATAACTTCAAGAAAACATTAAATTAAATTTTTCCAGTTAGGCATCAATCTCATTATGATGTACCGTTAGCCAATAGGTTCAACATTATTTATGGAAATTTTCAGAAAATTCTCTTGGATTTTACAACCCCTAAGTTACTTGAAGTGAAAAATACTAACTTTAGTTGAATATCATATAACTTCAAGAAAACATTAAATTAAATTTTTCCAGTTAAGCATCAATCTCATTATGATGTACCGTTAGCCAATAGGTTCAACATTATTTATGGAAATTTTCAGAAAATTCTCTTGGATTTTACAACCCCTAAGTTACTTGAAGTGAAAAATACTAACTTTAGTTGAATATCATATAACTTCAAGAAAACATTAAATTAAATTTTTCCAGTTAGGCATCAATCTCATTATGATATGTCGTTAGCCAATAGGTTCAACATTATTAATGGAAATTTTCAGAAAATTCTCTTGGATTTTACAACCCCTAAGTTACTTGAAGTGAAAAATACTAACTTTAGTTGAATATCATATAACTTCAAGAAAACATTAAATTAAATTTTTCCAGTTAGGCATCAATCTCATTATGATGTACCGTTAGCCAATAGGTTCAACATTATTTATCGAAATTTTCAGAAAATTCTCTTGGATTTTACAACCCCTAAGTTACTTGAAGTGAAAAATACTAACTTTAGTTGAATATCATATAACTTCAAGAAAACATTAAATTAAATTTTTCCAGTTAGGCATCAATTTCATTATGATGTGTCGTTAGCCAATAGGTTCAACATTATTTATGGAAATTTTCAGAAAATTCTCTTGGATTTTACAACCCCTAAGTTACTTGAAGTGAAAAATACTAACTTTAGTTGAATATCATATAACTTCAAGAAAACATTAAATTAAATTTTTCCAGTTAGGCATCAATCTCATTATGATGTACCGTTAGCCAATAGGTTCAACATTATTTATGGAAATTTTCAGAAAATTCTCTTGGATTTTACAACCCCTAAGTTACTTGAAGTGAAAAATACTAACTTTAGTTGAATATCATATAACTTCAAGAAAACATTAAATTAAATTTTTCCAGTTAGGCATCAATCTCATTATGATGTGTCGTTAGCCAATAGGTTCAACATTATTTATGGAAATTTTCAGAAAATTCTCTTGGATTTTACAACCCCTAAGTTACTTGAAGTGAAAAATACTAACTTTAGTTGAATATCATATAACTTCAAGAAAACATTAAATTAAATTTTTCCAGTTAGGCATCAATCTCATTATGATGTACCGTTAGCCAATAGGTTCAACATTATTTATGGAAATTTTCAGAAAATTCTCTTGGATTTTACAACCCCTAAGTTACTTGAAGTGAAAAATACTAACTTTAGTTGAATATCATATAACTTCAAGAAAACATTAAATTAAATTTTTCCAGTTAGGCATCAATCTCATTATGATGTGTCGTTAGCCAATAGGTTCAACATTATTTATGGAAATTTTCAGAAAATTCTCTTGGATTTTACAACCCCTAAGTTACTTGAAGTGAAAAATACTAACTTTAGTTGAATATCATATAACTTCAAGAAAACATTAAATTAAATTTTTCCAGTTAGGCATCAATCTCATTATGATGTACCGTTAGCCAATAGGTTCAACATTATTTATGGAAATTTTCAGAAAATTCTCTTGGATTTTACAACCCCTAAGTTACTTGAAGTGAAAAATACTAACTTTAGTTGAATATCATATAACTTCAAGAAAACATTAAATTAAATTTTTCCAGTTAGGCATCAATCTCATTATGAAAAATTTAATTTAATGTTTTCTTGAAGTTATATGATATTCAACTAAAGTTAGTATTTTTCACTTCAAGTAACGTAGGGGTTGTAAAATCCAAGGGAATTTTCTGAAAATTTCCATAAATAATGTTGAACCTATTGGCTAACGGTACATCATAATGAGGTTGATGCCTAACTGGAAAAATTTAATTTAATGTTTTCTTGAAGTTATATGATATTCAACTAAAGTTAGTATTTTTCACTTCAAGTAACGTAGGGGTTGTAAAATCCAAGAGAATTTTCTGAAAATTTCCATAAATAATGTTGAACCTATTGGCTAACGGTACATCATAATGAGATTGATGCCTAACTAGAAAAATTTAATTTAATGTTTTCTTGAAGTTATATGATATTCAACTAAAGTTAGTATTTTTCGTTTCAAGTAACATAGGGGTTGTAAAATCCATTTCGAAAATCTCTTTGAATTTATTTGTTTCAATAAATTCAAATGATGATTCCAAGTTACCAAATTTTGTCGAACCATTTTCAAAATCTCTTTGAATTTATTCGTTTCAATAAATTCAAATGATGATTCTAGGTTACCAAATTGTGTCGAACCATTTTCAAAATCTCTTTGAATTTATTTGTTTCAATAAATTCAAATGATGATTCCAAGTTACCAAATTTTGACGAACCATTTTACAATTCTCTTTGAATTTATTCGTTTCAATAAATTCAAATGATGATTCTAGGTTACCAAATTGTGTCGAACCATTTTCAAAATCTCTTTGAATTTATTTGTTTCAATAAATTCAAATGATGATTCCAAGTTACCAAGTTTTGACGAACCATTTTCAAAATCTCTTTGAATTTATTTGTTTCAATAAATTCAAATGTGATTCTAGGTTACCAAATTGTGTCGAACCATTTTCAAAATCTCTTTGAATTTATTTGTTTCAATAAATTCAAATGATGATTCCAAGTTACCAAATTTTGACGAACCATTTTACAATTCTCTTTGAATTTATTCGTTTCAATAAATTCAAATGATGATTCTAGGTTACCAAATTGTGTCGAACCATTTTCAAAATCTCTTTGAATTTATTTGTTTCAATAAATTCAAATGATGATTCCAAGTTACCAAATTTTGACGAACCATTTTCAAAATCTCTTTGAATTTATTTGTTTCAATAAATTCAAATGTGATTCTAGGTTACCAAATTGTGTCGAACCATTTTCAAAATCTCTTTGAATTTATTTGTTTCAATAAATTCAAATGATGATTCCAAGTTACCAAATTTTGACGAACCATTTTCAAAATCTCTTTGAATTTATTTGTTTCAATAAATTCAAATGTGATTCTAGGTTACCAAATTGTGTCGAACCATTTTCAAAATCTCTTTGAATTTATTTGTTTCAATAAATTCAAATGATGATTCCAAGTTACCAAATTTTGACGAACCATTTTCAAAATCTCTTTGAATTTATTTGTTTCAATAAATTCAAATGTGATTCTAGGTTACCAAATTGTGTCGAACCATTTTCAAAATCTCTTTGAATTTATTTGTTTCAATAAATTCAAATGATGATTCCAAGTTACCAAATTTTGACGAACCATTTTCAAAATCTCTTTGAATTTATTTGTTTCAATAAATTCAAATGATGATTCCAAGTTACCAAATTTTGACGAACCATTTTCAAAATCTCTTTGAATTTATTTGTTTCAATAAATTCAAATGTGATTCTAGGTTACCAAATTGTGTCGAACCATTTTCAAAATCTCTTTGAATTTATTTGTTTCAATAAATTCAAATGATGATTCCAAGTTACCAAATTTTGACGAACCATTTTCAAAATCTCTTTGAATTTATTTGTTTCAATAAATTCAAATGTGATTCTAGGTTACCAAATTGTGTCGAACCATTTTCAAAATCTCTTTGAATTTATTTGTTTCAATAAATTCAAATGATGATTCCAAGTTACCAAATTGTGTCGAACCATTTTACAAATCTCTTTGAATTTATTTGTTTCAATAAATTCAAATGATGATTCCAAGTTACCAAATTTTGTCGAACCATTTTCAAAATCTCTTTGAATTTATTAGTTTCAATAAATTCAAATGATGATTCCAAGTTACCAAATTTTGACGAACCATTTTACAATTCTCTTTGAATTTATTCGTTTCAATAAATTCAAATGATGATTCTAGGTTACCAAATTGTGTCGAACCATTTTCAAAATCTCTTTGAATTTATTTGTTTCAATAAATTCAAATGATGATTCTAGGTTACCAAATTGTGTCGAACCATTTTCAAAATCTCTTTGAATTTATTTGTTTCAATAAATTCAAATGATGATTCCAAGTTATCAAATTTTGACGAACCATTTTCAAAATCTCTTTGAATTTATTTGTTTCAATAAATTCAAATGATGATTCTAGGTTACCAAATTGTGTCGAACCATTTTCAAAATCTCTTTGAATTTATTTGTTTCAATAAATTCAAATGATGATTCCAAGTTACCAAATTTTGACGAACCATTTTCAAAATCTCTTTGAATTTATTTGTTTCAATAAATTCAAATGATGATTCCAAGTTACCAAATTTTGTCGAACAATTTTCAAAATCTCTTTGAATTTATTTGTTTCAATAAATTCAAATGATGATTCCAAGTTACCAAATTTTGACGAACCATTTTCAAAATCTCTTTGAATTTATTTGTTTCAATAAATTCAAATGATGATTCCAAGTTACCAAATTTTGACGAACCATTTTACAATTCTCTTTGAATTTATTCGTTTCAATAAATTCAAATGATGATTCTAGGTTACCAAATTGTGTCGAACCATTTTCAAAATCTCTTTGAATTTATTTGTTTCAATAAATTCAAATGATGATTCCAAGTTACCAAATTTTGACGAACCATTTTCAAAATCTCTTTGAATTTATTCGTTTCAATAAATTCAAATGATGATTCTAGGTTACCAAATTGTGTCGAACCATTTTCAAAATCTCTTTGAATTTATTTGTTTCAATAAATTCAAATGATGATTCCAAGTTACCAAATTTTGTCGAACCATTTTCAAAATCTCTTTGAATTTATTCGTTTCAATAAATTCAAATGTGATTCTAGGTTACCAAATTGTGTCGAACCATTTTCAAAATCTCTTTGAATTTATTTGTTTCAATAAATTCAAATGATGATTCCAAGTTACCAAATTTTGACGAACCATTTTACAATTCTCTTTGAATTTATTCGTTTCAATAAATTCAAATGATGATTCTAGGTTACCAAATTGTGTCGAACCATTTTCAAAATCTCTTTGAATTTATTTGTTTCAATAAATTCAAATGATGATTCCAAGTTACCAAATTTTGACGAACCATTTTACAATTCTCTTTGAATTTATTCGTTTCAATAAATTCAAATGATGATTCTATGTTACCAAATTGTGTCGAACCATTTTCAAAATCTCTTTGAATTTATTTGTTTCAATAAATTCAAATGATGATTCCAAGTTACCAAATTTTGACGAACCATTTTACAAATCTCTTTGAATTTATTTGTTTCAATAAATTCAAATGATGATTCCAAGTTACCAAATTGTGTCGAACCATTTTCAAAATCTCTTTGAATTTATTTGTTTCAATAAATTCAAATGATGATTCCAAGTTACCAAATTTTGGCGAACCATTTTACAAATCTCTTTGAATTTATTTGTTTCAATAAATTCAAATGATGATTCTAGGTTACCAAATTGTGTCGAACAATTTCGAAAATCTCTTTGAATTTATTTGTTTCAATAAATTCAAATGATGATTCCAAGTTACCAAATTGTGTCGAACCATTTTCAAAATCTCTTTGAATTTATTTGTTTCAATAAATTCAAATGATGATTCCAAGTTACCAAATTTTGACGAACCATTTTACAATTCTCTTTGAATTTATTCGTTTCAATAAATTCAAATGATGATTCTAGGTTACCAAATTGTGTCGAACCATTTTCAAAATCTCTTTGAATTTATTTGTTTCAATAAATTCAAATGATGATTCCAAGTTACCAAATTTTGACGAACCATTTTACAAATCTCTTTGAATTTATTCGTTTCAATAAATTCAAATCATGATTCTAGGTTACCAAATTGTGTCGAACCATTTTCAAAATCTCTTTGAATTTATTTGTTTCAATAAATTCAAATGATGATTCCAAGTTACCAAATTTTGACGAACCATTTTACAATTCTCTTTGAATTTATTCGTTTCAATAAATTCAAATGATGATTCTAGGTTACCAAATTGTGTCGAACCATTTTCAAAATCTCTTTGAATTTATTTGTTTCAATAAATTCAAATGATGATTCCAAGTTACCAAATTTTGACGAACCATTTTACAAATCTCTTTGAATTTATTTGTTTCAATAAATTCAAATGATGATTCTAGGTTACCAAATTGTGCCGAACCATTTTCAAAATCTCTTTGAATTTATTTGTTTCAATAAATTCAAATGATGATTCCAAGTTACCAAATTTTGACGAACCATTTTACAAATCTCTTTGAATTTATTTGTTTCAATAAATTCAAATGATTATTCCAAGTTACCAAATTTTGTCGAACCATTTTCAAAATCTCTTTGAATTTATTTGTTTCAATAAATTCAAATGATGATTCTAGGTTACCAAATTGTGTCGAACCATTTTGAAAATTTCTTTGAATTTATTTGTTTCAATAAATTCAAATGATGATTCTATATTACCAAATTGTGTCGAACCATTCTCAAAATCTCTCTAATTTTATTCTTGTTAACCCATTGACTAACGGTAAATCATAGTGTGATTGATGCCTAACTGGCAAATTTTTCTTTAATGTTTTTTTGAAGTTATACGATATTCAACTAAAGTTAGTATTTTTCACTTCAAGTATCGTAAGGGTTGTAAAATCCAAGAGAATTTTATTTTCACATTGACTAACGAAAAATCATAATAAGATTGATAGTTTGGTGACAAGTATGTATGTCTAGGGCGACGTATAGTATATTTACCGTATCCAATGAAAAATCACGATTAGCAAGAATTGTTGAATTATAGTTTAATTATAACTTACAAAATTAATTGGCAAACAAAATATCAAATGTTATTTCCAGGTCTTTATGCAAAGAAAGTTAAAAATTCTGATTTTCTTTCGCTTATTGCAACTAAGTTTAGTAACCAATAGAAAACCATACATGAAACATATGGTCCATTAATTATAATAATAATAAACCAGTACGCCTTATTATAAATGTGCGATATTATTGTGTCTCTCTTCAAAACGTCATTGAGGTATTTAAAAGAAAGTATTTAATGTACAACTTTAGTGTCATTTAAGATTATAAAAAGAATTAGGCTACATCGATTAAGATCAAATTCATTATACTTATACTATTCAGCACCGGAAATCGAACCCGGGACCCTCGGATGATAAAGCAAGCGTTCTACTTGCTCTACCATTGAGAGCGATAAATAAAAATATTTACTTAAAAAATAGGCTAGTTTCAATCCAGTTTTCCGTATTCCGTAACTGTATCTAAAAATCGTTTTAGAATTGCCTTTCTATTAAACATTTTGAATTTTATCTTAATTGGTTTGGAAATGGTCCAGTTTCATTCCAGTTGTTCATATTCCGGAATTGTGTTCAAAAATATTTTAGAATCACACTTCTATTGTTCGTGTCGAATTTTATCACAATCGCCTAAGATCGTAAAATACGTATCTTATTAAATTAAAATGATTATTCCGTTTTTCGTGCCTGTTGTCATTTAAAATACAGCATTATGATTTGCAGTGTTTCTCAACATGAAGTTCCACCGGCTAAATATTTTGTTAAAATTATATATAAAACTATTTTAGCGAGTTTTTGTGTAAAAATCTACACAGAGTCATAGAAATTTGAAAAATATTGAAACTCTTAATTCCCCTAAATGTCATTATTTGAGTAGCTTCATATTTCTGTTTAGTTTTAGATTAGTAAAATTTTCACAGTACTATATAGAACAGTGAAGTTTTTACTAATCAAGAACTAAACACATTTTAGTAAAATATAGTAAAAACTTCATTGGCATCCAAATATCAACCATCTTCGAAAATAATTTAACATTAATTAAAAAAGAAATGACTCTATTCGAACACTTGAAAAAGCGTAGTAATTTGCTGGATCAAATCTACAATGTGTTAATGAACATTCCTCCATCTTCAATTGAAGCTTTGAAAGATATTTCAGTGCAGCTGGGTTATTTATCACCTAATTAAGACACCTTTGAACGACACTTCGATTGCTCACTGTGCTTTTTACGATCACATCTACATATTAAACAAAAAAAGAAGACAGTTCCACAGGAGTAAAACAAATATTTATATTTTTATTAACTTATAGCTATTTTAATATTTATAAAATGAAATGACGATACATATTTTTCGTTATGAATATTTTATGTTTTGAAACAATAAGTAATGAAATACAAATTATTTAAGAAAATGCAATGTTTTATTTTTTGATCGATTAATCGATTAATCAGTACAAAAATTCACTGATTAATCATTAATCGATTTTTGTTAAAAATGATTAATCAACCCTGCCTTACCGGGCACGGATTTCATTGTTTAATATATAATTAAGATCAAGGTGCTTCTATAAATTTACTAACTGTATCTATTTTAATTATTCAAATTTAGATTTTTTGCTAGGAAATTTCTGTAGTCGACTGAATTTTATTGTATTTTTCAAGAAAAACCTTCTAGTGTGTTAAGCATGACCACGGCTTATGGCTTATTTTCAGTGATGTTTAATAACATTGCTACTTTTATTTCTTCTTATTTTCTTTATTTTATACAGAGGCTTCTGTTAGATGTGCTTTTAGCGGGTTTAAAATTCCTTTGATCTTCTTTATGACTTTTACCACTTATTTTAAACCACAGGAAATTACTAATTACTTAGATGTCTCATTTTTGATTTTATATGATTTTAATTTACTTTTAAATCTTAATTCGTTTTATTATAACTAAGTACCGGTTACACTACATCGTGGTATGAATAAAACATCGCTTATGAATAAAACATTAAAACTTTTATTTATTTAATTCATATTTCATTGCAAAATTCTTTAATATTATTTTAATTTGTTTTTGTAAATTTTTAGATCCTATTACAGACTTTTTCTAATCATAATACTAGAGCTAATACTAAAGCTTTGATTTACAACCGACAATAATTGCTGTAAATTAAAATATTTACGGCATATTATAAAACAATATATGTTACATCTTACATAGTTAAAATACTGACAAAAAAAAAACGTTTTATTTGACAAGAGATTTAATAAAATCCCTGAGAATAGTAATTTGATTTAGTTTTAGAAATACACTAGGGAGCAATTGAAAGTTAAAATTCAGATTTTATTCTTTATTTTTATTTTTTACTGAGATTTTTTAGAAAATACTATAAATGAATTAGGAAAGTAAGAAGATTGAACATAAATTTGTATCACAAAAAAAATTTATTTCATTTATAATATTTCATAATGAAATGTACATAATTTACAAAAAAGTAAAACAAAATAAAATTAAAAAAACAAAATTAAATTCAGCCTACTCATCCAATATTATTATAAATTTAAATTTATTTCGTTAAAAAACAATTCCTAGTAACTAGTATTCCCTCCTTTATTAGCGATTACTGCTTCCAGCCTCCGTTTCATGCTATGGGTAAGGTTTTTTAACATGTCTATGGGTATTTTGTTCCATTGATTCTGAAGATCTTCCCAAAAGGTGGTCACATTGGTTCGTCGCTCCATTTCAACTTTTGAATCCAAGATCGACCAGAGATGTTCTATTGGATTTAAATCTGGTGATTGGGGCGGCCATTCCAATTTAACAATAGAATTATCATTAAAAAAATTAGTTGCCAGTTTCGAGGTATGTTTGGGATCGTTATCCTGTTGAAAGATAAACGACCCGAAACTCATTTGTGAGCAGATTCATCCAAATTATTGTTTAATAAATCAACGTATGATTGTCCCGTCATCTTTCCATCGATTTTCACCAAGTTTTCAACACCAGAGGAGGAGAAGCAACCCCAAATCATTAAGGATCCCCCACCATGTTTTACAGTAGGCATAATAAAGTTGGGCTTCAGACGGTCTGCTTGGTGGCACCAGACACTTTTGAATTTTTTTGAATTTTTCAATGCAAATTTTGACTCATCCGACCAAATTATTCTATCCCAAAACGATTGAGGCATATTTAAATATTTTTTTTCAAATCGCATCCTTTTGTCCCGATTTATTTTGGAGATCATAGGTCGTTTTTTTGCGATGAAGTTTTTTAATCCCATTGATTTTAACTTTCTGCGGATAGTCCATACTGAGGCTTCTATTTTCACGCACTCCTTCAATTCTTGAGCCGAAGAACTAGGAACGGTATTAATTTTACGTTTTATAAGTCTCTCCTGGTGTTCCGTAATTTTAGGTTTTCGTCCACCACCATACAACGATTTGACTGTACCGGTATTCTGATACTTTTGGTATATTTTAAAGGCACCAGGAATAGATATTTCATATGTAGCTGCAATTTGTTGGTAAGTTTTACCGGCTTCCCGATCCCGGATAATAAGACGCCGCACATCCTCTGATTTCCGCATAATAATTTTATTTTGGCAAGCTTGCATAAAAAATTAATTAGTAGCCATGCTACAAAATATTCGCGAATGTTAAAAAATATGTAGAATTAATTATACTTACACAAATTAATAAAAGATTCACTTAACACTATTCTAGCCGATGCGCAATTTTAAATTAATTTTTTCTTGAAATATTAGTTGGGAATCCCGTTATTTAAATCACGAAGAAAAACAAAAGCAAAAGGCACAAATATGATAACTATTGTAGAAAATAATGAATACATATAAATTTTAACTTTCAATTGCTCCCTAGTGTATGTGACACGTATTAAATGACACGGGCCTGTCAATAATGAACTTAGGAAAATCATTAAAAGGGAAAATTTTGTTAATGCAACTAATAGCCATTTAAAAAGAAATAAACCAAAAGATACTACAATGTACCGTAAGTTAAAGCATTTTATTAAACAACATTTTGGAAAGGGATTTGGCCATCTCATCAATGTCCGTCCAATAATAAGTCTATGTTTGTTTTCGAAATATTCTTTTTGTTCATTTATTTTGTGTTTTTCCAATTATGAAAAACACGACGAGAAGAAATAACATAAACGCTACACACATTTGTAAATTTATTAGACACCCCTATATTTCGCATTTTTTGACCAATATTAGCGATTTTTTATTTTATTATTTTTTAAATATTCATATTCATTGGCGGTACAAGCGTACAACTGAAAACCTTAAAATTTTGTTGGCCCGTTTTGATTATTGATAACTTCTTAAATTCTTTTTTTTAAATTTTAAAGAAGTAGCTTAGCGATCAACGAACTTAGAGCTTCTTCTAGTACTGCTGCCTTCGAATAGGCAATCAATGTACATTTTCTTGCGTAGATCTTTCAGCAACCGCCATTCCAGCAAATTTTCCATTTTATTTTACTGAAACCACTCTCGTCTACTTAGGGCTGTGTGACTAGAGACATTACTTTGTCGGTAGATTACTAGCTACTACTACTAAGCTCCATTGTCTGGGCATATAAAAAGAATTCCAGTTGCTTGTCAGTAGTAGCTAAACATTTCGAATTACATATTTTAGTACATATTTTAGTCCCAGATGTTCCAAAAAACTAAACAAATTGGTTAGAATTATTCAAATAAACGGTAACAGTGATTTTGTATGGCTTATTATGTGGATTGTCAAATACTGTGCTTCTTATAATTTCTCATCATATTTAGAACTAACCTCAATATTACATTCGTCCGACCAAAGAACTTGACTCCATCCCAAAATAGTTCAATGTTGATACTTTTTTGCCCAGTTAAGTCAATTTTTCATGTTGGTTTCACATAATAAAGGGTATTTCCTAGTTTTTTGGGGTTTTAGGCCAAACTCGACAGCTATTCAGCCAACTCTTTCCGCAGAAATGGATACTTGAAATTTGCTACTTTTACAAGCAGGTAGATGTGACGGTGTTTTTTCCTTTTTTTAATAGCTGTCCGTTCAATCCGTCAATCTTTTCTACTAGTTGCCGTTCATTTTCTAGCACTTCCGAGCCTATAATGGTATAACGAATCTCACTGTACCTAAGGATCCTTGTTTGCATAGTTCAACGGGAATATTTAATTTGGTTTGATGTCGCCGCTTGGAAAAATAAAAGGAAATATTCTGGAATGGCTGATCCAGAGCCCGGATTTAATTTAAATTAGAAATGCGAGCAAATTGGGGTGCCTAATAGTTTTGTAAATATGTGTAAACGTAAACATAATAAAACATTTCTATGAAAATTGTTTTTTAACATAGGTATTTTAAAATAAAATATTCGCGTGTTCCTGGTTCAAGTCATTGAAGTAATTTCTTGATAAATAATTCAAAATTTCAAAAATACAATTTCTTATAAGACTAATTTCGAGTATTTACAATGAAAACGTGATATTTTTTTTTATTGCAAACGTATTTCAGAATCATATGCCTAAGTTCTCAGTAGGAGATATCGTTAAAAATGGAATTTCTTCGATCATGAATCGAAAAAAATGTTTCAGACTAATCCTACGTACTTTTAGCCATAGAATCCGAATCTGATATACAAAATAGGGTTTCCTATTTAAGATTTCAAAATTACCTCGCCCCACCTGCAAGAAGGGGGATTGGAGTAATTTTGGCATTAATGTATTGTATATTTTCCTAGCGGAATAGTTAAATTTTGATTATGGACATTTTTCCGAAGAGTATGTACTTATTTTTCGAGATATTTGAAAGTTACAGGTTAAAAGAATTCACCCGATATAACCCACAATTTACATAAAAGAACAAATGTTTATAAATCTTTATAATATATGTATGTATAATATTATTTATGTGCATCTAGATGTACAAGTAACTATATGGGTTTACAAATTGTTTTATTTATTTATATTAATAGAAAATAAAGTTAAATTATATTAGAACAATAAAATATTTGACGTTTGACAACTTTTAACCAATCGCAAAGCCTTAGCATAGGGTTTTAAAACTAACAAAAAAATTCCTATTAATTTTTTCTATTATATGCCAGAACAAACCAGAGCAAAAACTGCTATCAAAAATAATTCCTATATAGGAAAAAACTCCAAATTTCTAAGGAAACCCAGAATCGAGCCGCTGGGGTGTGATTTACATCTAGTCATTCGTTTTTTCATTGCACAAAAATACAATATTATGCAAGCCTTACCTCTACTACGCTAGGGATTCGATGTTAATGAAAACTGAAAAACATATTATCGTTATATGAAAAAAATATTATCAACTATATTTTGCGATTTCGGTTGGGCGACTTGTATTAAATTTGTGATTGTATCAAATTTAGGAAACATTTAAAAACAAAATGCAAACCTTACCGTATTATATATGAGTATGTATAATAATGAACAGTTTTTACAGGACATGACTGGCCTATATTACGGCAATAACCTGATTCGAGATGCTCTTGGTATTGCCCCAGACAAACAAAAGATGCTAAATCGTCCTCTTCGCCGAGCTTAGTGATTGCAAATTTGGGACAAAATTCTAAACTCGGTTTTCCGGTTTTAATTTTCCAAAAAAACCGGAAACCGGTTTTAAAACCGATTTTTTTAAAAATTAAAAATTAATTTTGTACTAAATTTTTACCAGAATTTAGAAAACAAGATCTATTCAGGTTTTTCACGTTTTTTAAATCTAATAATAAATAATTCAGTCAAAAAACAAACAAACCTAAACAAAAATATTGTTTTGACAATTTAAAAAAAATACGAATTATACAAGAAAATTATTTATTTTTCTGTTCCACAAAATGCGATCTCATTAAACATAACATGTTCATAACATCAACTAGACGTAACCGAATTTTTGTACATATATTTACTGACGCCGAAAACTCTCTTTCTGCTTCCACGCTTGTCGGTGGAGTCGACAAAAAAAAGTTGTACATATCTCGAGTTCTGACCCCATCCGATTCGTACTGGGTCAACTCCCGGCGAAACTTTGTTTTAGACCAGGAGCGTTTTGATCTTCTTTCTATGGTTGAACCGTTAATTGGTGGTTGATTGCTTCTTGTAATAAATTTTTCAACACATCCGCTGTTGGTGGTTCATATATTTCTTCCAGTACTCCTGTTTTTCATTCAAATAGTTACGAATTTTATTTGTTCGAGCTCCAATTAAATATTTAACTCTTGTCACGTGCAATTGTTGTTGTAAATTCTCAACAAAACACACTATTTGTTAAAATAATAAAACCGGTTTTTCGGTGGCGTAAAATAGCAAAAAAAAAAACAGTTACCGGAAAAACCGGGTTGCAATCACTAGCCGAGCTGCTATCGTCGTTAACAACGTCCTTTATGCCTAACAAAAGGTAGCTCAATTTTCAGAGATTGGTGCACTATTCCTTTCGGATCAGTAAGGATCAACATAGAATTACCAATATAATCGAGAAAGCTCTAGAGGAGAGAAAAGTCTGTTCAACGAAATAGGCTTCGCAAAAGCGTTTGATAGAGTGGGACCACATCCTCGGTCAGATTTTTGCATTACAGAGAGGTATTTCACAGAAATCATAGAAAACAAATTGGAAACGTTTGAATCTTAATACCGGTTTGGCCCGTTATCCATTGGAGATGAACTGTGGACAATGTCTAACGGTCGAATCATGAATGTTAAACAAAGCGAACAACAATTCTCAGTCTGGCACTATTTAGTCAAACGACCTTCGGAAACTCACATGTTCGTTAGCAAAAAACTAAAGGAGGTAAAAATGCCTGCCACCGCTTTAACTAGCGATTGACAAACTTTCAGCTTGACACAAATTTGTCACCATTTGTTACCTCAAACTTTTTGAATAGTGAAAAAAAAATTCGGGGTAGGCTGTGTCTTCTACACGGCCGTAGGTGTTCCGTGATAACGTTTATAAGAGGTGCGAGAAATGGCACGATGTATGGGTTTGTTAAAATAAATTTCTTTATTATAATTATAATGAAATGAGAGTACAGTGATTGTTTGCAAACGATTAAGTACTGGGCGATGGTATGAGAAGTACGATATGAAGCGCAGGGTCTCAGCGGAGATGTGGCTGATGAATCTGAGTTCCAGACAAGTGCTTCCTAAAGTCGCCGAGGCTAGTGTGGTGTACACGCAGTCTAGGTCAAATATATATCAAAGTCCACACTGACATATGACCTATCAGATCAGGCATTCCCCCTTTATAGTGCTCTCTAGCATTGTAAATCGCCACTTTGTACATCTAAATTTTAATTAAAATGTATGTGAAAATTAATTATTTTAATTTACAATAAATTATCTGCCACAGTTTCTTTACGCACAAATTAGCACTAGAATTGCTCCGATCAGATGAGGCATGAGGGGTTCTCTCGCTACAGTGATCTCAAACATTGTAAATAGCTATTTTGTAGTTTGTTATTTTAATTAAAATTTATCTGGAAATTAATTATTTTAATTAACAATAAGTTATCTGCCACAGTTTCTTTACGCACAAATTGACACCAGAATTACTCCGGTCAGATAGCGATTCTCATGGTTGGTTGTAAATCGCTGTTTTGTACTTTGTAAGTTTAATTAAAATTAATGTGGAGATGAATTATTTTAATTTAAAATAAGTTATCTACCACAGTATTATTAAGCACAAATTAATAACCGAATTGCTCCGATCTGATGAAGCATTTTCTTGCTATAGTGTCCTCAATCTCTATAAATCCCTATTTCGTAGTTTGAATTTTTAATTAAAATGTATGTGTAGATTAATTAATTTAATTTAAAATTAATTAGCCACCACTGATTTTTTACGCAAAAATTGACACCATCGGATCTGCGATCGGATGAGCCGTTCTCTCGCTACACTGGTTCAAGCATTTAAATCGGCCGAAATCAGAGGTTCGTGGCGCGGGTTGCTGTGCCGCCCGATGATGTCATTGCAATAATATTATGCGTGACACATAAAGCCGAAGGACTAATCTAAGCAATCATATCTTTAAATTAAAGGTAGTGCTTATAGTTGATGAGTAATTGCCCCCGACCAAGGGCTAAATTTCGGGTCAGTTTTTTGAACATGCGGTGTAAAACGTTATCACGTCAAAAACCTAACCACTTATATGCATATTCATTCCAAGTATGTGCACCAATTTGTATTCTAATCTAAATAGGTTGAGGTGGCAAATGGCAGTTTAACAATAAAGTCTGAGAAATATTTTACTACCCTCATTCTATTTTAAATACTGATTATAAATACTAACATAAATCTTTGACATAACCCTAAGCAAAAGAATATACAACCCGTCACTCTCAATTATCTAATTACCCCAAATTAATTCTTGCAGTATAAAACAAATCAAAAATATTTAAATTATTATTGATGTTAGATTAACTGTATCATATCTTAGCGAGTCAACACAAAACCCTTACTGCGTACCCTCATAGAATAATTAAATTATAGATTTAAAATTCATTGATTACCCTAATTCGAAGTTTAGTTATGGAACATTCTTTAAACAAATTTTATTTTTAGCAACCCCATTCGATTTTATTTATAACAAACAAATTGAAAAATAGAAAATTTTGTCAATTTCTAACAATTTTTAGTGTGTAGTATACATATACGAGTAGATACAGAATACTACATACATATAGTATATAAATACAAACAAACACAGATTTCAGTCTTTGCTGTGAAAAATCTTTTCAAGTTCAAGTGAGATAAATTCGGGTTGGCGTCAGAGTGGAATTTATATTTAGTTGTTTTTGTCGCAAAAACAATGAAACAATTTAGGGTAGATAAGGTTGTTTACCTCGTTTATCCCTTAAGATATAACATTTAAACAAAAACAAATTACGGCGACATAAAGTTTTTAACACCCAAGTCTCTCGCACTACAGGAAATATGCGACTGCAAGCAAAAAATGCGCGAAGGATTCTTTTTGTTGTTAACGCGTTTTCTTCTATGTTTTAATAATAAGGTGTAACATCTTTTGTATTTATAATTTCAATGATTTTAGCATGTTGGCTGTTAGTATAAGTTGCAAAGCCTACACATTTGGTCTAATTTAATATTTACATTTTAAGTACGATGAGTAGTGTAATTTAAATATGGCCTCTCTCTCTCTCTATCTCTCTTTGGAACATTAGGATAAATACTGGATTTTATTGTTGTTTTATTAGTGCTAACTCAACTTTAGTTCCAAGCCATTTGACAATATTTAACGTATGCGGAATGAAATATGGACAAATGTAAAATGTATTTGTATTTGTATTGTACAACCAAAAATAAAAATTTCCTTGTTTTTAAATAAGGTGGTTCCCGTATATTTTATAAAAAATACATTACAACTGCGTCATTTTACGATTAGTTACAAAAATGTCGTTGTTACAAGTAGATCGTCGTAAATTAATTTATAAATTTTGTCAGGAAAATCCAGACAAAAAAAAGAACGAGATTTTTCACTACTTCAAGGATCTTGGATTCAAAAAATCCTTTATCTACAAAACAATTAAACTGTTTGAGAATAATGAACCTGTGGAAAGAAAACCCGACTCTGGTAAAAAATGTCAACTACAAGGTAGCAAAGTTCGAATGAAATTGAAAGGTGAAACAGTGGGTTGAACTGCAAAATCGTACAGACAACTGGGTAAAAAATATCAAGTTGCCCCAAAAACTATCAAGAAATATTTACAAAGTATGAATATTCAACGCAAACCCAAAAAATCGGCACCAGCAACTACAGACAAACAATTAGCTACAATCAAATCTAGATTAAGAGTGCTTTCCCAAACATATTTCGCTGCTTCTTCAGCTTATAAATGTGTGATGGATGATGAAAGTTATTTCACTGTTCGAAGGTAATGAATGGCACCCAAAATACTACTACGAGTCTCCCGATCACAAAGCACCAGAAAAGGAGAAGTTTATTGATAAGACCAAGTTTCCAGGTAAAGTTATGTTGTGGTTGGCTATTAGCGAACGAGGTGTCAGTGACCCAGTATTTTTCAAAAGTGGTTTGGCGGTTAATGCGCAAACATACACAAACAAATGTTTACCTGTGCTTCAGAAATTTATAAATAAATATCATAAAAATGATAAAACGATTTTTTGGCCTGATTTGGCATCCTCACATTATGCCAACGCAACGTTACCTGATGTACGTCAACGCAGAATCGAATTTATCCCTAAAGACTATAACCCACCAAATGTTCCACAACTAAGGCCCATTGAAACTTTTTGGGCAAATCTGAAGAGAATGGTATACAGCAATGGATATCGTGCCAAAAATGTTGAATGTCTGATTAGAAAGATAAAAAGAGATTTAAAGAAGATTGATACATCAGGAACGCAGGTGGCAATGAAAAGAGTGCCAGAAAGGATCAGGAAAGCGAATCGATATGGAGCGCAAATTTTTCTGTAAATTTTATCTAAGAATTAAAGTTTTAAATAAATTATGGATTAAAATCGTTTGATTAGTAAATAATTTTTTTTTTACTTTTTTTTGTTTGTCCATATTTTATTCCTCATACGTTATTTTTCGTTTCATTTTACAGAAAATGCGATAAGTCAATTAAAAAAAATTAATAAAGCTTATGTAATTTAAAAATTGTGTTCTTATTTTTTTGTTTAATTTCCCTCACCTGTTTTGAAGTGTGACCTATAAAAACCAATGATTTGTTGCAAACAGTTAAAAATTAAAAATATTGTATGCTTAATTTTAACCTGATAAACGATTTTATTTCGGTTTAGCTGAAAAAATCGCCAAAAACTTGCTCACTGTAGCGGACACTTGCCCACAAAAAACGCACCTTCTGTTAATGCCAATTATTGTTCAAATGAAGAAAGGGCGATAATTTATTGTTTGTAAATGACAGAGATTAATTAATTATTGACTTGGTAATGATTTGTGCACAATTGCACATTAAAATTTAAAATGTTGAATCACGGTTTGAATTTTATGTTTGGTAATAGATACCTAATTGTTAATAACTTTATGAACGGTTGGTTGTGATGGATAATAATTTTGTTACATATTGTTTCAATGCGTGCAACAAGAACAGTATCAATGTGACTAAATTCAGTTCAGATCTTCCCGATTAACCTTATTTGACGACGAAAAATTCCTTCTAGGCGTGTTCTTAAATTATCAATCTGAATTTTGCTGAAAAATCAATGTCAGTTTAACTTTTTATGAAGTGATAATATTTATGCTTATGTTCATTATGTAAATAAAAAAGGACTATTATTATCGTTAATCTTTAATTTGGACCTTTCACCATTTTCAGTTTTACGAAGCGTTTGTGTTTTTTATTAGGCTATCTTAATTGAATGGTTAGCCCAAATCTCTAGCCCTTAGGAAGCTCTTTTTTTTTTTTTTTTTTTTTTTTTCATTTTATTTTATTACGACTGAGACTGCGCTCATCTAGCAATTTTTCTTTCAAATACAAATTTTTATATATCTAGTAAAATTCACGTTTGTTGGGGTGTAACCCACTGGTTAGCCCCATAATCAATTAAACCTATTTACTAATTTTAGTTTGGTAAGTTCACTAGGTCAAGTGGCCTCATTCTTTGGAGTCTTCTTTCAACGACAAGGTTATCTATCATATGGCGAATATAGAGGTTTCCTTAGGAAGCTGCGCAGAGAACCATATTTCAATTTATATTGCTTCTTATATTTGAAGCAATAAGATTTGGTTATGAACTGAAAAACAAACGAAAATTCATATCAGCTAATTCTGATAGCTTGATTTCCGAAAACTCCCTCCATTACCACCACGAGGATTGTGACACTGAAGGGCTAATTGGCTTTTAGCAAATAACCAACGGCAACGAATGTAGGTAAAGAGACAAACTGAATTATTAAAAAGGAAGGTAACCTGGAGATACACATTACGAAAAGGGAATGAGTTAAATAACTAGGATCACTGATCACTGAAGCAAAACTCCGTTTCTGTAGACATTTCATCGAGGATCGCGGTAGCCTACCGAGTATTTTACGCCAATATGAAAATATTTAAGTATCCTCATATATCGCGCAAAATAAGAATGTGAATAAATCGCGAGATTAGAAATGATCTTAATGATGTCGTCATTATTAGATTCATAAAATCATCAAGACTAAGATGGCTTGAGCTCGTGTCTCGTTCACAAAATTGAACCACTAGGACCACGAGGATTTCAAAATAAAGTATTACTGAGCGGCGAAATTTCGTTCGCGTCTCAAGAGTTTTCGCGTTAAGGCCGGTACTCTGCTGAAGTGAAATGAAATTTTCACTGTTTTCCAAAAAATACAAGATAAATCGGACGTGTAAAATTTGTTTGTCGATTCTGGTAAAATACGCCAATCGACCTAGGGTGCTTTCAAAAATTCAGTCGGCTGCGCAGATTTTGCAGCAATGCGTTCAAAAATATAATTCAACTGCAAAAGCAGCGCAATTCTACGTTAAAAATTTTGTTTTCGAAAGCAGCCGCAAAGAGTTTGTGCAGTTCTTTTATACCGACTGCATTTGATGCAGTTTTCAAAATTGTTCCGTTCTTTGGACAAAAATGTCGGACTTTTGAGGACTAAGTAAAAAAATGTAATCGACTAAATATTTAAGTTAAATAATTATTGTGTATGTCTTTTATTTATTATTATTTTATTATAAATAATTAAAATATTTTAGAGAGGAATGAATGTTTCCCAATTAGACACAGACGAAGAAGAAAATATTACGGAAAAGTAAACCCAACCAAAAAATCCATCAAAACATTTAGTTAACTATTTTGTGGGTCTACTTTATTGTATTGTTATTTTCATTTAATCATTTAGAGATGTATGGAGCCCTCAGGTCACTAAATTATTAATCGACAGAAGACTAGCAATGTACGGAGAATTTAGAATCGGAATAAAGAGCAAACATGTGTTATGGCGCCAAATACCTCTACCTTCCGACCATCCTTTATAGATTATTTTAATTTATTTGGACCATATCATTGACCGCAAGTTTACTATAGAAAAGTACAATGATGTCCCTTATAGATTAGAATAATTTATTTGAGTTTACTATATGGGCCTATCCACACCAGTATTTTTAACAACCGTATTCACCCTCGTTTCTTTACCTCTCTGCCAACAAACCTAAATTTGTGGTGGGGATTTGTAATGCACTTTTGCATTATGAAATTTCTGGTATTCTCGTGTTGTTACACACTAATACTAATACAAATATAAAATTAAATAAATAAAAAAATTGAATGTGCATTGGCACGTGTTTTTCTATTGTTTAACGCACAAATTGAAATAATTGTTTTTCTCCTTGTAGTTCGTATTTCGTACCTCGAACAAAGCAATCCATAAATGAAGTAAATTTACACATACATAAAGAAGAATAACAACAGTGTGAATACAGAATGCTGTTGTTACGGTGTTGTTAAAAATATTCGTTTGGATAGGCCCTATGGAAACAAATTAGCGTGTTCCATTGGCGTTAGTAAACTACTCATAAGTACTTGTATCTACTCGCAACTACTCATGCTCAATAGTGTTACCACTTGGAAACTTGAAATTAGTAGCAAATTTGATACATTTTTTTGAAAATAAAGTACCAAAAATAAAATCATAAGAAAGCAAAAATATAAAATCATTTCAAGGTTTTTATTTGCAAAAATCACAATTATTTTCGTAGTACATATCACAAATATAATCAGTTTTGATTCAACAGTTGAAACATACAACAAATGAAACTTAATATGGCTCAAAAGCAGCGTCTTTAAATATAATTTCGCAGCAAATTTTCCCAAATCTTCTTCCGGTATATATCCATATTTACTTTAACTAATGTTCTAGTAAACATCACATTACTAATAGTAAATATTATTATCAAGATGATCTGTTTTCTTATTTTTTATTAAATTTAATGTGAAGGCCTTTTCCGCTGCTGCACTGCTGTGCGGCAACGACAGCAGTGTTAGGATGTAGTATGCTAATTCTGTACAAATAGGAAATTCTAAATTATTTTTTAAATTTTTATTTTTGATCCAATTTTGAACAACGTCATCAGAATTCATGTGTGTCAACAAATTTTTATTTCCAATTAAGCTTCGCCACTGTTCATTTAGTGTTTCAATTGAGACATTCGTTTTTTTAAAAGGATAATTGTTTAACAAAGGTCGAATTGTTGGCATAGTTCCGGCTACAATTTCAGCTACATTTCAAAATTTTAGAATTCCCAATTTGCTGTCATTAAGTTGAAAACGTTTTTTTATTTGGCAGCAAAGCTCGCGATTTTAAATTTGTATTCTGCTAAAAATGTTTCTTCAAATGAAAAAAAAACATTTAGGTAATTGGGAGATGTTTGTTAGTATCTCTAACATCAACTTTTAGATTAATGTTGTCCAAAACGATGAAATTTTTTAAAATTTCCAAATAAACGCGTTTGATTGTTTAATAAACGTTTTGCATTTCGGCTTTTTCAGACTGAAAAATTTTGTTAACATCGTTCACAATTTTTAAAATAAATGATAAAAATAGCAATTATAATTTAAATTCGCCGTTCGTAAGGAATTCGAGGATATCGTGGGCAGAATCAGTTTTATCCTTTACTTTGAAGCAATACAAAATAAAATAAGGCCTCCCACCCATTGCTCTAAAATTCTTAAAATCTCAAGTGAAAGCCAACGAGTTTTGCAAAATTTTAAAATTTTGTAATTTTGAATATTGAAATCCGATTGAAACGCAGAATATTCGTTTAGTCGTTTGCGACTGTGTGAAAAGTGATTATAAACGTTTCTAATGTTTCTTTTGATAGCCTCGGGGAAAATGTTTTAAGACGGCGTTTACGCAAAGAGAAATGGAGTGGCATGTACAGCCAAAAAGAAAACATTTTTTGTACTTCTTCAATTTTTGCATAAACACCGTTAAAATTACCTGCCATAACTGACACGTTATCACTATGGCGATGCCTATTAAATTTTCAAAATTTATATTAAATTTATGAAAATGTACTTTCAATAAATCAAAAATTTCTGTCGCGGTAGACTTTTTTAATTTTATCAAGCCGAAAAAATTATCAATAATTTTTTGAGATGTTGGATCGAAATATCTGCAAATTATTGGCAGGCATTTTTCTGTCGTTAGATCGGTAGTTTCATCTATTAATAAGTGAAAATTTTTGTTGAAGAATTTTGCTGATTTTTTCTGCGGTATACGGCCAAATTATTGTGTTTACGTATTCTGTGGACTTTCTGTGCGACCACATTTTATTTGTTGCGCTTTTATTGAACTAGGCGAAACAGTTTGGATCAATTTTGGTAGTGAATGCATAAGTTTATATGGTAAACCGTGTTAAAAAAACGAGCTTCTTGTGTATGTAATTAAATAACACAAATTAAGTAGAAGTATTCAAAGAAATGTACCAAAGTTAAAAGGTACGTACCGAAATTCTTGGGGCGGAAAAATGTACCAAATTTGATACAATTGTATCAAAGTGGTAACACTCCCCAAGTATAACAAAGCTGAAAACATGAATTTTTTTTCCGCACATTGGTACAAAAAATCGGAAAATGATGAAATTGGGTTGGGTTTCCAAATTCCAACTTTTAACACAGCAAAGATGCTGGCGTTGGTGTGTACTTTTTTATTTTGTGTTTACATTTTCAACTTTAGTTTTGTGAGAGACGCCATTATGGTTGTTGTATTTTAGCGTTTTCTTAAATTTTATTTTTATTTTTACTACGGCCGGTGTTGTGCGATTAAATTTAATTTGTAAAATTTGTATTTTTGTGTTTGTGTGTGCGAATATTTATACATATTATTAAAATCAATTTATACATATGGATGTCCGAGTAGCGCGAATTGGGACTTTGGAGAAAATTATGTTTATAAAGCAAAATTCACGGCGGTATGATGGCGACGTCTTTTTGAGTTGGATTGTATCGGCTATTTGGTTTTAAATTCGATTTTTGTTATTATTAAATTAATTAAAAAATTGTAATTATGTATAATATATTAATAAAAAAAAATTATTATGTTAACAAATTTTTAAAATGAAAAAAATTTTTTTTATTTATTTAAGTATGTATGTATGTATGTTGCAAAGTGAAATTTCCCCGCCAAAAATTTCTATTATAAGCCCCGCCCATTTTTCAACCTCACTTTTTTTGTCATCATTTTCCGATTTTTGTGGCCAACTTTCATAGTAAATCTTAGAATAAGTCGGACATTATTTCGGAAAAATGTCGGTGATGAAATCAGCAAAATGTCAGAAAAATACAAAATTTGTCGGATATAAAAATACTTGGGCAGACAGCTCAAATGATGGTGTAGTTGAGAAGTCGTTACGCATAAAATTATCGGCAGAGCGATTTTAGTTCAAAAAATTCCAATAGATGGCTCTATACCAGTTTTAGTTGTGTGGAATGTAATTTTTTAACCCTAATCCAACCAACGTGTACCTTTTTGGCTCATTTGGTAAATGCAACGATTTTCAAAATAATGTTAATTTATACTGGTTTTACACCGTAGTTAGTACAATAGCAAAATAGTATAATACTATTTTACTATCTACCGTAGTCGGTTTTACACCGCATAAAATATTCATAAAAAACAGGAAATTATAGCAAAGTAATGAAAAAGAATAATTTCAAAATACACAAAAACGTCTCTAGACTAATTTATCAATAATCCACTGTCAAAATTTTCCTTCTACAATAAAATAAAATAAAATAAAATAGGCATTAAAATTTGATAGCTATCAAATCAAAATATTATATTTTATTTTTGCTATTATACTAATAAAACATCGGTTTTACACCGGATAGAAAAATAGTATTATACTATTTTGCTATTATACTATCTACGGTGTAAAGCCAGTATTAGTTATAAATTTGTGTGTATTTTATTTTAGAACATTTCCATACAACGTACTTGGCATTCTTTGAAAAAATTTATCATAGTAAATTATTTGATTAAAATTTGAATTTACTGACATAACAAAAATATGTTGGTTGTATTAGGGTTAAAAAAAAAATTTCTGTTTATTTTTGTGATGCGACACGGCAATTTTTATATCGCAAAAATATTTTAATTATTTTCTTATTTAATGTGTTATTACTTACTATTATTAATTATTATTAATGGAACAACATATTTTTTGTCAAAATCTAGTAGTTTTATTTAAATTGAGGTTATGTTTTACTACTGGAACGAAAATTTGCGTTCCATTGAACATCTGCTCATAAGTACTTAGCAGTAGCAAATTAGTTCCAATGGAACACAGTGAATATATGATTCTATAATAGTGGCTTTCCAATCGACCACCGCAAATACTTATAAGTGTGCATGAGCAAAACAAAACCTCTAAATTTTTAATTCGCATAATACAAAAAAATAATGCGATTGTGGTTTAATTTTTTAAATGTATGGTAATAGAATATTAAAATAAATATTTAAAAAATAAATTTTAGGTTTATTGTTGCAAATTATTATCTAATATCACCTAGCGGAGGATGTTGACGTAACTGCTTGTAGTTGCTCATGAAAAATTAGGTAGAACACTTGCGAGCAGTTAATTTAGCAAAGACATGAACCATAAGTGCTTATAAGTACTTGCGGTGGTCGATTAGAAAACCACTAATGCCTCAATTCCATTGTGAAAATTGACTGAGCTGGCTTGAAGTTGGAAAAAGACAAATAAAAATAATCCATCAGGGTGACAAAGACAAAGTATGTTATGTTGTATTATTATTATTGTTTTTTTTATAGCAAAATTTGATTGACACATTTTGACAGCAAACAAAAACATAACCAAAAATTATTAAACAAAATTTGGTATTAGTGTATATTCAATTATTTTCACGTTTCAAAATAATCTAAATAATTATTATTATTACTCATATCAGAATTTTTTTTTTCAAATGTTATCCATCATAAAATAAAAAAATTCAAACAATCTTTCCCATAAAAATGCCACACTATACAGCAAACAAAAACATAACCTAGAATTAATTAACAAATTAAGTAGTATGTGTTAATTCAATTATTTCAAGTCTCAAAATTATCTAAAAAATTAGTAATTATTATTACTCATATCAGAATTATTTTTTTTCGAATATTTTCTGTCTTACAAAATTAAAAAAATCTTTTCCATAAAAGTGCCATCCAAAGGCCAAAAGGAATCCATGATGCTCCAATCGGCAATAGAAAAAAAATTTTGCTATAAAATAAAAAACACGTTGGCTTTCTCTCTTATATAGGGCACCAAATTATTTTTCTCTTTTCGATTTTTTTGACTGTCAGACAATTTTTCCCATGGAATTGAGGCATAACACAGACACACCTTTTTTGTAAGTAAAATTTTGACTGACTCCGTTGGGCATCTCGTTCACACAACGACCGATTTTATATTTTGATCTCAAGTTATTTTGATTGACAAACTTTGTTTCACAATGGAATTGAGGCAAGGGTCATAACTATACCCATGATTCTATAAATCCCAGGTTAGCTCGATTTTTCAAACCACGTGTTCGTGACGTCATGCAATTATTTTTTACTTTTCGTTTTTTTATTTGTTGTTGTAATTTATATACGTATTGAGAATTGAGTGACGTCAAAAAAAAAGATGGCCATTTGTTTACATATTTCGAGCTAACCTTGGTTTTATTGAATCATGAACTATACCAAATAAATTATAATAATCTACAAAGGACATAACTTTACTATTCCATAGTGAACTAGAGGTCAAAGATATAGGCAGATTTATCGATAATGCAGTATTATTTTATACGTGAAAACATAGTACGGGATTACTTCTATAGATGTCAGCTATAAGAATTTTTAATTTTTGGTACATAAATAAAAAAATAATAATTTTTGTTTTATAATTCATGTCTAGTTGTTAGTTTTATTCGTGTTTTGTTTATTTATTTATATTTTAAAAAAACTAGTAGTGCCATCTTTAGATATAATCCATCCACAGCCGTTTTTTTTACAGTGATTACCCTTATACCGTAGACAGACACAGAGTTAATCGTGATTTTCAGATGTCATTTTTGTCAAAAATCGCGTTGTGGAAACAAAATAATCCGGTTTAGGTGAAAATCGTGTAATGACAGACGACTGCCATTACACAATCTTCACAAATAACTGGATTATTTGGTTTTCACATCGCGATTTTTGACAATCGGGATAAATGAAAATCGCGATTACCTTTGTGTCTGTCTAAAAATTGTTTTTATAGGCCAAAATTGGAATTATTTACAATTTTTAGCAATCCGGTAAGTAAAAATTGTGTCTACATTACAAAATTGGAATTGGTTACAATAATTTCGAACGTCAAATTATCAGGTAGCTCAGTTTAAACATTTTCCACTAGGTGGAATCCATGATGCTCCAATCGTCAATAAAGCCTGTGTTATGAAATTAAAAATGTGAGATCTCACGACATTATTACCATTTTTTTTTTTATTTTACTAATTTTACGTTTTGTGTTTTGCCAATTTTTGACATTTCTTAGAACCTTTAATGTGCTCGCGCGATGATCGACATAAATTAAATAGTGGTGAGAAATAACGAAAAAAAAACAATTGTAATTGAAAATAAAATTATGTGATAAATAATAAATCTTTTAATTAATTAATTTATTCGTACTTTTTTTGCTTTTGTTTACATTTTTGTTTCGATACAACAAAAAAAAATATTTAAAAAAACTAGTAGTGAAATCTTTAGATTTAATCCATCTATCGCCATTTTTTGAGAGACATGTCCTTTATTGACGATGGGAGCATCACGGATTCCACCTAATGGAATATTTTTAAACTGAGCTACCTGATAATTTGACGTTTGAAATGATTATAAATAATTCCATTTTTGATCTGTAAACACAATTTTTACTTACCGGATTGCTAATAATTGTAAATAATTCAAATTTTGGACTATAAAAACAATTTTAATTACCGCAATGCTAAATTTTCTTTCGTCGCATTTATGACAAATGTCATTTTATCAGGTACATCATTTTAACTATTATCCTCGAGAGGCGCTTTCTTTACTTTTACAATCGTCAATTGACGATTGAAAATTAGAGAAAGCGCCTCTCGAGGAAAACATTTAAAATGATGCACCTGATAAAATGATATTTGTCACAAATGAGACGAAAGAAAATTTAGCAATGCGGTAATTAAAATTGTTTTTATAGTCCAAAATTTGAATTATTTACAATTATTATCAATCAGGTAAGTAAAAATTGTGTTTACAGTTCAAAATTGGAATTGTTTACAATAATTTCGGATGCCAAATTATCAGGTAGCTCAGTTTAAAAATTTTCCACTAGGTGGAATCCGTGTTGCTCCAATCGTCAAAATATTATTATAATTTATTTGTTTTCCATAGTAAACTTGCTGTCAATGATATAGGCAGATTAACTGTATAGCGATTGTGCGCAAATTTTAGTGATTTAAAAAAATCACTAAACCAAAATTAATTTTAAAAGGTAAAACTGCATGCAGCCAAAACTGCTAGAATTAAGCTTGGTTTCCACGATGACGAGGCGAAAAAATTAGTCAAACTAAAAAGAGAAAGAAAAAATCCACTAATAGTACGATAGAGACAAAATTCAATTTTGATAGAAAAATTGGGACGTCCACTTTTTAATATTTTAATTCAACACTCCGAAATTGGACGTCTAGTCCGAAAAAAGATGAAATGGATCATCTTTTTTCGGATTAGTCGCTGGTTTTCGGAATTCATATGTCAATTTGAAGAAAATTTTCGGAATAAAATAAATTTCAGAATAGAATCGTTAATTTGGGTTTTGTTTTGTAAAGACGATAATTAAATATAAAGCATTAATCCAGCAATGGTTGTAAATAAAGTTAAAAAATGTAACTTAAATTATGAAATCTCTCCAAATATATATCAATCCAAACACAAACAAAGTTATAGGTAATTAAATCTCGAAACCTCAAAAATAAATGAATAAATATTCGGTGTAACGACTTGTTGCTGTTTCACTCACTCTCATGTATTTTTTTTTATTCCTTCCTCTTTTTAGTTTGACTAATTTTTTCGCCTCGCCATCGTGGAAACTATATGCTTAAAATAATTTGAAATCAAAACAAAAAAAAAATCACTAAATCAAAATTTAATTTATCAGTACATCGTTAGTGGTCGATAAAATAAAAAAATTATGGAAAACGTTTTAAATTTTGAAATGAATTGTTTTTATAAAAAATTTTCAAATATTCAGAGAAAATTATTATTATTTGTTGTTAAGAGTAAAAATAAATAAACTTCCTTTTTTAAAAATACAAAATTGCATGCCGATTGCCGGTTTTACTCCAACGTCGGTTTTACTCCAACGTCGGTTTTACTCCAACGTCGGTTTTACTCCTTAGTTTTGTATTTTTTTATTTAGGAAATTTTACAAATCTTTGGAGATGCGCCTATTTCCATTTTGAATGTATTTTCGAGAAATAATAGTTTCGTATCGGATGCCTGATCGGATGTCTTTGTTTCCATAAATCTAAAAATGGAAATAAAAGTGTCATCTATTCTCTGGAATGTCAAATATGTATATTCAAATTATCCCTCGTTTCCCTAAAATTCTCAAACCAGTGTCCCACGATAATTATAATTTTTTAAGTATGTATCTTAAATAGACCAAATTTTTCGTTTCGATACTCTTTTTCATATCGTAAAGAGCCCTTGATTAATTTACGTTCGTATTTTCCGTATCAGTTTCTGTATATAATTATTAAGGATTATCAAAAATCGTGTTTTTGTTGAAAATATTAAATCATTTAAAAATTGGAATAATCTAATAAATGTGAAAATATCAAAAAAAATATATGCATAGATAAATAGATGTACGTCTGCTACAAGAAAAATTGTAGTTTAAAATACACGTATGTTTTTCTAGCAAATTACAACAAATTATATCGATTTTTTTAAATCACTAAAATTTGCGTACAATCGCTATACCGATAATGTAACGTATTATTTTATACGTAAAAACTGAGTACGCGATCCTTATTAATTATTATAGATTTTGGATAATTTTTCATTAAACATACATAATCGAAAATGATTATTTCTACACTATATAATTCAATCGAACCTAAAAAAACCCAATAATAAATTAGTATGAGGATACTAAGATAACACGACCCCACTCTAAGCTAACACGACCCCAGTATAAATGTAGTAAATTTGTCCAAGTTTTTTTATCGTCAACAACAGCGCTTCCAGATTTGTTTCTACTTTATTTTAATTTTTTATGTTCGTTATATCCACGTAAGAATATTACATCTACAAATCGCTAATTTTTTGGAGAGGCTTTGAAGTTTTTAATGCTAATTTTGGCTACTTTTTTATAAATGTCCTTTTCAGAAAGTGTGACAAGAATTTTATTTAAAAAAAAAATTAACCCAAATTTAAACTTAAAAACTTGACACGCCCCTCCAAAATATTAATGATTTGTAGACATAATACTCTTATTTGGACACGACGATATGTACTTCGTAGATTTCTTATTTTGACGTGATAACGTTTTACACCGCATGTTCAGAAAACTGACCCGAAATTTAGCCCTTGGTCGGGGGCAACTACTCATCAACTATAAGCATTACCTTTAATTTAAAGATATGATTCCTTAGATTGGTCCTTCGGCTTTATGTGACACGCATAATATTATTGCAATAACGTCATCCGGCGGCATAGGAACCCGCGCTGCGAACCTCTGATTTCGACCGATTTAAATGCTTGAACCAGTGTAGCGAGAGAATGGCCCATCCGATCGGAGATCAGATGGTGTCAATTTTTGCGTAAAAAACCAGTGGTGGTTAATTTATTTTAAATTAAATTAATTAATCATCACATAAATTTTAATTAAAAATTCAAACTACAAAATAGCGATTGTAGTTTAGCCCTATTACTCATCAACTATAAGAACTACCTTTAATTTAAAGATATGATTGCTTAGATTGGTCCTTCGGCTTTATGTGTCACGCATAATATTATTGCAATGACGTCATCGGGCGGCACAGCAACCCGCGCCACGAACCTCTGATTTCGACCGATTTAAATGCTTGAACCAGTGTAGCGAGAGAACGGCTCATCCGATCGGAGATCCGATGGTGTCAATTTTTGCGTAAAAAACCACTGGTAGCTAATTAAATTTAAATTAAATTAATTAATCTACACATACATTTTAATTAAAAATTCAAACTACAAAATAGCAATTTATAGAGATTGAGTGCGGCAATATAGCAAGAGAATGCCTCATCAGATCGGAGCAATTCGGTTAATAATTTGTGCTTAATAATACTGTGGTAGATAACTTATTTTAAATTAAAATAATTAATCTCCACATTAATTTTAATTAAAATTACAAAGTACAAAACAGCGATTTACAACCAACCATGAGAATCACTATCTGACCGGAGTAATTCTGGTGTCAATTTGTGCGTAACAAACTGTGGCAGATAACTTATTATTAATTAAAATAATTAATTTCCACATAAATTTTAATTAAAATTACAAACTACAAAAAGCGATTTACAATGCTTGAGATCACTGTACCGAGAGAACTCCTCATGACTCATCTGATCGTAGCAATTCTAGTGCTAATTTGTGCTTAAAGAAACTGTGGCAGATAATTTATTGTAAATTAAAATAATTAATTTTCACATAAATTTTAATTAAAATTTAGATCTACAAAGTGGCGATTTACAATGCTATAAAGGGGGAATGCCTGATCTGATAGGTCATATGTCAGTGTGGACTCTGATATATAGTTGACCTAGACTGCGTGTCCACCACACTAGCCTCGGCGACTTTGTGAAGCACTTGTCTGGAACTCACATTTATCAGGCACATCTCCGCTGAGACCCTGCTCTTCATATCGTATTTATCATACCATCGCCCAGTACTTAATCGTAATCGTTTGCAAACAATCACTGTACTCTCATTTCATGATGCTAATAATAAGGTGACCAGATTATTTTCAAATCAAAAGATGACATTTTTCAAAAAGTATATACCACTCCCTACCATTTTCCATATAAAATAAAAATTTTAAAACGCATATAAAAATCGTTCTTTATTCGTATTCTTATTTGGATGACTAGGGCTTCTTTCGACAGAGTTTCATTAGATTCAATCTCTTTTAAAAATTCTATGCACGATTTCTTACCATTAATTTTAACGCTGACTTGAGCTTCAATACATTTAATTGAAAATTGAGTTTTTCAGACGTCCATATACCATTAATAATTGAAAATACTCTCTCCACGGATACGTTTGTTCCTGATATAGCAAAAGAAAATTCGACAAGCTTTAAAATTTCGGAATAAGTGATGCATTTTGTATCAAAAGGTTTAAATATTTCGACCCATCGTTGGTCATGCTCTAATCAAATTTATACGATATGATGAAAAATATGACAAAGATGATGATTTCTGTAAAAGATGACAAAAAGATGGCATTATTTTTGAAGATGACGATCATCCGTAAAAGATGACTGTCATCTTCAAAAGATGACGTCTGGTCACCTTACTAATAATAAAGAAATTTATTTTAACAAACCCATACATCGTGCCATTTCTCGCACCTCTTATAAACGTTATCACGGAAAACACCTACGGCCGTGTAGAAGATACACCTACCCCAAATTTTTTTTTTTTCTTTACATCTTCAACACTTACGTTTATTTCGTCCGCTATTTGTTGTAAAACAGCAGCTTTTATGTCGACCCGTTTGTAATTTCTATGGGTTATCTCTCATAAAAATTCATTTTTGCGGTAAAAGACGACTAATCGCACTATACTTTCGCTATTAAAAGACAAACAATTGTATTTAGGTTGTAATTTGTTGTTATATTTAGGGCATCCACAATCGATTACGGTTAACCGGTTAATCGATTAATTTTATTAATCGGGTTTACGATTAATCGATATTGTATTAATCGATTAAACACAATAGTATATATTTCTTATCTTAAAATAGTAAACAAATTTTAAAAAAATCTATTTAAAAATTAAAAGTATCGGGAATGCACAATGTACAATTTTGGGGATGGATGATTTTGGGAGGATGAATTGAATATGAAATTAGATGAAATCAATATAAATGTCGCATCTTTGCTGCAAATTTTAAATGTACTTAAACCAGTAGAACTAACTATAGTAAAACTGAGTAGCAATGATGCCTCATTATTAACATGTGAGGGTGTTTATAAATTTATTTTCACCAAACTACGTCATTTAAATACAGAATTAAGCTTGGAATTACTGCAAAACCTGAAATTAAGAGTGTCTCAGAGACGCAACAAAGTATTAGTAATGCTTATTTAATTTATTTCCAAACTAGTAAAATACCAAAAATTACAAAAGGTTTTGAATTTGCATCTAAATTTCAAGTGTTAGTGTACGCCGAACGATTAATAAATCGATTAAACCTTTTATCAGATAGCAACCATCAATCGCTTCGTAGTGATCGAATTCATGCAGCGAAGTTAACGAATTTCAGATTAGCGATGATGACATGGATTTAAATAAGCAACTAGAGTCTGCTATTTCACCAATTGCTCCGCCAAGCATTCGCCCGAACGTAGGTATAAAAAATTACTTCAAATTATTTGAATCAACAGGAGAGAGATCAAAGGTTTTAGAAGATTTGTATAAGGCATTGTTGACAATTCGTCCTACATCCACTTCTAGCGAACGCACATTTTCGGTTCATTGAACTTTGTAACAAAAATTAAAGAATTTCTAAATGCACTTGTCTTTTTAAAATATTACTTTTTAAATAATAAATAAAATCGTTACAAATAAAACGTTAGAAATACATTCTGTTTGTAATTTGCATATGAATTCCTAATTTTTATTTTGTGAATTTTTGATATTATATGAAGTCTTAAATAGATAGTTTAATTTGTGTATATGTTTTAACCGTTTCAGCGAAATATAATTGACAAACCTAAACTGTAGTAATTCTACATTAAAGTCGATTAATTCTTCGATTAATCGGTTAATCGGTTAATTTAAAAAAAATATAACGATTAATCGGTTAAATCATGCCCTAGTTATATTGCGATGTTCCAACTTGAGAGAACAATTTCAAATGGCAAAACATAACCTCAACCATTAATTTTTTATGACATTTCATAATATTACTAATAAAATTACGTGAAATAGCCTCCTGATAATTCCCGCTAAATAAAAAATGCGAATCGTAAAAAACGATACATTATAGATACGTAAACGATACTATAATACACAAAGAGTGTACGTCACAATTCAACTATGCCATTTCAAGTTCTAAAACAAAAGCGGATGGAAATATTTGTGTGAAAAGAAAATTAAAGTTATTAAAAAATATTTTGTGTTGTGAGGTTCGCAGAGTAAGTACACTTTGTTTTATTAAACCATTTAAGTTTATTAACCCTTGTGTGTATACCCAAATAAAATTACGCCAGTACACACCCGACCCACCCGGGTGGCCAAGTGTATTTTTTCGGGTTTTCCATTCTTTAAGACCGATTTTTTGCCGGGTCCGCTATGTTGTTGTATTTATTTTATAAATTTTGTATTTTGGTGTTTAAAAACTAAAGAAGCTAGAAACGACTAACTTCAAAATTGCAGTCACCACAAATATTTAAAATTGAAATGGCCACCCGGGTGGCCGGGTATACACACAAGGGTTAATTTGATAATTTTAATTTTTACTACATGTGGCCCTATCTGGTAATTCCCGGGGAATAGAAATTTTAAATTTTGTAGCAGTTTTATTCCCTTTTCCCCAAAGTGTATTCGGTGTTTGGGAAAAAATTATTCCCAATTACAGCAGTTTTGACGTTTATTTTTCCATACCTATTTCATGAAAGAATTGATGGGGAATACATTTTTTAACGAAAATGTTTGTATTTCTCTAGTTGATATTAATAATTAATCATATTAATATTGTTTGTAAGGGTCCTTCGCAGATCTTTACTTATTTTAATGTGATTCCATGGAGAACACGTACAATTAAATTTATTTCCCCTGTATATTTATTCCCCAATTGCCAGAATGCACTTTTGGAAATGGGGAATAAAAAGTTGGAAAAATGTATCTGGGGAATAACTGCTGTAAAAACAAAATATTCCCTATTCCCCGGGAATTACCAGAATAGGGCCAATGGTGTCAATAAAAGTGATGTAAGCAGTAAAACATAATCATGGAAATTTATATAATTTGTATTGTAATAATTACCTACTTTAAATAAATAAAAAAAATTTAATAATATTATAAAAAATACGAAACACGGTTTTTATTTTTGCTAATTATCATTGCAATCAACTCGAAAAATACGATTTGTAAATTTATCGCATAATTAGATCTGTTTCCGATACAAAAAATAAGCATCGCAAACGAAACGCAAAAATCGATATATTACGATTCGTAAAAAATTCTAATTATCATGGGACGTTGGATTCGTAAACGTATAAATTTTGAATCGTAAAAACGATTCGTAAACGATATTTTATATGAACATCAAACATCATTTTCGTATCGTAAACGTATCGCTTTGTTTAGCGGGTTGCTAATATGTAGTGTCAAAATGCGTATAATACACACACACATACATTGATAAAATTTATATCATGATATAAAATATCAGTGAATTTGCATAGTGTAGACGGCGGGTAAATTATATTAATCTATAACAAATAAATTGAATCGTTTATTCTTGAAAGGGCTCATGTCCACTTTTTTAAATTGTTCAGGAAATAAAAAAAACTTTTTTGACATGAGACCTTTCTAGAAATAAATGAGTTTTTCGTTGCAAGGTAGGTACCGTTCCATTAACCATATGGTAATATCGTCTTGTCATAAAACGTATATATGTGTCTGTGATACAAAACCGTTATAATACTAATTTTGACAAAAAGTGGACATGACCCGCTAAACAAAGCGATACGTTTACGATACGAAAACGATATTTGATGTTCATACAAAACATCGTTTTCGAATCGTTTCCACGATTCGAAATCGATACGTTTACGAATCCATCGTCCCATCGCGCTAAACAAAGCGATACGTTTACGATACGAAAACGATATTTGATGTTCATACAAAACATCGTTTTCGAATCGTTTTCACGATTCGAAATCGATACGTTTACGAATCCATCGTCCCATGATAATTAGAATTTTTTACGAATCGGAATATATCGATTTTTGCGTTACGTTTGCGATACTTATTTTTCGTATCGGAAACAGACCTAATTTTGCGATCAATTTACAAATCTTATTTTTCGAGTTGATTGCGATGATTATTAGCAAATATAAAAAGCGTGTTTTGTATCTTTTATAATATGATTATTATTTTTTTATTTATTTAAAATAGATGAATAATTACAATACAAATTTATAAATTTGCATGTTTATTTTTTTCTGCTCACAGCACCTAAAATAAAATGTATCAAAATAATAAACTTAAATGGTTTAATAAAATAAATATATCGGTGTATGTACTTACTTTGCGAACGTTACAACACAAAATATTTTTGATTAACTTAATTTTCTTTTAACACAAAAAATATGTCCAGTCCATCCGCTTTTGTGTTAGAACTTAAATGGCAAGAAAGAAAGTGTATATAGTTGAATTGTGACGTACACCCTTTGTGTATATTATAGTATCGTTTACGTATCTATAACGTATCGTTTTTTACGATTCGCATTTTTTGTTTAGCGGGGAGCCCTTTCAAGAATAAACGATTCAATTATAATACCCTATAAAGGACATAATGACACTTTTCCATAGTAAACTTGCGGTCAATGATATTGGCAGATTTATCGATAATGCAGTATTATTTAATACGTGAAAACATAGTTCGGGATAACTTCTAAAGATGTCAGCTTTAACAATTTTTAATTTTTGGTAAATAAATCAAAAATTAAATTAAATTTTTTATAATTCATGTCTAGTTGTAAGTTTTATTCGTGTTTTTTGCTTTTGCAAAACTACTAGTGCCATCTTTAGATTTAATCTATCTATCGCCGTTTTTTTACAGCGAAGACCTTTATAGGTATTATAATTTATTTGATCTATAAACAAATAAATTATTATAAGGGTATTAACTGTCAAAAAACGGCGATAACCCGCCGTCTACACTATGCAAAATTGCTGAGATTTTCTCTCATGATATTAAATTTATCAATGTATGTGTAAGTATATTATACTCATTTTGACATTCTCAGCAAATTATCAGGAGGCTATTTCACGAAAAAATTATCATGAAATTTGTACGAAGTGTCAAATTAAAATGCACTTTTAAGGTTATGTTTTTCATTTTTTTTCCGATAGTTGAGACGTATGTTTATAGCTGCATAAAAAAAAATATTTCGCAATGGCATTTATTAATACTGAAAATACTATAAAATTAATTCATATGTTTAGAATTAACGAATGTTTATGGAAAATAACCAGTAAACAATTTAAAAGAACTGTTTTAAAAAATGATGCATTCCAAAAAATTGCAAAAGGATTAAACATAGATGTTGAACTGGTAAAAACAAAAAATTATCATGAAATTATCATGAGAGTAAAATGCCCACCCTGATTCTCTAAAAAATAAGATAATGAGTAAACGTGTAAACTTGCAAAAAGCTAAGCCTACTTTAATGAATTCGCAATTTTTCGATTTGATTACTACTTCAAATAAAATCAAAAAATTGCAAACTAATAAAAGAAAGCTTTGCTCTTTACGAGTTTACACGTTTACCCAGTATCGTTTTTTTTAGAGAATCAGGGTACAGTTATGATAATTTTTTAACAAATATTTATCAATACATTGAAAAAAACACACACATACATAAAATTTCATGAGAGAAAATCTCAGCAATTTTGCATAGTGTAAACCCCGAGTAAATTAAATCTAAAGATAGCACACTTAGTTTTTTTTAAATATTTTTTTTGTTGTATCGAAACAAAAGCAAAAAACACGAATTAAACAGACAACTACATAGACATGAATCACAAAACAAACATGTTTTTTTTTTATTTATGTACCAGAACTTAAAAATTGTTAAAGCTGACATCTTTAGAAGTAATCCTGTAGGTACTCAGTTTTCACGTATCAAACAAATAAATTATAATACCTATAAAGGACATAACTATACTTTTCCATAGTAAACTTGCGGTCAATGATATAGGCAGATTTATCGATAATGCAGTATTATTTAATACGTGAAAACATAGTACGGGATAACTTCTAAAGATGTCAGCTTTAACAATTTTTAATTTTTGGTAAATAAATCAAAAATAAAATTAATTTTTTTTATAATTCATGTCTAGTTGTAAGTTTTATTCGTGTTTTTTGCTTTTGTTTATATTTTTGTTTCTATACAACAAAAAAAAAATTTAAAAAAAACTACTAGTGCCATCTTTAGATTTAATCTATCTATCGCCGTTTTTTGACAGCGAAGACCTTTATAGGTATTATAATTTATTTGGTATCAAATAATACTGCATTATCGATAAATCTGCCTATATGTATAATTGACCGCACGACAAATAAATTATAATACATATAAAGGTCTTCGCTGTCAAAAAACGGCGATAGATAGATTAAATCTTAAGATGGCACTAGTAGTTTTTCTAAATTTTTTTTTTGTTGTATCGAAACAAAAATATAAACAAAAGCAAAAAACACGAATAATACTTACAACTAGACATGAATTATAAAAAAAATTAATTTTATTTTTGATTTATTTACCAAAAATTAAAAATTGTTAAAGCTGACATCTTTAGAACTTATCCCGTACTATGTTTTCCCGTATTAAATAATACTGCATTATCGGTAAATCTGCCAATATCATTGACCGCAAGTTTACTATGGAAAAGTGTCATGATGTCCTTTATAGGGTATTATAATTTATTTGTTTATTTGCCGCACGATTACTATGGAAAAGTATAGTTATGTCCCTTATAGATTATTATAATTTATTTGTTTATTCGCCTTTAAAGGGCCGCAAGAGGCGCTACGATCGCCACTAGTTAAAGGTGAACAGCAATTCAGCGTTTATTTTTATGTGTGTTATTTTTTAATTATTTTGTCCCTGAATAAATATATATAACTTTTATGTGCAATAAATGATTGTTTTGAACCAAAATCAATAACAATATTGTCCAATTATGTATTTTTGATGTGAAAATCTTTAGCGGCAGGAGTAAGTAAATAATTGTATAGAAATCGGGTTACGGAAACAAAAATGCCGAACAAAAAATATTGCAGGTATGTGTGAATATAGACAGGAACAAAAAATAAATAAAACGTAAAATCAAAGTAAAATTTACGCATACACGTGCAATATACAACACCATCCGGCATTTCAAAAACATCGTGAGCCGAATACAAAAAAAAAATTTAAAAAAACCGCCTACTTTAATTTATTTTGTTGTGAAAATATCTACTATATATGGCCGCAGCAGCAAGTGTTTTTGAAAATGAAAATAATATACTAGCGAAAGGACCACAATTTATGCTTGTGTAGTGTAAACAAATTAAATGGAAATAGCGAGCTGTGAAAATTGAACTTATACATTGATACATAATAGAATAATAATTTTAAAATTGTTTAATCGGTATGATTTCTTATTAGCATTGCTCAATTGCTCATGCTATTGGTGAGTTTGATTATGGGGGAGTTCGCGCTACTGTCTTTCCAATTGCGCCCAAATAGAACCGTTCTATTTAATTTATTTTAAACTAATAAGTGATAAAGCGATTCGATTTTGCTTTGTTCAGCGAGTTTGCCGTGACCATTTATTGCTATGGAATCTTGAACAAGATTGCTGTGTATGAGTAATGGTATATTTTAACGCGTACATGGCAGGCTTAGGCGATTAACTTAACAGAACTCTACTTTGCTCATGCTCAATTAACGTCAGTAAAGTTCGTCCTCCAAATCCAAAATAGAATAATTTATTGACTTTTTGAACCAAAAATGTAACTTAATTTAAATACTGAGCGAATAACATCCGTCTTTATGGAGGGTTTCTGAGCCTTATCGAATTAGCTTGAAATGATTCAATAGATATTTATCCAAAAAAAAATTCACATAAATATTTTGCGAGTTGAGGGTGAACTCGCTCGTTGTTTTTTTTATTGCTGTTCACCTTTAACTCTAGTTTCAATATCGTCCACCAGATGTCAGCCACTTTGCGTTAAAAGGCGAATAAAGGACATCGCTGTCAAAAAACGGCGATAGATGGATTAAATCTAAAGATGGCACTACTCTACTAGTTTTTGATGTGAAAATATCTTTAGCGGCAGGAGTAAGTAAAAAATTGTATAGGACTCGGGTTACGGAAATAAAAGTGGCGAACAAAAAATATTGCAAGTATGTGTGAATATCGATAAGAACAAAAAATAAATAAAACGTAAAATCAATGCAAAATCTACGCATACACATGCAATATACAACATCATCCGGCATTTTAAAACATCGTAAGCCGAATACAAAAAGAAATCGCCTACTTCAACTAATTTTGTTGTGAAAATATCTGCTATATATGTCCGCAGCAGCAAGTGTTTTTGAAAATGAAAATTACATAAGCTCAGTATGCAGCTCCAGCTAAGATAAATTGTACCGCGGTCTCCACAAGTCTCCATTTAATTAGATAAATCGTCAAGTTAATAATTTGTGTAGAGATAAATTTTGTTGATTTTGTTTGACTTTTATTTGTTTGTTTTTGAATGAAATTTCTGTCCAAATAAACCTCTAAATACTCGACTTCGTAATGTTGGTCACCCATTTTGACTTCTGTCTTCTTTATATAAAAGTTAATTAATTTTACTTCGTGGCTACTTCGATTATAAAATGAATCAAAATTCAAAACCATCAAAATTTATCTTCAAATTATTGTCCTTGAGAGATAAATTGCGGGTAAAATGTTTGGAGAATTTATAGTGGCGCAATCTAGATTTGAATGAAACAACTGATATTTTTTCAAATTTTTCTCGCAAGCTGCATACCGCTCAGCGAAATTGTCAGCTAAAAAAAAATTATTTTATTTAGCTAGCTAAATTTTACGTCAAATTTGTATGGAAAATTTATCTTAGCTCGAGCTGCATACTGAGCTATACGAGCAAAAGGGCCACAAATTATGCTTGTGTAGTGTAAAAAAATTAAATGGAAATAGCTAGCTGTGAAAATTATACATATACCTTGATACATAATAAAATTATAATTTTAAAATTGTTTAATAGGTTCGGTATGCTTTCTTATTAGTATTGTTCATGTTGTTCGTGAGGTTGGTTATGGGGGGTTTCGCGCTACTGTCTCTCCAATTACAATGATTTTACGACCAACAGTGCCCCCAAATAGAACCGCTCGATTTAATTTATTTTAGACTGATCATTGATAAAGCAATGCGATTTTTCATTGTTCAGCGAGTTTGCCGTGATCATTTATTACTATGCAATCTTTAACAAGATTGCTGTGTATGAGTAATGGTATATTTTAAAGCGTACATGGTACATTTAGGTGATTAACTTAACAGAACTGTACTTTGGTCAAGCTCAATTAATGTTAGTAAGGTTCGTCCTCCAAATTCAAAATAGTAGAATAACTTGACGTTTTCAACCAAAAATGTAACTTAGTTTAAATACGGAGCGAACACATCTATCTTTATGGAGGGGTTTCTGAGCCTTATCGAAATGGCTTGAAATGATTTAATAGATATTTATACAAACAAGTGTTCACATAAATATTTTGCGAGTTGAGGGTGAACTCGCTCGTTGTTTTTTTTTTTAAATATTTTTTTTATTGTATCGAAACAAAAATGTAAACAAAAGCAATAAACACGAATAAAACTGACAACTAGACATGAATTGTAAAAAAAAATAATTTTTTATTTATTTACCAAAAATTAAAAATTGTTAAAGCTGACATCTTTAGAAATTAGAAGTTATCCCGTACTCAGTTTTCACCAATTAAATTATAATACCTATAATAAAGGTCTTCGCTGTCAAAAAATGGCGTGAGATGGATTAAAGCCCCAGCCACAATGCATCCGTTCCGTTCCGTCCCGTTTTCATTAAATGGCGCGCATTCCGCCTTTACCGTTCGCTAGTCACAATGCATCCGCTCCGTTATTTGATATTACATTGTTTAATGGGCGTACCCACCACCTTCTTTTTATTTGGAATTTGCAGTTAATTTTAAAGAGCGTATATAAATCCACAAAAATTTCAAACATTTCGTAGTGATCCATTTTGGTAATGTATCAGTAAAATATAAAATATATAGTTACTGTATTGCGCGCTTTTGATTACCTACTGTCAAATAATAGGTTATGTTTTCCGTTCTTACCGTAAAGTTTTAATTTTTTAAAAAAATCTTTTCGTCTCCGTCCGTCTAATTCCGCTCATTGTGACTAACCTTTCCGTCTTTTCATTTAAATTACATAGAAAATGTCAAAATTTAAATTGGACGGAAAAACGGGACGGAACGGAACGGATGCATTGTGGCTGGGGCTTAAATCTAAAGATGGCACTAGTAGTTTTTTTTAAATTTTTGTTTTTTGTTGTATCGAAACAAAAATGTAAACAAAAGCAAAAAACACGAATAAAACTTACAACTAAACATCAATTATAAAAAAAATTTATTTTATTTTTTATTTATTTACCAAAAATTAAAAATTGTTAAAGCTGACATCTTTAGAAGTTATCCCATACTATGTTTTCACGTATTAAATAATACTGCATAATCGATAAGTCTGCCAATATCATTGACCGCAAGCTTACTATCGAAAAGTATAGTTATGTCCTTTATAGGTAGTATAATTTATTTGGTTTTTACGTATAAAATAATACTACATTATCGGTTAATCTGCCTTTACCATTAACCGCAAGTTTACTATGGAAAACAAATAAATTATTATAATCTATTTGCCTTTAAAGCCCCGCAAGAGGTGCTACGATCGCCACTATAAAGGTGAACAGCAATTCAGTGTTTAGTTTTAAGTGTGCCGTTTATGAATAATTTTGCCGCTGATTAAAGAAATATATCTTTCATGTGCAATAAAAGATTGTTTTGAACCGAAATCAACAACAAAATTGTCCAAGTATATATTTTTTTGATTGCCTGTTCACCTTTAACTCTAGTTTCAATATCGTCCACCAGATGTCAGCCACTTTGCGTAAAAAAGCGAATAAAGGAAATGTCTGTGAAAAATCGGCGATAGATGAATTACATCTAAAGATGGCACTACTAGTTTTTGTAAATATTTTTTTTGTTGTATCGAAACAAAAATGTAAACAAAAGCAAAACACACGAATAAAACTTACAACTAGACATGAATTATAAAAAAAATTAATTTTATTTTTTATTTATTTATCAAAAATTAAAAATTGTTGAAGCTGACATCTTTAGAAGTAATCCCGTACAATTATATTGTATATGCTGCGAGTCGAGTCGAGTTTAATCCTAGTTTAACTCTCACTATATACGGAGTCGAGTTAAACTCGACTCGACCTAATAATTTGCCGAGTCGAGTTAAACTCTACTCTAAAAATGCACTATATACGCAGAGTAGAGTAGAGTTAAAAAAACAACAACAAAATTAATGCAAAATTCGTACACACCATTTTATTTATTTATTTCAGATTATGTTATTGAAGAATGAAAGCGATATACAAAAAATATATTTAAATATAATAAACAATTTTCTTTTTAATTTTTTCAATCAAATTCGGTGTTTTATTTTAAATCTCTTGTTTATTAAGATTTTAATTAATTAATTTGCATAAATATTTTTTTTTTTTTCAGGATTTGAAAATAACAATTTTTTCGACAAAATATCACTGGAAAATTAAAACAACACATAATATGGTGATAAACAAAAAGAATAATCAATCTGATAATCATTAATGATTTTTTGTTAATTTTTTTTTCGATTATTTTAACTCGGTTTTAATCCTATTTGAACTCTGCAGTATATACACCAAGAGTTGGTTAGAAAATAACTCGACTCTGTATATAGTGAGAGTTAAACTAGGATTAAACTCGACTCGACTCGCAGCATATACAATATATGTGTTTTCACGTATTAAACAATACTGCATTATATACTGTATTATAATTTATTTGGGCCTATATCAGCGCGTTTGGGTTAGTTGCAAATGAAATGTCCGATGATGATCACCAAGTGATCGAAAACGTTCATATATTTTTTGTAAATAAAATTGAACTTTTTTGAAAATTTTAAAAAATAAATATTGTATTATCTCAAGTACACTGTAGATTTTTTGGTTTTCGGTAAAAGTTTTCGGTTTTGGTGGTTTCAAGAAGGTGATTGTGACACTAAATAATTATCGTATTTAATATGGAAACCACGGCAGCTCTGAACTACACGAATTTCTATATCATTGACCGGAAGTTTACTATGGAAAGGTATAGTTATGTCCCTTATAGATTATTATGTATCATTTATTTGATGAAAAAGTACAGTGATGCCCCTTATATATTATTATAATTTATTTGGAATTCCGTTATTCGCCTTTAAAGCACCGCAAGAGGTGCCACGATCGCCACTAGTTAAAGGTGAACATCAATTCAGCATTTATTTTTGAATTATTTTGCCGCTGAACAAAGAAATATATCTTTCATGTGTAATAAAAGATTGTTTTGAACCGTAATCAAAAACAAAATAGATCATGTTTAAATGTCAAATTTTCAACAACCGCAAGAGCTACCATCTTTCGGAAAACTCCGAAAACACAAGCAACTTTCACATAATTGTAGTGTTCCATTGGAAACAATTTGCTACTTGAAAGTACTTGTGAGTAGATGTCCAATGGAACGCGAATTTTCGTGACAGTAGTAAAACATAACCTCAATTTAAATAAAAACTGGTAGATTTTTATAAAAAATACATTGTTCCATTAATAATAATTAATAATAATACGTAATAAAACATTAAACAACAAAATAATTAAAATATTTTTGCGATTTAAAAATTGCCGTGTCGCATCACAAACATAAACAAATTTTTTTTTTTAACCCTAAACCAACCAGCATATTTTTGTTGTCAGTACATTCAAATTCTAATCAAATAACTTACTAAATTTTTGCAAAGAATGCCGAGTACGTTGTATGGAATGTATGGAAATGTTTTAAAATAAAATACTTATAAGTTTATAACTAAATTAATAATATTTTGAAAATCGATGCATTTATCAAATGAACCAAAAAGCACACTTTGGTTGGATTAGGGTTAAAAATATGACATTCCCCACAAACAAAATTGGTATAGAGCCATCTATTAGAATTTTTTAAACTAAAATCGCTCTTCCGTTAATTTTGTGCGTAACTACTTCTCAACTACACCATCGTTTGAGCATGAGTAGTTGCGAGTAGATACAAGTACTTGTGAGTAGTTTACTCAAGCCAATGGAACACAGCAATTGCCACTAAGTAGGTGTCACCAAATATTTGCTGTCAAAAATTATATGACATTTTTATGTGTGCATTTTGTAGCCATAAACTAAAATATTTTCATGTTATAAAAGATATTATTATTCATACGTGATAATTAAATTGGTTTCGACTATATCCTTTTGAAAAACTTCGAAAATATTTTTTTGATTGTGTAGTGACATCTAGTGGCAAACGCTCTGTACTTTTTTTGACCGTGCTGCTTTTTTCGGAAAATGCTCTGTACTTTTTCAACAATCGTGCTGCCTCTTTTGGAAAACGCTCTGTATTTTTTCAACAATCGTGCTGCCTCTTTCGGAAAACATGATCTATTGTCCAAAAATATATTTTTTTGATTGCTGTTCACCTTTAACTATAGTTTCAATATTGTCCACCAGATGTCAGCCACTTTGCGTTAAAAATCGAATAGATTTAGCATGTTCAGAAAAAGACCAAAGTAAATTTGTCGTAAAATTCGAAGATAAAATTTGTCAATCTATTTCCGAACATGGGTAGTAAATGTATAGTAAATTTTTATGTCGTTTTTATTATTTTGGCATTTTCAATCTTAATGACCGGATTTATGTGACGAAAAATTAACTTTATATCGAATTTAATACAAAAAAATATGTTTTCAATGGCAAGCGATTTATTATCCATAAAAATGCGTGTTCGAACTTTTTCGATATTGTATTTTATATATTTTAACTTTTTGTATGGGCAAGGTAATTTTAGTAAATTTTTTCCAACATAACAAAAATAAATTTTACTATAAATTTACTATGGTTTCTTTTCGAATGTGACATATCTGTCAAAAACGGCGACAGATGGATTAAATCTAAAGATGGCACTAGTAGTTTTTTTTAATTTTTTTTTTTTGTTGTATCGAACCAAGAATGTTAATAAAAGCAAAAAACACGAATAAAACTTACAACTAGACATGAATTATAAAATTTTTTTTTTTTTTTTTAAATGTTGCCAATGGCTTTGTTCTTGAATCTTTCTACATAAGAAACTAACAAGAAGTAATCAAATCTTAAGCTAAAATTATTACATATTTTAAGTCTTAACCAATGTTAATACTTATTGTTGGTGCTCACAATTAATTTTATTTTTTATTTACATATTTACCAAAAATTAAACATTGCTAAAGCTGACATCTTTAGAAGTAATATGTACTATGTTTTCACGTATTAAATAATACTGCATTATCGACAAATCTGCCTGTATCACTGACCTCAAGTTTACTATGGAAAAGTATAGTATGTAATGTCCTTTATAGGTACATATTATAATTTATTTGGATAATCTTGAATAAGTCAAGAACGGCGGCGAAAGTTGATGTGCGGCGAAAGTCGATGTGCGGCGTCTATGTGTTTGGGTTCTCCAGTTTTCCTGACGTATTCAGCGCATTTGGTAACTCAGCTCTTTATTTTGACATTTAATCTGTCAAAGAAATTTTTGTAAACACAATAAAAAACAACACGTCAAGAAAATGGACGAAGTGAATTTTTTAAATACTGAAAATGCAAATTTACGTAAAATTCAAAATAATCTATTGAAGTGGGAATCGGCCGACGATCCACTCGCCCCACTTTCGAAAGAACAAGAAACTATTTTATTTCAATTAGGAAATTTATTGGATGGGGATTCGACATCGAATAACAATGTGGATGGACTGGGTTATGGCGAATTAAATCAAGATGTTAGTGAATCGGGTGTCGATTTATCAAAAATATCGTCTCCCGTTTATTCAGTAAAACAATTTAGTGATTTATACTCGGAAATATCTTCTGATATAATAAAATCCAGTGATCAGGTATACCTCGAGTTTTATACACAGCTAGCGGCACGCAACGACGAGTGCATCAAGATTTTGCGACAAATAGAGGATTCCTCGAAAGAATTCCAGTGTCTTCAAAAGGAATATGAATTTGTTTCGAATAAAACAAGTTCTTTACATCTGCAGAGTGAGAATATCATTCAAGAGCAGAAAAAGCTCCACGATATTGGGGAGAATATTCAGAAACAGTTACACTACTACACACAGGTTGAAAAAATAACACAACGGTTGTCGAGCCCGACGCTTTCCGTGTCTAGTGACTTGTTCATGGAAATTTTGAACATAGTGGACGATTGCCTGGAGTTCATGAGAAATCATCCAAGCTACAAGGACTCTTCGGTATACCAAGCGAAATATAAGCAGTGCTTAACTAAAGCCTCAATGTTGATCAAGTTGTACGTTACCCAGATTCTAGCCAATGCAACGGAACACATATTTTCCGCCTCGTCACAAGCACAAACTGCGGCCGATACCTCATCTGATGCCATATTCGCGCTCTATTATGGAAAATTCCAAGGATCGTCGAGCAAAATAAAAAAAATCACGAGCATCGTGGAGGCGCGACTTAATCGTAATTTTGAATATGAGCAGCTTCATTCCGATTTGATCAATTTGTATTTCTCGCAACGGGCTAACATAATGAGCACGGCGGTTGAAAATGCACTCAAAAATTTGACAAACTCCTATAATGGGGATCATTGTGCTTTGATGCGTTCCTCTTGTGCATTTTTAGTTCATGTATGCCAAGACGAGCATCGACTTTACTACCAGTTTTTCTCGATTTTGAATTCTCAGCTTACGAATTATCTTGAGGGGCTTTGTATAATTTTGTACGATACTTTGAGACCGTTTGTCATACATATAAACCATTTGGAGACGTTGGCAGAAATTTGTTCCATCCTAAAGGAGGAGATGCTGGAGGAACACGTCTCTAGTAATCCGGATTCACTCGAGGCGTTCGGGAAAATTTTATATCAACTATTGAACGATGTGCAAGAGAGACTTGTATTCCGTACTCACATCTATCTGCAAAAAGATATCGCAAACTATAAACCGTCGCCTGGTGACTTGTCTTACCCCGAACAATTAGAAATGATGGAGAAAATTGCACAGTCGCTACGAAAGCCTATGTTGCAACGAACCGATTCTAGATTGTCGTCAATATCACGTGCCTCATCGATCGAAAGCGAAGCACACCCGACAGTCGAGCTGGAACCCAAGCTAGGAAGTAAGTTTGAATCATGTTTATGAATTTTAAACTTAATGTACTAATGAGCTATTTACAGATTCCCCAGCTGATTTGCATGGAATGTGGTATCCAACTGTGCGGCGTACTCTAGTTTGTTTGTCGCGCTTATATCGATGCGTCGAGAAATCAATATTCCAAGGACTATCTCAAGAGGCGCTAAGCTACTGTATACAAAGCGTGTCGCATGCATCACAAGAAATTTCCTCGAGAAAAACTCTCATCGATGGCGAACTATTCGAGATCAAGCATTTACTAATTTTACGCGAACAAATTGCACCGTTCCGGGTTGATTTCACCGTTAAGGAGACGAGCCTCGATTTTAGTAAAATGAAAACGGCCGCCTTGAGCCTCCTTTTAAAACGCAAACAGCTCTTTGTGTTGGGCAGTAACAACGCGTTGCTTGAATTTTTACTGGATGGTGCGCCACAGGTCAAAGAACACCTACTCGATTCAAAAAAAGACGTTGATCGTCAATTGAAGCATGTATGTGAGGTGTTCATCAAGGACTCAACGAATTTATTGATTACGTCGGTTCTCAATTTCATCGAAAAGGCGAAATCTTTAACGAGCGCACCCAATAATGCAACGAATACTTTAAGAAGGTCAACTTGGGCGAGTCCCCAGGTTATTGGCGGTTTGGTTCAGGAGTCGCAGCGCAGTATTAAGAAGAAATTGCCCGAATTGCAACGCTCAATGCAGTTGTACCTGGCTAACAAAGATACAGAATTTATCCTACTTCGGCCAATTCGGAATAATATAATTGAGGCATTTGTCAAATTAGGCCAATTACTAATCACAAACAACTATTCCAAAGATGATTTGACCATCATTAATTGTCCTACGGCCGATCAGATTTCGTTTCTTATCTCTAGCGTCAACATTTTGGAACAAAATTCTTAATTCACATACGCTTCTTGTAAGATTTATGTATTGTTAAATTTAATAAAGTCTATTGTCTTTAGCGTCCTTTACGTTTTTCGTTTTTTCATTTAAAAGTTTACCAACTACTCTTAAATAACTGTATGCTTCATTTACATTGACTACCTAAGTAGGAATGTCAGTTGGTCAAAAATCAACCATATTTTAGAGGAAAAGCGTCGATTAACAATCGACACGATTTTACCTTGTCGTGTCGTTTTTAGTTTGGCAATGCCTAAGGACATTGAAACGACTTAGAAATATTTTGTTTTATACATTTTTTAATTGGGTGCAGAGCGGACTTATTAACGGTCCTAGCTCCTTGTAACTGTAAGAGCTTCTGCACCCACTGCGCGATCCTGCAAGTAAAGATTAATAGCTAGGTACCTACCTTAAATTTATTCATTTTGTATTCCTTCGGAAATTTGCAGTGTATTAGCGAATTCCATTTTTTTGATTTTCGATATAAAAATTCGCGCTTGACTTCTTCAGTTCGATGTTTCGGGAGCTTCCCCGTAAACATTGGTTATTCCTCTTCTTGTCATCATTCCTCTTCAGACGCAGAGTTCTGCAACATCTCTGCGATGCTGTAAGCTATCTAGTTCTTGAGTAAGTCTGGGATTCCGTATTATTCTGATAGCGCGGCGTTGAACCCTGCTCAATACAATAACTGGAGGATGGTACCAGACGCACATCCCCAAACTTGAGCAATACTCTATACATGGTCGGATGAAGGTTTTATATATCTGGAGAATTTGATGCGATTTAATAAACCTTCTGCATCGATTCAGGAACCTAAGTTTTTTGAAGCTGATTTAGCCAATGCAACGATAAGTGCGTTGCTTTGGTAAAAAAGAATTAGATTTAGGCTTGGATTTAAAATTTCAGAAAGCAACCCGCAAAGATTTATTTTTGAATTTAATTTTTCTTTGATGTGTTTCATATGAAGCAAATTCTAGTGGTAGGTATTGAAACTAAAAATCGGATTTGATTTAAGTAAATTCAAAAAATAATTGGATTTAGCTGAATCTTTTTTGGATTTATGTAATGCAATTGTTGTTGTATTTTTTTGTAAATTTACCAAAGCAATAAACTTGATGTGTTCATTCCATTTGATTTTGTTACTTATTTCGACACCAAGCAGTCGAATTGAGTCGCAACCCACAAAGATATGGATTTTGCCACAAATAGGTAGTCGTTGCGACTTTCTTTTTCGCGAAAATGTGCATATTTGTGTTTTGACGTGAATACGTCTTTATTTTCATATAGGTATATGGGGGGGTACCTAATTCAAAAAACTGATGATAACAAAATAATGGGTATACGATTTTATGCTGCAGCCAAATATCTATCATCTACATCCAAAATTTAATTACACCACTCGATAGATAAAGGATCAAAGAATTTGTTACGTTGAGTGAGGACTGTGACGCATCGCTTGCGGAGGCGGGGGAAGCACCGCCATTTTTTGTAATACTCGTCCTGGTCCATAAGAAACGACAGAAAATTTAAAAAAATGTTCTGCAATATGACCAATTATTATGGAACTTGGCTATTTCTTAACCGATTTTAATGAAATTTGGTATAAATTTGGTATGCGTGATGGAAATAGGATTCTAAAATGATTTTTGGATGAAGTTCTGGAAAATGGCCAACTAGGAAGGAACTTAGCCATTTCTTATCCGATTTTGATGAAATTCAGCATGTACAATGGAAATAGGATTCTAAAATTATTTTGGGATAAAATTCTGGAATATGGGCAACTAAAAAGGAACTTGGCTATTCCTTAACCCATTTTAGTGAAATTTGATATGCGGAATGGAAATGTGATTCTAAAATTATTTTTAGATAAAGTTCTTGAATATGGCAAATTAGGAAGGAATTTGGCCATTTCTTATCCGATTTTGATGAAATTCAGCATGTACGATGGAAATGGGATTCTAAAATGATTTTTAGATAAAGTTCTGGTATTTGGCCAATTAGGACGGAACTTGGCCATTTCTTATCCGATGTTGATGAAATTCAGCATGTACGATGGAAATGGGATTCTAAAATGATTTTTGGATAAAGTTCTCGAATATGGCCAGAATACGAACCGGATCTCACTACATCAATCATGATGGTCGGAGACTTTAATGTTAATGTCTCGCAAAATCGCTCGTTGACCGACTTCATGCTCAACGACCGACTTCTTACATCGAAACTTCTGCAACAACGCTAGGTAATACATGTATTGATTTAACGTTTACAAGAAATCTCGATGTATCCTGTATGCCATTTGTTTCATACTTTTCGTATCACAGACCTATCTTTAATAAAGTTATAATACAGTAATTATTTGTTTACTTGATTTCTTTCCTGAACCCGACGAAAGGAAAATGTTGCCATCACAAATAAAACATAGAAATCTGAAGGACTTCTTAGTGTTCAAAAATGATTATGGCATATACATACAATACGCTCAAAGAAAATAGTACTCGTAACGTACACGTATTCACGTCAAATACACGGCTGTATTTACGACACAGCCACACCTCCATTTTTTTTTTCGTTAAATTGTATTGTGTTGTTGTAAGTTACCCCACACAAATATTGTACTTAAATCGGAATTAAGAGGAGTTACAACTTCTGCCCATTTATTATTTAGATCAGTAATGCTAGAATCCACCTCGAATGAAATAGAAGAATTCAATGTGGCATCATCCGCGAACGCGAAGCTATGGATAGGGTACAGTGCTTGCTGTCCAGCAAATCGTTGATGTATAGCAAAAACAGGGTCGGTGACAGAGGTGATCTCTGAGGGACTCCGGCATTTGGGGAGTGCGTCGATGATTATCTCCCATCCCAAGTATAACAAAAATTGAACTCATTCATGTTCCAAGTTTTTTTCCATTTATCAAAATTTTTTTTTTTTTTTTTTTTTTTTTTTAATATTAGGCTTGGCTCCTACATATAAAGGAGCCACATTGCCAAGAATTCAAATTTACAAAAAGCTACATATTTCTAATTCATAATTTTAATTTTAGTAATTTTAATTTAATCTATAAAATTAATCCAGATTCCTCCCTACACATATACTGCCGGCCATTATTTACTTCGTATTAAATTGTTATCCCACTCATCCTAATGAATTCATACATTTCCTTATAAACCAGTCCGCCCTCATTCATTAAATCACTTAGATTGCTTGCACTCCGAAGGATGTTGAACTGAGATCTATATTGGCTGTACCTAGGACAATCCAATAAGAGGTGTTCAACATCCTCCACACTTCCACACAACTCACAATCTTTGTCCTCACTCAAATGACGTTTCCACAAGCATTCTTTCCAATTTCCGTGGTTCAGCCTGATTCTCTCAACCGTTCGCAACATTCGCGTATCTCCTTTGAGTTCCTTATAGAAAGGAGTTCTCAAAGGAGTACCCCGGATCGCTCTGTACTTCATTCCTTTCGTTAGACTTTTCTCGTTAAATTCACTCTCCCATTTTCTCCACAGATTCATCTGTAACATTCGAAGTACGTCTCTTGCACCCTTTCTTTCGTACTCCTGAACCACATCATTCAATGTACCCTTTTTGGCTAACATATCGGCTCGTTCATTCCCTTCGATCTGTCTATGCGATGGGATCCATTGTATGGTCACATCACGCTGACAGCTTCGAACGCATTCAAAAATCAAATCCACATACACATTGCCTTCCCTTCCACCTCCACATTTAAGCAAACATAAACCACTCTGAGAATCGGAAAATATTACTATTTTCCTTTTCCCTTTATTCACAGCCAGTTTAATTCCTTCAAAAATTCCAATCAGTTCAGCGTTCATTATACAGATGCTTTTGTCCACTTTAAAATACTTTTCTACATTCTTACTAGGCATAAACATACCAACACCTACTCCATTCTCATTCACACTAGCATCTGTATAAACGATATCATATTTTCCATATTGCTGACTGATTTTCCCAAACATAATTTTGGCGATAACTTCATTCATTCCCTTATTATATTCCTCCATATTCAAACATACAGTAAGATTATTAGGAACGGGTTGCGGACCAGCATTACCTATACTCAGAAACATGTTCATATTTTCAAGTGCAATGCTAGTTCTATATGTTGGTTTGAATACCGCCCTACTTTGTAATCTTACTATCATTTCATTCCAAAACTCATTTTTCTTCGTTATCATTCTCACTGTCTCTCTCACTGTGATCCACTCTCTCTTGTAATCGAGAGGTGAATCACCCATTTCAGACCACAGAGTGTGTATTGGGGTTGAATTAATTGCTCCCAATACCACTCTGGCGCATGCATTCTCTACTTTCATTAATTGGCTAAAAGCCCCTTTTGAACCATTCCCATACACACTAATACCATATCCAATTTTGGAGGATATAAGGGCCTTCCTTAACATGTCAGTCACACTCGGGTGAGCGCCCCACTTGGGTTTGCTCACCCGTTTAACCACATTCAAACGTTCCTTGCAGTTATCTGCCAAAATTTATCAAAATTATCGATGGAACTTAAGTAACCCACATATGTATATCAAGTTCCATCGGTTTAGTCTTTTGTTTCACTTTTCATAGGAATTCTTATAATATAATGGAACTCAAACTTGTACTCAGTTCCATAAAAATGAATCATTTATTTGAAGTAGTGATATGGGATTAAGCACGACGCTGATTTTTCGGTCATTGAGCCCAAATATCACTACTTCAAATAAATGATTCATTTTTTGGAATTGAGTATAAGCTTTGAGTATATATACATATATAGAGCAATCACCAAACCGAAAAAAAAGTTGTAATACTACCTCGCTGCCAGGGCCGTCTTATGAAATTATGCGCCCCTGTGCTAAATTTATAAGGCGCCCTAAAAAAATGTTTTCAGATCTATTAAAAAAATAAGAAAGTTTATTCAAAACTAATCCACTCCTTCAATTACGAATGTTTTGTAGGTTAAGTTCTATTTGAATTTGACAATTCGCAGGGTTCGAACAATTAAATCGTCGATATTCGACCTAGGGATCGTCAAATAAAGGATAGTTGATTTTTCATAAGCAGTGATATTACAATAAAACGTTGAAAATATATCACATTAAACGTGAAAAGGGCCCCATTGCAATAGAAATACATTTCCAATATAACTAAAACTAAAAAAATTAAAAACAAAAATGTTTTCGAATTTTTTTTTTAACATGTAAAATATTTTTTTTTACAATTTTTTTTACATTCTGTTTTGGAAACGAGAGGCGCCCCTTTTAGCTAGCGCCCCTGTGCTTAGCACAGTTAGCACAATGGTTAAGATGGCCCTGCTCGCTGCAAGATGAGAGCGCGACAATCGGCATGTTTTTATAATATGTATATAAATACTCAAAGGTATAAGTTTGAGTTCCATTATAAGATTTCCTATGAAAAGTGAAACAAAAATACTAAACCGATGGAACTTGATATAATATGTGGGTTACCTAAGTTCCAACGATAATTTTGATAGATGGAAAAAAACTTGGAACTTATGAATGAGTTCAATTTTTGTTATATGTACATACTTGGGAACTTTATCAACAATACTTCTATATAAAAATCAACCGAGTTACTGTGAATTTTTGTTGTTATCTTAGCAATCGTGCATTAAATAAATTTCTTCAAAATGACAAATATTGGGCGTATCCAGCACACAGATATCTACTTTTGAGATATTTTCAAATGTAGAATAGTCCAATTGTAGACTGCCAAATGTGCTGGACATGAAATCTACATATTAGTTTTTGTTTGTGTCTTAGATTATCTGTATAATTACCTACCTTCATTGTTGTAAAGATCAATTATTATTTATTTTTTAATTTATTGTTGTTGTTGTTATTTTCGTTTGTTTAGGTCGACTAGCACTTATAGCTGTATATGACCTACTATTGTATTTATATAAAACGGTTAGTCCAAACTTCTAGAAAGAAGTATGGATGTCCCGAGTCTAATTATTTACTTTCACTGAGTCGCACTTTGTGATACCACCGACTAGCACGGATATTATGGGCCTTATACATTAAAAATGCAGTACCCAGTACCACTATCTATTTTGTTAAACTGTTTATTGTGATACCCTCGCTTTTGTACACGATATAACGGGCCTTTTACGATAATGCGCAGTACCCGGGACCACCAGTTTAACAAAGATGTTTACACGACAAGATCTATATTGCGACTGATTTTTTAATTTCAATTTAATTAAATTGATTCGAAAGATTTCAAATGTGCCGTTGTCTTTGTACTCGTATAACAAAATTTTGCATTAAAAATGTCAAAAATAAAGCGAAGATACAAACCAAGAAATATCTACTCAAATGTAGATTACATTTTTTGCCTCACTAAATAGTGAGAATATCTACATTTTTCTAGTGAGATATTTTGCATCACGTCAAATGTGAGATATCTCCTTTTTTTAGTGAGAAATCTATGTGCTGGATACGCCCATTGTTTACGTTTTTTTTATGTACCATTTAATTTAAAATAAATAAAAAAGACAAAATTTTCATTCTTTTATTTAATAAACTTTATTAATTTATGAACTAAATGTGTGGCGCTACCTAGTAGTGTGAAAAGGTATTCAAAAGTCAAACGAAAAAAACAGGACAAGGGGAATGGATAATATTTTTAACAGAATTTGATTTTTAATTATAAACAGCGCCGGCTCAATACAATTGAGCGCTCTGTGCGAGAATTGTTGGTGCGGCCCTGTTACTTTTTTTTAATGAGGCATGCTATACGATTTTTTTTATGTTAGTTCAATTCTCATTCATAGGTGGCTATAGCGTAGGAAGGGTATACATTTGACGTTTCAACAATTTAAGCATTAATATTTGCAAACAAATAAAAAGTTTTAAAAACAAACTTTGTCTCATTAAATAGGTTTAATATATTCAATTATTATAAATTTATTCAAAATAATTATCATAATGGTTAGATCTTGTTCTGTGCCGAATTGTCGGAATAAATATTCAAACAATTGTGACATTCAATTTCACCACTTTCCAAGCCAACCCAAATTAATAAAACAATAGATCATAAAATTAAGAACTGGGAAGATACCAACAAAACGGTCTCAAGTTTGTAGCGCTCATTTTGCAGAAGATGATTACCAAATATGCAGTTTAGGTAAGCTTGGCTGAGTTTAATTTGCTAAGTTTAAAATAACAGAGAAATGTCAATTTCAACAGGTTTACAGGTGCATATAAAATTCTCAAAGCAGGATCAAGTCCATCCCAAAATATTCCACTACGAAAGTTTGATAACTAATTTCCTAACCAAATGGAATGGAAATTTATAAAAACTGCCATAATCAAAATTTGCTCAATGATAAAATTAACTTCAAAAAACTAACAAAATTTACGAAATGATAATGCAATATTTTTGAATATTAAGATTTTAGTAATATAGAATCGACAAAGGACGAATGTCCGAAACCGGTCTTCTGACTTTAAAATTAATTCAAATTCACTATAAGAAATAATTTAAACTTTGTTTTTTGTTAATTTGTGCATCGTTTTATATTTGTATATGTAAAAAAATTTGTAAATTATCAATAAATATAGTTTATATTTAAAATCACAATTTGATAGTTTTTTAAATAAACAGTATTTTTATTTGAAATCATCATTAATTGTGTAATTATAACCAAGTGATTTAAGACGCTGTAATTCAATATAAAATGGATTTATACAGTTTATATTATTCGCAAATGGAATACTATAAAACTAAAACGAAAAATAAAATACTTAAATTTTACGTAATAATCTGAACATTTTTAAACTGATATGACAGAATTTTGAAATTCTTAAGTATTTATAGGTTGTAGGTTGTAGCAATAAAAACAAAAATGTTAAATTGATAAAACATAGGGTTGTATTAACAATATCATATGTAGCTTTAAAATATTTATTATTTATAACACTTTTTATTTATCTCTTTTCCCACACTCGAAACCCAAAACTTTATATTAAATTTGTACTTTTTCGTTATGGTTTGTTTTAGAATCATTTTAAATAAAAGTAGAAAATTGTTAATACGCTACTTATTTAATGTTATTTAACAAATTTGTTTATATTGAATAAATAAAAATATTATAAAATCGTATAATTTGTTCGCTTCCAAATTCCATACATACACCATACAATACAAAAAATAATAATTAATAAGCAATACCCGTTCGCGGCGGTGCTGCTACGAAAACAGCGGCAAGGATTGAACTATAAGCATGCCCCATTGATAAAAAAATGAATTATGAAATTGGGAGTTTAGTAAGAAATTAAGAAATCAAATTTAGAGCAAGTTGCAATCCGACATTTTATTGGAAATATGTAGTTTTAAAACTGCATAGGCTCGACAGAAGGAGTACCTAATGTAAGGATGTTAAGGTAGGAAATTGGTTAGAAGGAGGTTAAATAAATTTGAGATTAATAGTAGACCCTATAATTTTATTTCGTTGCTTTTAGTTAATAATAATATGTAAGGGCAATAAGAATCAAATATTATAGTACGTATTTCATAAATATTTTATTTAATAATAGTATATTGTGTAACGTGTAGGAAAAACGATATATTCCCGGACGAGTATGGAAGTTGCTGGGACGAGGCGTCAGCCGAGTCCCAGCAACCATAAGAGTCCGGGAATTATAGTTTTTCCACGAGTTGCACATACGATTTTTTCTCTAATCGGCAGTATATCAGATTATCCATTTTATTCATTATATTCTTTAAAATACGCAAAATTTTCCAATTTATATTTTCAATAGATTTCACTATCAAAGTTACCTTACAATTATAACAATCGCGTGCGCTGTCAATTTATTTAAAGGTCTGTCAGAGCAAACGATACCCGTCGTTAATTTGTGGTTTAGTTTAAATATAATAGACAGCAATTTTGATAATTCAATCCCAGGTACTCCGCCTGGCATCTTGGAGACAGCAAGATTGACTACACTAAATTTGTTACCGCAGAAGTCGAGGGAGAAGTACGAAAATGCATACAAGCGTTTTATGGATTATCGCATAAATAACAAGGCCAATTCATTCTCCGAAAACGTTTTAATTGCATATTTTTCGGATTTATGTCAAAAGATGAAACCGTCAACCTTATGGTCCAACTATTCCATGGTGAGCTCGACGCTTAGCATTAACAATAATGTTGATATATCCAAATATGGAAAACTACGCGCATTACTGAAACGTCAGTCAGATGGATATAAGCCTAAAAAATCCAAAATCTTAACGAAACAACAAATAGAAACATTTATGGAACTTGCTCCAGATGATACATATTTAATGGCAAAAGTATGTTAAGATGTACGCGCTCATAATTTATTTACAAAAAATTTGTTTTCTAGGTTGCCTTAATTTTTGGAATTTCTGGCGCATGTCGTCAAGATGAACTATGCCGAATAAATTTGAATGACATTCAAGATTTGGGAAATAGGATATTGATTACCATTCCTGTTAACAAGACGAACAAGCCAAGATCATTTATTGTAAATGAAGCGTATATCGAAATATATCGTAGATACATAGCATTACGTCCCACTGATTTCGATAACCCTCGATTCTTTTTCAAATTAACAAACGGTAGAGGTAACAGACAAGTAGTGGGCATACATCAGTTTAGCAAATTGCCTCAAACTGTAGCTACTTATTTGAAGTTGCCAAATGCGATAGAATATACTGGGCACTGTTTTCGCAGATCATCTGCTACAATATTGGTAGATACAGGTGCAGATTTGACTTGCCTTAAGAGACATGGTGGTTGGAAATCGGCAACGGTTGCTGAAGGGTACATTGATGATTCTCTAAATAATAAAATTGAAGTTGCAAACAGAATTTTCAATACCACCGAACAAAATCCAGGTGTGGACCGTAACATGACTGAGATAAAAATTTTCAATACTACCGAACAAAATCCAGATGTGGACCCTAACATGACCGAAATAAACGATAATAGTGCATCAGTGGCTACAACTAACCTTAATTGTAATGCATCTGCGCCAATTTTCAACACCTGAGCAAATTGTACAATTCATGTAAATATAACCAATAATAAATAGTTGTTAAATATGTAATTTTACAATTATAATAATAAAAACTAAATAAATTAAAATTATATCATGTATTTCTTAAAAACAGATGATAATCAGTACTAGAAAGTATTCTCTGCCTAGGCAAGGAATACTTTCCAGTACTGTTTTTAGTAAGTTGCCTAGCAACGATGTAGTGTCGGGGAATACTTCATTTTGCTGAAAAAAATATTTGTAAGGAAATAATTGTATTTTTCGTGTACTTAATGGCAAAGAGTGTCATTTCTTGGCTGAAAACAGTAAAGAAAACTGCTACTTTTCTCCTTAGCAACACATTTCTTCACTATAATAGTATATTGTGTAACGTGTAGGAAAAACGATATATTCCCGGACGAGTATGGAAGTTGCTGGGACGAGGCGTCAGCCGAGTTCCAGCAACCATAAGAGTCCGGGAATTATAGTTTTTCCACGAGTTGCACATACGATTTTTTCTCTAATCGGCAGTATATCAGATTATCTATTTTATTCATTATATTCTTTAAAATACCCAAAATTTTCCAATTTATATTTTCAATAGATTTCACTATCAAAGTTACCTTAGAATTATAACAATCGCGTGCGATTATACATTATATCATGTATTCCTTAAAAACAGATGATAATCAGTACTAGAAAGTATTCTCTGCCTAGGCAAGGAATACTTTCCAGTACTGTTTTTAGTAAGTTGCCTAGCAACGATGTAGTGTCGTGGAATACTTCATTTTGCTGACAGATAACAAACCAGAAAACTGACGTATTTTATCCGATTTGAGAAAAACACTTTTCTTCATAGAAACGCTTTTTTTCCAAATGATTTTTGGATTTTTGACTTTTATTTATTTGCTTACTGCGATTATTATGTACACGCTATGCATACATACTTTGATCCAAACTGGATCTACCTTTTCTATTTTTACCTGGTTTGTCGTCAAATACACGAAAAAATAGCATGTCCGACACGTAAGAAAAGTGGTTTTCCATGCTCGTGAAATTGTTAATCCACTCGCTCACTAGCGCTCGCTCGTGAATTAAACAATTACACTCGCTGGAAAACTATCACTTTTCTTTACTTGTAGAACAATCTACTATTACTCATATTTTGTAAATATTAAATTAATAATGATAGTCATTAAACACAGTTTTCTTTTAAAAATTTACTTTTCGCGCTTACTTGCTTGCGAAAGATTTTAGCGCTTCGGAGAAATCGATACTTTGGGCTACATCATTTTCAACTCAAAGAATTGCTAATGAACTCAACTTTTCTTGCGACATAGTTGACCATAAATATGTTTTAATTAATTTAAATTTTGAAAAGCTTCTTTCACCACTGGCAAACGAAACAGGTGTAGTTAATAAAATTCTTAAAGTAACCCATACATTAGGATATAAATTTTCAATTTTATTGTTTCTAATGAAATTAAGAATATTGATTGAGGACAAATCATCAAGGAGCTCGACAAATTTTTTAATACTGATGCGTTCATCACATAAAATAGCCCATTCAATATCGGAAGTCTCACCAACTGTTAAAACTAACTGAAGATCGTTACAGTGCTTTCCAAGTTTTCCTCGTGTTGGCAGATTTTTTAAGTCGTAGAGGAATCCTCAGATTTCGGCTTGCTCGTTAATTAGTTCAAATCTTTCTTGAACCGACATCGTTACGGTATCAAGCAATATGTTGAAAAATTCTATTTCAAATTGCTTTTAGGCGTTAGAATGGGCTCATCTCCACCCTCATAATTAAATTGCCGTTTTACATATCTTATTCGTTTTGTTGATTGAAAGTCAGTTTCAGCATCGCGGGGGCCGGAAAGTTCTTTGGCGACTAAAATAGCTCTCTCCAAGCCGGTTTGTTTGTAATCTTTAAAAAAATTAATACATCCTTTGATTAAATCCGCGGTTTTGCTGACTTGGATATTTTGACCCTGCATAGATTTACTGACAAGATTTATTTGAAACAAAACGTCATAACAAATGATCAACGATACAAGAAAATTAAAGTCCTTTAATTGACGAGCTAAACTGAACGCTTCGTGTGCCATTTCTGTATCGTGCTTCTCTTCCTTCTCACCAAGTTTGACAAGTGCATGATCAGCCTTAACACTAGAAATTTTTGCTTCCCAACGTGTGTCGCTAAGTCTTTTTAATGTCAATGATTTGACATGATCGGTTAATATTTGCCAATGATTAACAGACGCGGTGAACAATGAATATAGCTTTGCCAATATTCCAAATAATGACAAGGACTTTAAAGACGATTTAGCTGCATCGCACAACACCAGGTTTAAGTTGTGGCACCCACAGGTCATGAAAAATGCCAATGGATTTTGATTCAAAATTATCTTTGATTCAAAGTTTTCACTGTGTTTGCCTTTCATATTTGCGTAATTGTCGTATATCTTTGACCTGGCAGTACTTCAATTCGATTTTATTTTTTCCAACAAATTTAAAATCGTATTGGATAAGCTTTCACCGCTAGCATCAGATGACGCAGTAAAACCTTAAAATCTCTCACATATCTCGACTTTATCATTTGATAAATCAACAAATCTTATATTCAGAGATAATTGCTCTATATGACTGATATCCGGAGTACAGTCAGCAATGATGGAAAAATACTTTGCATTTTGAATACATGAAATTATTTTTTGAGTAACTTTTTCAGCCATCAATTCAATTATTTCGTTTAAAATATTTTTGCACAATAATGAACAGATAACTCGTTTTTAGGGTTCGACGAACGAGTTCCTGCTTGACGGGGTCAAATTTGGCAAGTAGTTCAATTAGGCCTAAATATTTTCCGTTATTCTTGGTATACAATTTAACAGAAGAACCGCGGAATGCCATATTATTTTGCGCAAGCTATAGCGTTCATCAATCTATTAAAAACATTTTTCCAGCGTTTTCTTTTGAATTATAAGTTGTTCCGGTCGACCGATTGTTTATCCTGATTTCAAGCTTGATTCCATTCCTACCCACGTTTCATATAATATATCATATGATGCGGGCTAGTTTCAAGTAACTTAATCGCTTTAGATATATGTGAATCCAATTATTGTAACCAACATTTGCTAAACTTGATTTCGAATTCGTACCACCTCGTTCAAAACATAAACAACAGAACAAAATGCACGGTCAGCAGTTTCAGAATATAATATCCATCGTCGCGGTACACGTTCGTTATTAAAAAGTACACGGAAGTAATGATTATTGGAGAAATGACGGTTGGTTGCATCTTTACATCTTACCAAATAATCATTAATTTTATTGTTAAGATTTTTATGTTTTAGGTCATAAAGCTGGATCTGAAAAATGTCTTAAGTTTAAGTTTGCAGAATCGTCAACATTTAATTGGTCGGATACAGATGGAGAAATCAACTGATCTTCAATTGAAGGGCTTCGTTAGAATTTTCGATCGAAGGAACTTCTCACATATTCGAATTATGAATTTCATAAACCTCAACACAATAAAAAATTGATTTTACCGAAATACAATGTGTATATAGTAGTGACATGATGACATTAGAATGCAATACAGGATGATAAAAAATGTTCTAATTTTATATTCAACATTTAGCAAGTTCCATTAGAGTATAAAATATAATTTTGCGCCCCTAAAAGTTTTGAGCCCTGCACGGCCGCACAGCCCGATCAACCTTCGAGCCGAGCCTGATTATAAAAAATGGATAATCCAATTCAAGGTAAGTGTTTTGTATAAATTAAATAATACAGAATAATTTTAAATTTAATTTATGTTAAATCAAATAAAATTTGAATAGGTTTTCAACATAATATTACGTATTCAGTTTCCGCGGTAAAACATTTGAAAAAGTTGGATGCGAAAACCAGTGGAACTGATGACACTTTGATTGAACGGTAAGAAGAGTTAAACACTAACTGTTAGCGCGAATTAAACTTTATTAATAAAATATAAATTTTGATTTAGGTTAAATCCGTGGAAAAATAATAATTTAAGTAGAACTTTATATCAACAATCAACCGATCAGCACGATTATTTATTTTCAAGGCACACATACCACAATATAATAAATAAAACTGTATAATAAATGTAATAAATGTATATAATATAATAATTGAACCAATTTAATAAATGATCCAAAATTCCAAAATTCCCGACTAAGCATTGATTTGTAACCGACCCACAACAGAGACATCTGACAATAAATTAGTGTTCCTTTTTCGTTTATACCCACTAAATATTTTAAAGTATTTTTATTTTTATAATGTGAGAACAATGCTTGGTTAAGTTCTAGGTTCTGCCTTCACTGGCTCGTTTTCACCTTAGAACAATCTAAAACTACCTACTTTGTAAGCATCTGGTTTGCGATACCTCAACGACCACCAATCGACCGATTTAAATGCGACAAACATCACGTTCGTGCAATGCACAACTATTTTTCTTGTGGTTAACAATGTTAGTCTATTAGCTCTATACATATCCCCAATAATGGAAAAAAGGAAATATTGTTTGTATTTAATCAAAGTCAGTATTAGCTGATCCCGATTTGTTAGATAAACATCAAACTTTGGAGGGGCGGTTTGGCCAAAAAACGGGAATAGCACATCAAACCTGTATTCGTGCAAACCAGTGTACTTGCTACATGCTAAATTGTTCGTCGTTCAGACAATAATAAAATAGGGATATCTTCAAGGGGACATACGTTTGGATGAAACTATTGCGCATATTATTTATAATTGTTCGTTCGTGTTCTTGTAGGTTCTGCACTTGCTCCTAAACTTTCAAAAGACAATGCCACTAAATTTTCAGCCGATACTTCTTGAGCTACATTATTATTACTATCCATGTTCTCCGTATTTAATTCCTTAAATCAAAACGTTTGTTTTTGAAACGTCTTTAGTTATTTCAATGTTTAACTGATTTTTAACTAACAACAGTTTTCTCCGTTTTGGCCGGGCTCTAATTGGGTGCATTTGTATTCCATGGTTTGGAATTTTCGACCAATTTCTGTTTGGGATGGCAGTAAGCATTAATAGCCGTTTTGATTCACCTAGAGTCCTAGAGAGTATGTAACATGTATACAAATAGTATTAAAAATTGAATAAACCTTAGTATCAACAGTTGGTATGAAATGTTGCTCCGTAAGATGCAAACTACACACTCTGGTAAATTTTGTGGGACGTTCACCAATTTTTAATGCCCTTATCTACTTTGCCACCATAAATTTGTTGGACACAAAATAATGAAAACTTATTCCAACACTCTTGTTTATTGATTTACATTGCGATACGCAACAATAATAATAGTATATTGTATAACAAGTGAGGAAAATGAGTCATTGCAATACGAAAGTGAAATTTGCAGCCTGAGCGATAGCGAGGGCTGCAATCACTTGAGTATTGCAATGACTCATTTTCACACGAGTTATACACGCTATTTTTTCTACGATAGAATAGCCCTGTAACATTTATAAATAAGTAGAAACATAAAAAATTACAAACTTGTACGGATCAACACAAATTTATTAAACCATTAAAACATTTGGGTTTTCACAAATCGTGTAGCAATATTAAGAAATCGTTGTGTAATGTGAATATTTCCACACGATTTTAGTATACGACGCAAAGCCTCCTTTTCTTATATAATTTAAATTCAAAAATCATCATCTAAAGTATAGGTTACTGCACTATCGTAGAAAAACCATTTTATATCTAGGTAATAGCTCAAAAAATTGTATCAAAAACGTTAGTGATATTTTTTATTATTATTGCGACGCCAGCTAGATAACTTACTTATGTAAATTTGAAATATTTTTATAAAGACAGTCTCTATATTAAAAATTAAAGTAAATTTCAGCAAGAAGTTCAAATTTAAATACTATACAGAATGAATTAACAAGGTTAGGTTAGGTCTGGGTGGCGGTCTACTAGGACCAGGCATAGACACAAAAAGGTCCGTAGCCGTACCACAATTTAAAAATTTTCCTCCAACTCATTGAAACCACTTTGAGCTTGCTACGAAGCGCTGGATACTCCTGACGTCCATTCTGCTGAGCCAATGTTTTGATTTCTTCCAATTTTCCGGTATTTTCTTAGAAGAAGAAGCAAATTTTTCCTCGTAAGATAATTTACAAAAGTTTTAATTGCAATCTATGTATTCTGTTTACTTTCGGCTAAAAACCACTACATTTTTTATTTTTTAGAAACTTTGAGCTAACTTTAATAGGATCTCTCATACGGCAAACACAAGCAATTTTAACAAACCATTTGGATTTGCATACTTTTAATGTTCAGAAAACCCAAGAAACCATTGTTCAATTTGAAACGCCACCAGTCTGTTAATTTGATTCTGGAGCAAAAGTGATATTTCGACAAAAATTGCCTAAATGAATGAACATATTTTCACCTAAGTGGTTTGCTAATAAGCAAAACTGTCGGATTTGGGTCAGTGAAAATTAAAGCCATGTCAAGAAAAAATGCATCCACAAAAAGTGACTATATTTGGTGCGGAATTTGGTCAGGAGGTGCGATTGGGAAGATTTTCTTCGTAGATGACATTAGTCAAATATTTGTTATTCTGAACTGGACAATAGTATCGAAACCTATGTCGTCTTACTTTGGTAATTTTACAACAAAAATGCCGTGAATTTTCACTCCGGAATGAATAATTTCATTCCACTGAGAAGTAGTATAGAAAATTCTCTTCTTCACGTAGTTGTAGTGCTTACCACTAGAGTAAATATATTAAATATATTTAGTTTTATGAGTTGGTATTAAATAACAATTATCAATTTTTCGATAAATCAGAATTTTAAATTTTGTTAATTATCATTTGGAATTTTTATACTTTATTCAATAAATTGTTATCAATATTTTATATTTGTTAAAATTCTAAAAAATAATAATTATATTTTTAGAGCTTGGTGCCAACTATTGAAAGTTTTTTTTTTACATGTTGCCAATGGCTCTTGCTTGAACTTTCGACATAAGAAACTAACAAGAAATAATCAAATCTTAAGCTAAAATTATTACATATTTTAAGTCTTAACCAATGTTAATACTTATTGTTAGTGCTCACAATTTAATTAATTTAGATTATACTTATATGTATAATATAAACATTTAATAAATTTACAGGTTCACAGGTTCATCAGTCCGAGTGGATCTGTTGCGCTTCTAGTTTTGAATAATATTTAGAACTGAATTCTTTAGTTGTTTCTTTAATGGTTTTAATCCTAAGTTCGTCATGTATATTACTATTTCGAATGTACCATGGAGCATTAGTAATACTCCGAAATATTTTCGCTTGAGTTCGTTGCAGGATTCCCTGTTTGAAGCGCTGGTGGATCCCCATAACTGAATACCATATGTCCATATGGGTTTGATTATCGCTTTGTACAGTAAAACTTTATTGGCTAATGACAACTGAGATTTTCTTCCCATCAGCCAATACATTTTGGAAAATGTAATTTTTATTTCAATTTGGGTTTTCCACGGTAACCTTCTATCCAGGTGTAGTATTTGACCTTCGTTTGTTGAGGAATATTTTTATCATCTAATTTCACTGGTGGGCTGGTGCGTTTGTTCAGCGTGAATGTGACGTCAGTTGATTTGTTTTCGTTCACTTTTATTCGCCATGACTTTAGCCAGCTCACGATTTTGTTTAAATAATTCTGTAACTCCTTCGCGGCAATTTCGGGATTAATGTGTGACACCAGGATGGCCGTATCATCGGAAAATGTTGATATTGTTACTTCGTTGGTTATAGGTAAATCGGCTGTGTACAACAAGTATAATATTGGTCCTAGAACGCTGCCTTGCGGGACACCTGCATTAATATCATTTAAGCAAGTAGTTGTGCTATTTTGTTTGACCATGTATTGCCTTTGAATAAGGTAGTTTTCCAAAACTGAGTGAAATTTCTTCGGTAGAAGCGCTTTAATTTTGTATATTAGTCTATCGTGCCAAACTTTATCAAATGCTTGTGCTATATCCAAGAAAGCAGCAGAACAATATTTCTTTTCCTCGAAGGTAATTTTGATTGCATTTACAATTCTGTGTATCTGCTCTGTGGTACCATGCTGGTTTCGGAACCCAAATTGATAGTCTGGAATAACGCGCCTTTCTTATAATATTGGTTTCAATTTTGATAGTAACATTTTTCAAATAGCTTTGAGATTGTGGGCAGCATGCTTATTGGACGATATGATGAGATCTGCGTTTTATCATTGTGATCAGCTATTATCATTGGCTTATGTATCATTGTGATCAGAGATATTTTCCATTTTTGAGGAATATAACTGATTCGCATGATCGCGTTGAATATGAATGTTATTAGTTTTATGCATTTGTCTGGCAATTCTCTTATCATTTTTCCAGTAATGAGATCATGTCCTAGCGCCTTTTTCGGGCTTATGCAATTTGTAATTGTATTCTTAACTTTCTTTCAATTATACTTTATAGGTTTGTAGAATAAACCATCATCCATTTGCTGGGGTAGCACAAAATAATTATCTTCCTCGTGTGGTGCGAATTCTGTTATTAGATGATCAGCAAAAGCATTGACTTTTTCTTCATCATTTCTCGCTCAACTTCCAGTTGGTAGTCTAATCGGTGGGTTCGAATTTGTTGGCCTTTTTAAATTTTTTGTTGCCTTCCACAAAGAATAATCTGTCCTCTCGGTTGCCGAGAGATCACTTAAATAGTTCTGGTCGTTCTGATTTTCATCTTCCCGCAAAGCAAATCTTAAGGCCTTTATAACTCGATTTTTTTATTTTTTTATTTTTTTTTTTTTAATAATTTTATTGTTTTCCAAGAAAAAATATATACAATTTTTTATACAGGAAAATATTTTTTAAAATATACAAAATTTGAACATAATATCCCGTATAACCACGAGTTACAACTGCTGTACATGACCTATAACGAAGTCTTTATCTGGATAAAGAAACATGCTGTATGTACATATATGGTACAGGATTTGTAGATTTGGAGTAAAGACTATCTTTACTACAACTTCAACTTTGCTACAGTTTCTATTTGGACTCTTCAAACTTCTTGTGTGCATGACCTGTAAAGAAATCTTCATCTGGATAAAGAAACTTGCTGTATACGTGGTACAGAAAATATAGATTTAGAGTAAAGATTATCTTTAATAAAACTTTAACTTTTCCACAGGTTCTATTTAGTCTCTCTAGAGTTTTTTATACACATATGATAGGTTAGCAGGTATCAAATGTGATAAAGGCTCAGTACAGATTAAATAAAGAATTTTAATATAAAAAAAAATAAGAAAAATTAAAACAATTATATCCATATTTTCTCATTATTTGTGGGATTTCACTTATTTATGTTTATCATATTACTGTAATTATTTATTACATTACCAATATATCTCAGAAACATCGTAATTTTACTTTCCGTAAACTCCTTGTGTGAGGCTTGGAACCCGGGTCTAGTTTTTCTCGTTCCATCGCTCTATCCGATATACCACAATGCCCTTGCAAATTTGTATTATATCCTTTAAACTGAAAACCGTCGGTACAGGTTATATACAGGCACTGAGAAGATGTTTGCTTTACAAATGATTCATGTTCAGGGCCGTGCGGTGCTATGGCGCAAAGGCGCGAATGCGCCAGGCGCCGATCTTTTTAGGGCGCATTTTCTTAATGTATTTATATCGTGTAAAAAATTAATGAATTTATATTGTGTAAAAAATACACAAACTGGGGTTCAAGTGGTCATTCTGACCGGTCACATTTGTTGCGGGACTTGAAATCACATGAGTCATCTCGCCAACATTTTGAAAATGTAATTGAATGGAAGGATTTGATTCACGTTTAAAAACTAATAATACGATTGATGCTGCTCAACAACGTGCTTTGAATGCGCAAGTTCTTAAATGGCAAGAAATATTGAAACGTATTATTTCTGTATTGCAGTTTCTTGCGTCGCAGTCGTTAGCCATTCGGGGAACAAGTCAAAAGTTAAATGTTCAAAATAATGAAATTTTTTTTAAAATTATTCGAATTACTGGCGAAATTTGATCAA